>CM035419.1:150443828-150773828 GCA_020310875.1 Ceratopteris richardii
TCAATTAAGACTATGTGTACATGAAGGGGAATATCTTCCAATATTAGAAATGGCTCATGTAGGAGCAGTTAGAGGTCATTTCTTAGCAGAAAAAACTATTAAAATGATTCTCTTTGCTGACCTATGGTGACCTACCCTACACATGGGTGCAAAAAATTTTGTGCGGAGTTGCAATGTGTGCCAACGAATGAAGTATCCTATACGGAGAGATGAAATGCCCTTGAAACCAATGATTAGTGCCATAGCATTCTCAAAGTAGGGCATTAATTTTATTGGACCGATAAACCACCCCGCAAAAGGATCACATGCTCAGTATATTATTGTAGCCATGGATTATTTGACAAAATGGGTGGAACCAAAGGATACTAGGCAAAATGATGCACAAATTATAGCCAAGTTCTTGTTTGAAAATGTATTTACCTACTTTGGCCTACCAATTGAGATAGTGAGTGATAGGGGAACACATTTTATCAATGAGGTAATTAAAATACTTATGAACGAATTCCTAGTAATTCATAAGAGATCAACTCCTTATCATCCTCAAGCCAATGGACAAGCTGAGAGTTCTCAATAAGGTGTTAGGCATTGTCTTAACTAAGATAGTCAACAATGGTAGGTGGGATTGGGATAAACTTACATCATGCAATATGGGCCTTCTGCATAGCATATAAAACTGCTATTGGAACTACATTCAATCTAGTCTATGGGCAAGATGCAATACTACCTATCGACGTTTTAGTTCCAACTTTGAGAGTTGCTCAACATTATGAATGGACAAGACATGAATTATCTAGACAGTTGGATCAAATTGAGAAGTTACATGAGACTAGGCTACAAGCAATGGTAGGCATTTATGCTGCAAAAAGAAGACAAAAAGCCTATTACGATGCTCATGTCAAAGATAAGGGACTAAAGAAGGCGACCTAGTATTGGTATACACACTTAAAGAACTCGCGAAGAAACTACAACAATGTGGATATGGACCACTATTGATAAACCAAATTTCTACTAGTGGACTGATCAACCTAGCTACCCTTGATGGAGACATATTACCTAACTACATAAGTGGCTATAGAGTCAAGAAGTATATGGAACCATTAGTTGAAAAGATGTTAGCAAGACTCTTAGGAGCACAAAAGAAAAAAAGGGAAGAGGAAAGAATAACAAAAGAAGCCAAAGTGGAAGCCTTAGAACGTATAAGAAAATGAAAGGAATGGATACGACAACAAGACGAAAGTGTTGATATATTTAGGTAGTGATGTGTGTGAACACACTAGGATCGTCGAGGCACTTTTTTCCCTCTTTAGGAGGCTTTCTCCCCTGGCTTGTATATATGCCTATAGCCCTAACGGGTTACTTAGCTTTGTACATTCTAGTGGTAATACATTTAGTATTGTGTGTTGTGCTCCAAGCTTCTTCTTCTTCTTCCTTGTGCTATTCGGGTGCTTCTACAGATGTCTAACTCCAACAATTGGTATCAGAGCAGGTCGCCACTTCATCTAGGGAATCATGGACACCCCTCCAGTCATAGTCTCAAAATCACATAAAATTTGGTGAGCGTACTCAAGCTGATTAGGAGATCAAAACGACTTCACTCTGTGGTGCCAAAATCACGATTTGAGCTCGTTTCGGCCTCCAAACACACTATCACAGTGCTTGTGCAGGCTGTTTTGTCTTTCTGTGCCAAAGATATATACAGGTTTCGATTCACTAGTATAAGCATCTTGAAGTCTGCTATAGGTTTAGCAGAACTCATTAGGGTAGTTTTGTTCAACTTTTTCAGATACAATCATTTTTTTGCATGAGGGCATTTTAGTCAATGGCCATGGCTGAAAGCAGTGATGTATTCCGTATGTTGGTTGTTGCGGAAAAGTTGGATGGTACCAATTACCCATTGTGGTCTTATATGATGCGACATGTATTGGCTACAAAAGGATTGTGGAATATTGTGCAGGGTGTTGAAAAATGTCCTATTATACCTGCAAATACAGGTATTGAAGCTGATGCAGATGGCATTGAAGATACTGATATTCTTCATATTCCTGTTCATGCTATGATTTCTACTACACCTACTTGTAGAGAAAATTCATTGGGATGGCAGAGATGCTCAGACACATGCATTGATAGCCTTGTCTATCAAACGTGCCATTATTCCTCACATTCGCTCTTGCAGAACAACTAAGGGGGATACACTTACTACATTGTACCAGGCTAGGAATGAGGCTCGTGTTGCTTACCTCTGACAACAATTGGAGAGTGAAAATATGAATGAAGTTCATTCTATGGATAATATTCTAACAAAGATCAAAGACTTGAAGGAACAATTGATTTCTGTTGATAAAGTTATACCAGATAGCTCATTTGTGCAGACCGTTTTGAATGGTCTTCCTGATTCATATTAGAGTTTTGCTTCTATTCTTCATTGGATTATGAAAGGCAATCCAAATGCCTTATCATTTGAGTAGTTAGTCTCTGTTCTGTTGCAAGAATATCAGTATAGACAGAACAGGTCCATTATGCATGTTGCAAATCAAGATTTTCTGGCTACTTAGAAGGGTAAAGGTAAATGGAGCTCATCCACTAGTAAGTAGAAATCTACAAATGCTGCACATTCAAAGAAGGAAGACAAAGATGAGAAGAAATTAAAAAAACAGAAATTCTTTTGTAAGTACTATAAAGGAAACAATCATGTCATAAAGAACTGTCCAAAACTAGTTGCAAAAGAGGCAAAGAAAAAAGAGGCTAGAATGGTTGTTGCAGAGGCCTCTACACCAAAAACAGGGTCTACTAATCTTGTGCAGAATGAAGAATGGGTGTTTACTATTGTTTGCAGTTTTGACCCATCTTCGCCTGAACAATGTATGTCTACAATAGACTCAAATGTTTGGTCCTTTGATAGTGGGACAACCAAACATATTACCTCGCAGCACAGTTTCTTCACTTCACTCGAGCCTGCCCCTACTGGGAATACTGTCACATGCACCAACAACTCCTCTTATCCTATCATGGGAGTTAGTAAAATCATTCTGATTACTGCTGATGGTAGTTCTTTCACTTTGTCGGATGCTTTATTTGTGCCAAGGATAAAGAAAAATATGTTATCAGTTTCTGCATTAGCCAAGACAACGGCTTGGTTGTTAAATTTGTTGATGACAGATGTACAGTTCATGATTTGTCAAATGGCGACATGATTATTGCTTATGGCATTTTATGTCTTGGGTTGTATAAGATCATAGACTATGAAAAATCTATGAATGATTCAACATGTGTAGTACATGATTCTCAGGCTATGTCAGATGCAAAGCTTTGGCATGCACGCTTTCATCATATGAATTTTGCTAGTTTGCTATGCCTGCAGAAATTTGAAATGGTGTCCTCTTTGTCCAAACTTGATGCACCCGGAAAACATGTTTATGAAGGTTGTAATTTGGGCAAAATGCAACGTTCCTCCTTTCCAAAAGATGGTTGAGTTCGAGCCACTTAGAAATTGCAGCTTGTTCACAATGATGTATGTGGTCCTATGCAGACACCCTCTTTTGGAAACTATCTTTACTTCTTAACTTTCATTGATGATTTTTCTAGGCATGCATGGGTATATCCATGGAAAGCAAAGTCCAAAGTATTCATGTGCTTCAAACATTTTTTGGTTTTGGCTGAAAATATGTGAGCATGTAAAATGGGCACCCTCCATTTTGATCGACAAGGGGATATATGTCTTCTGAATTTAATGCATTTCTGGATGAACGTGGGATAAAACATCAGTGTACAGTGCTGTATACACCTCAACAGAATGGAGTTACTGAACGGAAGAATAGGTCACTCATGGAGATGGCGAGTTGTATGGTCAAGAGGCACGCTTTACCACATAGTTTTTGGCTTGAGGCTATCATCTGTGTAGCATATGTACTTAACAGGTGTCCCACTAAAGCATTGTAGTCTATCACTACATATGAGGCTTGGCATGGTCGCAAGCCATCTATTGCTTATCTAGATGTTTTTGGTTGTCTGGCATATGCATTAGTACCTGAACAACATCGTAGGAAATTGGATGATAAAGTAGTAAAATGTATTTTTGTTGGGTACAATTTTGAAAGCAAAGGCTATCGTCTGTATCATCCACAGACTAAACGCATTTTGGTTAGCTGTGATGTTGTTTTTTATGCTATTCAACCTTTACTTTCATGTACGAAGGAGACATTTGTTAGCTCCAAAGACATGTATGATACTTTGTTGCCTCTTTTTGCAGGTGGACAGTCTAGTGCTAGTCCTATTGAGGCAACTTCTCAGCCTTTATAAGTGCCAAAATGGATAGTGCAGTCTTTGCTTGATAGCGAATTAGATGCAGCTCTATCATACCATACTTGTTTAGGCTCTCATAGTGCCTCTTTTGCATCAGATTGCTATGTTATGGCTGCCTCTAGTCTTTGTGATGAGACTGAGCCTGTTTCGTATGATGAAGCACAAAATTCTCAACATTGGATGGCTGCAATGCACTGTGAATATGATGCTACCATGAAAAATGGTACCTGGTTTTTATGTGACTTGCCTCTTGGCAAGAAGGCCATTGGCACTAAGTGGGTATACAAGTTGAAGCATAAACATGATGGAACAATTGATAGGTATAAGGATAGGCTTGTTGCAAAGGGTTATGCGCAAGAAAGAGGCATTGATTTTGATGAAACCTTTGCACCTACTTGCCGTATGACTACTGTTCGTAGCATCTGTGCACTTGCAACTCATCATGGTTGGAATGTACATCATTTGGACATTAAAAAAGCATTTTTGAATGGTGACTTGCATGAAGAAGTGTAGGTTTTTTAGCCCCATGGATTTGTGCAGAAAGGGCATGAAAATCAGGTGTGTAGGTTAAAGAAGGCATTATATGGTTTAAAGCAAGCACCATGTGCTTGGTATGAGAAGATGCATGCCTATCTGATTGCACATGGTTTTGAGAACGGTCCAACTGAAAGCACCTTATATGTTAAGCATGCTAACAATGTGCTTCTGATCCTTGTTGTGTATGTTGATGACATGCAGCTCACTGGTCCTCATGAGAAGCATATTGCTGATTTCAAGGCTGATTTGCATGCCTCATTTGAGATGTCTGATTTGGGGCATTTGCATCATTATTTGGGCATTCAGTTTATGCGAGTTCATGGCAGAATAGTTTTGTGTCAAACAAAATATATTGACATATTATTGCAGCGTTTTGGCCTTGAACACTGTAAACATATTGACTCCTATGGAGACATGTTTACAATTGAGTCTTCATGATGCTAGAGATGCATTTGATGTTGTTCTCTATCAACAGGCTGTTTGATGCTTGGTTTACTTATGCATTACTCAACCTTTCAAGTTGTTATCTCAGAGATGAGCAGGTTTATGCATTGCCAGGTGTTAAGCATTGGTAGGCAGTTAAGCACATCTTTCACTACTTGAGTGGTGCTCGACTACTGGGGTTGTTTTATCACAAGTGGGGATCACTACCGCTAGATTTGCATGCTTTTTCTAACTCTGACTAGGACACTCGTGTGTCCAGTAGTGGTTTTTGCTTCATGCTTGGTAGCTCATGCATATCTTGGCTAAGCAAGAAGCAGCCTAGTGTGGCCACTTCCAGTTGTGAGGCTGAGTATAGAGCATCTTTCACAATGACTGTTGAGTGTGTGTGGCTCAGACACCTTATGGCTGATTTGGGTGTTGGTCAGTCTTCTGTCACCACCATCTTCACTGACAGTCAGAGTCCATTGGCAATTGCGAGGAACCCTATGTTCCATGCATGCACTAAGCACATTGAGGTGCATTATCATTATGTCAGGGAGAGGTTCTCTGCTGGAGAGATCAGCTTGGCATATGTGCCCATGCAGGAGAACATTAAACACCTTTTCACGAAGGCTCAACCTAGGAAGAAGTTTGAAGCACTTTCTTTTGTGGATTGATTCCACATAGCTTGGCACTTCCTTATACATGAATGGAAGCTTCTTGTTCACCGCATCACTCCCAAGGGGGATTTGTTGATATATTTAGGTATTGATGTGTGTGAACACACTAGGACTGTCGAGACACTTTTTCCCTCTTTAGGAGGTCTTTTTTCCCCAGCTTGTATATATGCCTATAGCCATAACGGCTTACTTATCTTTTACATTCTAGTGGTAATACATCTAGTATTGTGTGTTTTGCTCCAAGCTTCTTCTTCTTCCTTGTGCTTTTCGTGTGCTTCCATAGATGTTTAACTCCAACAAAAAGATATCTACAAGGAGAAGAACCCTTTCCCATGGCAAACTACAAAGCTAAAGGCACAAAAAATCTAGGCGACTTCATCAGACAACCCTATTTTAACTTAGGAATTGGTAAAGATGACTACCAATTGGTGGATTCATTGATTGACACAAGAGCTGCACTAAGTTGTATACAAGTCTCATTAGCGGAGAAGGTAGAGGCACAACTTACTCCAACAAAGGCATATATAATAGGAATTGGAGGCAACATTGTGGAGTGTATGGGAGAGATCTCTAGGTCCTTACACCTTGGAAACACTACTATGCAACAAAGACTCCTAATTTGCAATGATGTGGACCTACTGGAGGAGCTGGTTCTAGGATAGGATTGGATCTTTGAGTTTGAAGTTACATCCACCTTGCCCACATATACATATTGGCTAAAATAGACCATAGAGAAGTCTTTAGTCTTCTAGATGAGAGACCCTTAAAAGGAAAAGGGACAACAAACCCTATGACCACAAGTCTAAGTGACCCAGTGAATGAAATTCTAGCAAAACTCTTGTACGATGATTGTTCTTCTCCCATTTCACTTACACCTTGTCTTAAACTACATGATCAACCTATGAATTCTTCCCAAGAGAGTGATCCTGAGAGGTTGAGTGAGGCCAGTCCACCTAAGGAAATTGGTAAGAAGATCATACCACCTACGATTTTACCAACAACGAGGACGCAACAACACTAAAGCATAAGGCAAGTATGGATTCATAAGGATCAACTACAACAATACGAATGCAAAGGAAGCTGATAGCAAATCAACAACCCAAGAGGCAAGAAGATCACAAAGGTCCATAAATGTGGCAAAATGAATCTACGATCTTACAGGTATGGGTTCCTACGTGAATAATGAAGACTCAACGATCACGTCAACAAATATGGATTCCAAAAAGAATCAAAGAACGAGCAAATAAGGAAATAAGGACCTTAGTCAAACCAACATGCAGAATAGTCAAAGTGTAAGAACAACAAGAAGAATCAGTCTTACACTCATGCTGAGATAAATGCATCCAAAGTATGCATGATAGGGCCACATTACAAGGCCACACATTCAACACATAATATTTTGACCCAATGTAGTGGTGCACATTTTCATCTTTGGAAAAGGCCTTAGCTTGTACCATATAGGTACATTAATAATTGCTTTGGCTATGAACTAACCATTATGTTTTCTTTCAGCCATAAAAATGAGAAAATGAAAAAAATATGTGGTGGGGTATCATGCTCTACTCAAACTGGTAGGGGGAAGCAGGTTTATGAGGAACGAAGAGTAACTGCACATGAATAAAGCAAGAAGCAATTCTTCATACTTGTGACTAATTATCAATTGCATTGCAAGTGCAGATGGCTTCCAAGGCTTTTGAAGCAATTGTACACAAAGAAATCTTGAAATTTCCATTGAAAAGCATCAGTAAGGCAAAGGGACATTGGTTCCATGAAGATCAAGAGGCTGGAGATCATCTCTTTTTAGTCAGCATAAAAATCATGGATAGGGATCATCAATTCCCAGTCATGTCATAGGATTTTCCGGTACTCCAAGAAATCCCATCAACCGTGGATGGCCTGACAAAGGCAATCATTGCCAAATACTTTGCCTTACCGATTTATAATCTTGACTTTGAAAGATGCACTCAAGTAATGAATACCTTGCATCTGATTGGATATGCCATTAGTGCTAGAAGCAAAGGTACTGGATTTACAAGGGGACTGGACCACAATCAAATTTACACACGAGTTGATTAAAGATGCATTTAGATGGACTAAAGATGGTATCACAGGTCTTAAAGAAGAAATCCATGAGGCTAAAAATAGAAAATTCTTGGATATCGATAGAATCGACATCAAGGAAGTGTTTCGACTAGTGCACCAACATTTTTGCTTCCCAAACATGCATAGATACACCACACCCCAAAAAGTTGTGGTAGAAATTCTATCACATGCAACTAAGCAGATAGGTAACCAAGTCAATTTTACACCTTATATTCAAGAAAGGTTATTCGAAGCCAAAAAACAATGGGGCAACAAAAAGTTTCTTAATGGAAGTGTGGCATTAATGGTGCTTATATATCATGCACTGAACATCCGAGAACATCTATGAGAGATGTCTTCAACAGTGGATATGGCAAAATATGCAAAATCTGTGACTGTCCCTAAAAAGAGGAAGAGTGTGATCATTATAGAAGAAGCAGGGATGAGCTCAAAACCTTTAATGCGAGGGAAAAAGTGATTGAGGGTAGAAATCAAAGGGGAAGCAACTCTAGTTTTGAAGAGAATACATGTGCTTCCTAGAACACCATTAGAAAGGCCGACATTGATAATTGAGGATGAATGGCAAGAAGCATTACTACAAACTCACAAGTACATCGAGGACCAAGTCATTTTATCAGTTCAAGATCATCATTATCATCAAACCAGTGTGGCCCAACACAATCAGCTAGGGAAGAGATTCACAAAATTACATCATATAAAGAGTTGGGATTAGCAAACTCAAGCTCTTCATCCGAATCCCAAGAGGAAAATGATCAATCCACTATGAATGTGGATATCCACATCAAAACAAATGATGATGGTAGTTGGGATGAGCTCAATCAAGTGGTTGACCAACATGAAGTGGACATCAAAGAATCAAATGTTGACAAGAACAAGGAGAACACGAGGATAGCCATCAAACGAGAAATATATATACTATTCAAGTAAATGATACAATGAGAATGCAATTCAAGGAAGTTACCATTAAAGGTCAAAAAACAATAAATCACCCTAAGGAACAAATACAAGAGGAAGCAGTCCTTGAAAAAGAAATGCTTGCAACCATCAACGTAGTGGCAGAGCCATCACCAATGGATGTGCTCTTTACAGGTAGCACATCACAAAGGGGACAAATGAACGAGGCAGAACAACAAGTTTGCCTTC
Source organism: Ceratopteris richardii (assembly GCA_020310875.1). Lineage (NCBI taxonomy): Eukaryota > Viridiplantae > Streptophyta > Polypodiopsida > Polypodiales > Pteridaceae > Ceratopteris > Ceratopteris richardii. The sequence continues at coordinate 150,453,014 of CM035419.1, forward strand.
AAATTCGGCAACCATTTAATGAGACATTGCATATTGATAAAGGAAATGATGCAAAAACTGGTGAAGAACCAACAATACCACAAACTTGGCTCAATGTGGACGTGGCCTAGATTAAACCGGTCGTGAAGCATATAATACAAATGGCCATGGACACACAATGATATTTAATAGAAGCAGATAAGGAATATGAATAGGTACATATTGAGAAAGATTGTTTCAAAATATTAAGTGAAAAGCTATCCACACGTGTTACAGTCTCAATAGGCTCTAGCAAAAAGAAAGGAAGAACTTAAAAAACACAGAAAATAGTGTGATCTTCAATGTAACATACTCCCCCCTTCTACTCGCGAAGTCGTCCTCGATGAGCCAATGTGTGACTACACTCAAGCCAAGGATTAGTTCTCTTCAAAAACATCTAAACGGCTTATCATCAATGATACGCTTTCATATTTATATGGAGTGCCCCTTATCCACACATGCGCTTGAACGCATAAATTGTGCTCACTTCCATTCTCCTATTCTCTCACTCACCTCATCTATGCTTTCCCACGTCCAAGCACATACCATTATGCACACACATATCCACATCATGAATTACACACTCTCATACATACACATTCTTACTCATGCTCACTCGTTTCTTCATGCATTCCAAGAAAGACACATGCCAACCACATTCGTTTCCATGTCCTCATGCAATCAGCTTTTACTTTTTCTCTATCTCACATCTCCTCTTCACCGTGCCACATGCAAGTCTATGCAGACACACATATGAACCATGTGGCATACCATGTTCTCAACCTACCATGTATAAACATACCAGACGGAATCCTTCTTTTCCATTGCACCTGTTAACTCACACATCTCAACAAGAATGTAAGTACCAAAAAGATGTGTCAAAATCAAAATCATCATGTATAATCCGCATGCATATAGGCATCCTTCCTAACTGATCATATGCAAACAAGATGAATTCTGACACAAAACCGAACTCGCACAATCAAAAAGAGACCATCTCCAAAAAATAGAACATGACCCAAGTAAAAGAATCAAAGTGGTATACCTCATTGCCATCTTTAGAAAGAACCTGTTGACAAGAATAGAAAAGCCAAATACAGTGAACAAGAAGCAAGCAAGTCAAATACACATGTGACTACCGGTCCTCGTTGGCGTCAATGTTAGCCAGATCGATCTATCAGCAATCACAAAAAGATCACAAAAACATATACATGCATGGCACAACCATCCGGACGATCATTGTCCTCCTCCTTTCTGTCTCTCCCCCTCAGGGAGGGAACACAATCTTTCTTTTCCTTTTCTTATTTATATTTATTTACACACGGTTTGGCCTATGCAGCAACCGGATGCGACTCGTGGCCCTAACCGCCCGGCTAGATTCGTTCCACCCATCTACCAGTACAGCATAGCGCACAACGACATAGATGCATGATGTATAAACACACACGGAAGGGCTTGCCCATAGCGAAGCCAAGTGCGGCTTGTGGTCTCGTCCGCCCGACCGAGATGGCTCCACTCACCTATCAACCCACTATGGCGCGAAGCGCCAAAACACACACACATATACTCCAGCACCTATGGCGAAACTAGTGTCGGTTTGCAGTCCTGACCGCCCAGCCAGGTGGACTCTACTCGCCTACTAGCTCGGCATAGTGCGCTGGCACACGTATAGACATAATGCTTTTCCTTTTGTTTTTGTTTTGTATTTTTCTCTTTTTTCCTTTTTTTTTTGTTCCCCTCAAAAGAACCCTCAGAGTTAGGGAGAGGCAAAAAGGAGCGCTCCCCCACCTATCCCACACGGCAAGCATACAAAAAACACAAACAAAACAGACTCTTGATAGATCGATCTTCCTGTTGTCTTCGCTTCCTCAGACATGACACTCAAATGGCATACTTGACTGCCTACAACCTAACTAACTGACACTTAGCTGTTCATCCCCTTGCGAGGCCTCTCTTCCAATGACTATGTTGTAAGACCGACTCAAGACTCTCTTACCTAGCCATGTCCACCTCTCGGAAATCAGTACTCTCTAGGAAGGCGAATCCGGCTCAGCCTGAGGAGCCTCGTCATCGCTGCCTATGACCAATTGGTCCGCCCAATCCCAACATAAACCCTCTTCATCTACTGGCATATCTCTAGTGGAATCGTAATAAAAATATCTATCCTCGGCGATTCCTGTCCAATACATCAAATACTGTTCGAATTGCACAAATGGAAATTCGGCACCCAAACCTTGATTGAGGAACTGGACCAACCAATGCGCTTCCTCGATGCCGTATTCTGTGAACAAGCTCTCTACATATATCTCCATACTTGAAAATGTATGATCTGCAAAATAAAGTACTAGCTCAAACTCTGCTCGTTGTTGTGCCCAGTCAGCCATCCTATGCTTATTCACTACCTATCTGCAAAATGACACTCAACGTTAGCTCTTCGCAACTCTATTCTAGGTAGATGCTCGACAAAAAAGGATCATATGTATATATATAGGCTCTTGCGCTCTCGGTTATCAGCTTGATCTTGTACAGTGGTCTTTGTCAAGAAAGGACTCCATATCCTCATCATCCGTTCATATGTCCTGTTCTCGAAACTCTTCAACCTAGCTCGCTTGCTTCTCTTTTGTTGAAATCTCTTTTGAAGCAACCTCAAAACGAAAACCACTATCTCTTGGGACCTTGTGCAATATCTGGCGGCGTCCTTGGTACGAGCTTCATTCTTCACCGTACTGTCACTAGTCCTAGCATGTCCTTCATCCATCTGACTCCTCGAATTTTTCTCTTCATGCATACTCTGAATGCTCTTTTTCTGTTGCATCTTCATGCAACAGACAAGAGCATTCAGAGTATGCATACTCTTCATGCATACTCTGAATGCTATCATGATCACTTTGACTTCGCTCGTGCTTGGCTCTTTCATTTGTACTACTCTTGCGTCTAGGCTCGTATTTCCTTGACTCCTTGCCTGGGCCTTTCTCATAGCTTTTTTCATCAGCTCGAACTTTGTGTTTCCCTTGCAACTACCGCTAGAGACTCATCGCAACTCTTAACCGATTGTTCCTCTTCACACCACTTTTCTTCCTTTGCACCTAAAAGGATCAGTTTCTCTTTTTCCAACTCCACTTTCTCATCATAGTCCATTGCCCAAGTCTTTTGGTCCATGCTCTCGCTTTCCAGTGTGCATACGTCCCGAACTAATAGTTCATTGATTCCCATTCTGTCCTTCAGTCTTGCATTCTTTAATTTCATCTCTTCGACCACCTCTGACATGTACTTCTCACTGCCTCTGACTTTCGCCAGTTCTTGGCCATTTCCTTGGAACTTTAGTTCGAAAAGTAACCACCTCTGTTCCAAGTTTCTTCGCCTTCCGTTGCGTGACCGATTGACTCTTCACCTCTTCAAACGAGCCTTGTGTTCCCTTCATCTTCTTTCCTTCTGAGTCCATGCTTGTCGTGTAACACTCAAATTCACTGACTCCTTCAAAAAACCCTAATAGCTCCCTATCTGAGTCATCATCATACAAATTCGAAAGCGCATATTCACCCATCTTGGTTTGACCTTGCTTTGTTGTTTGTAAGTTAAATCCATCTTGCAAAAGGCTTTTGTAATTTTCTACTTTCAGAGAGAACTTTTCACGTACTTTTTCACGCACATCCTTTTTGACCACCCTCTTTTCTCGCTCTTTGATCGACACCATTTTCTTAGCATCTTCCTTAGGGGTCACTTGCATTTGTATTTGATCAGTTTTGGGCCCAATAGTGATAAACCCCATTCTCAAGTCATGTACACAATCAGCCTGCATCAGCCATGGTCGCCCCAATAATATAGAAAATGTAGTTTCGGTGGATCTCAGTCTCACAACCAAGTAGTCAACGGAGAATTCGATCCCACCAACAATAATTTGCACAATTGTATTAATCCTGCAGGCTTTACCCGCATCTGGTCAGCCATTCGGAGAGACATTGGGGTATCTTCCAATTGTTTCAATCCCAACGCTTTCATCATATATTCTATCATTAGGTTCACTGCGACTCTGCTATCCAATTGCATGCCTGGGACCGCATATCCATTGATCTCCACTTTGATTGTAGGGGCATTCGAATCCACTGGAGTCGTAATACTTTGGATCGTCCCTAAGACCAAATCGTCCACCTTTTCTTTTCTTTTTGCTTTCCTTGGTTTCTTGATAAACTCATTGTAGAATTGCTTTCTGCAGGTTGGTGAACACCTTAGTAGTGTGGCCAAATCCAAGGTGACTTCGATCTCGGCAAGCCTTTGTACAATGTCCATTCCCTCTTCTACTTGCTTCTTTTTTGGAAACTTCTCCTGGACTTTTAGCCTTTTTGGAAATGGCAAAACACTCGGTACAAACTTTTGTGTAATTGGTGGAAGGACCTCCACCTCTTCTTCTTCATCCAAATCCTTTTGCCTATGAATCTCTTCATCGTCATTCACTTGAACTAGGTTCCCTCGGGTGTACTCTTGTGCGTGAGTGACCACAGCCATCATCGATTCTTTACCTTTCCCTTTTCCTTGATTTGTGTCTACAAGGTAGGTAGACGTGCTAGCTCCTGGGTCCAATTCCCTAAAAACTACTCCAATATTGGGCACTCTTCCTTGAGATTGCATCGCCGGTTGTGGTTGTGGCTGTGCGTAGCTGAAATTCTTAGCCCCTCTTTGTCTTTGGCTATAATCGTTTCTTCGTTGTGGGCAATCAACATCATAGTGGCCCTCCCTACTGCAATATTAGCACATCGGTGTAAAATCTTCATGCTTTCTCCCATTTGGACAATGTGCTTGTATCCCAAGGCACCCACATCGCCAACACTCTGGAGGTCCCATTCTCCTTTGATTTTGTGGCTCAACTCTTTGATATCCACCTGCTTGACCTTGGCCTCCATAAGGATACGTGGGTCTAGGCCCCCATCGAGGTGCAGGAGGTTCACTTTGGCCTGGTAATCCCTGATAAGCATAGTTCCTATTGTTTAGCCACCTTTCCTTGTCACGGCACTGATCTTCAGTGTGATTGTTCCTCTTGCAAAAGTTACAAAAGATTCTCAGTTCTACATATAATCTCGATACTGTAGTACATTCTGTGGCCATGTGCCCATATCCTTGGCATTTTGCGCAAAAAATGTTTGATCTAAACACTCCTTGACTTGGCTCGGGTGCCACTTCCTGCCTTACTGCATATGTTTCATGAGTTAGAGTGTCTGCTTTCACCGCCTGAGCCATGATTTCGATAATCCTTTCTTCGGTCAACGCCGGCTTCACCTCTTGGGGCGTGTTCGTAGTGGCCATAAATGCTGGTGGAGTTGCAGCAAGATTTGTCTGAGTAGCGCCACTTGTAGGCCCAATGTTTGTACCTTGCGTGGGTTCAAACAAAAGTTCTTGCCTTCGTTGTTGGCCAAGTTGAACCTCTTCCCACACGCGAGCAACATCTTTGGCGGCCACCAATGTCGCAGGTCGGCTCAAACTGATATGTTGTTGAGCACTTGGATCTCTAAGTCCCACAATAAATCTTCATTTCAAGGTATCTTCATTTGGGGCATTTGCACCCATCTTTCTTACCAAAGTTTCCATCCACTGGATATAATGGTCTATACTCTTATTCACCCCCTGCCAAAGATAATCCATTTGTTGAGCTAGACGATCTTGGAAACCTTGCCTATAGAACTTAGCCAAAAAAGCATCCTTTAGCATTTGATAAGTTCGCCTTCGCGGCTCTTCCAAGTTCTCGTACCAGTTGGCGGCCTCATCTCTAAATATGGCCGGTAAGATTCGAAGTCTTTGCGCTTGGTCGACCACTTCATTTGCTTCACAGGTGACCTCGAACAATTGGATAAAGCTATCTGGATCCTCATCCCACAATCTCGAGAATTTAGGAAAGTCTCCTAAATGCACTTGGACTCTTTGTGCCATTTCAAACAGTGGCGTAATGTCAATATCCTCATGATCCCAGAAATTTAGTGCACGTGGCCTTAGGATTCCTCCTTCAAACTTTTGCACTTGATTCGCGACTCTCCTACGGGAGTACACTTTTTTTGCAAGTTTCTTCCAACTAGTCGAGGTCGACTCACCTCTCGACTCCCACCCCTACCTTTCTCTTTCAAGGGCTCTTCTGTTTGCGCACTCTTCTCTTTCCGTTCGCGTTCCTCCTGAGGATGAGCTCCCCTTGCTCATGTACTAGATCCGGGGTCTGCAAGCTTGGCCAACATGTGGCGCTAGGCGAACCTATGGCACTCTCTTATAGAGATGTGCCAAGCTTTTCCTGGCAAACGCACCAAAATGATAGGGTTCTATACCCCAGGGGACAATACCTTGCACATGCTTATATTCTGCCCAAGTTACTCGAAATCGACTTGCTTGGCCTATTGTGAGTCCACCATAACACTCAAATGTAGCTATGGAAAAGAAGGGAGAACGCAGCTCGAACACACATAAAATTCAATACGAACTACGATGCCTAAATCTGAGGGTCACACTCTCTCCGATCCCACTCAATTCTTTGTTCTCCCTCCTCCACATACCCTTATTTCCCTTCACTACACATTCGTCTCTCCCACACTCTTGTCTATCTCTCTCTCTCTCTCTCTCTCTCTCTCTCTCTCTCTCTCTCTCTCTTTCTCTCTCTCTCTCTCTCTCTCTCTCTCTCTCTCTCTCTCTCTCTCTCTCTCTCTCTCTCTCTCTCTCTCTCTCTCTCTCTCTCTCTCTCCTTCTCACACTCTCTTCACGCACACACACACACACCTACTTATTTATATGCATGCACTCATGCACCCATATCTTTGCACCCATATATTCATACACACACCATGCACATACACCTTTTTCCCTTGCTCATAGAAGCACACACACAATTTTGCCTTCTCTTTCTCTCACACACACTCTTTCTCACTCTCTCTCGATTCCCTGTTTCCTCTTGTGCCTTCTATCTATCACTCTTCTTCTCATTTACTTTCCCTCTCTCTCAAACTCACACTCTCTCATAAACAGATGCACTTTTTCTACCTCATTCACCTCCCCTTTACACACCCTCTCTCCTACCCTCTCAACCACACACACGTATACTCACACCTAAGACACCCACACACGCATTTGCGCATACCTGACCATACATACAACATTCCACCTTTTAAATGCAAAAGACCAATGAAGCGGCCAACATAGGATTGCGAGTCATTGAATGTGAAGTTCCTGTGTGACAACCAATTCAGCATGCGAGGGTGTGGATTCCAGTCCTAACCTACCCAGGGTGACATTCATTTGAAGGAAAACAATCCAAAGGACCATCGCATATCACTTTCCCTGTAGAAGCCCTCCCTTCAGGCACTCACATTTAGAAGTCTTGTATTATGATGAAAAAAACTATATCGCTTCCCAGGAAAACACGTCCAGGAATGATTGGTTATGCATCCACCAAATCTCATTCCCAGGCCATGTCAAAGGATCAACAATGCCAAGATGGATATCAACGCATGCAAAGGGTAAGTGTTGCAGCACTACAAATGACTTCAAAGTGCATGGGTATCATGACAGTGATAGTGATAATATATTCCCTTCAAGGGCATTAATAATCAGGCAGGCACAAAGCCACTTTCATGCAGTGCTTCCTACATGACACCAAAGCTGCAAGGCGCTCGTGATCACCATCCTTGCCGCTTCACCACTGATAGCTATTCCTTCACACCATATAAACTACTTAGACATGTTGATCCTTGACCGAGACCTACCCCTCCTAGATGGAGAATAGTATTACTTCTAGCTATATGCAGATAATCCTTAATGACCAGCACACCAAGAAGAGAGTATTCTATAGTGGCTTATCTAATTCACAACTCTCCTCTGCCTGTATAGATCAGAAAGTTCAAACGTTTACATCAACTCATGCACATACAATTTGATGGTGACTCTAAATAAAGCTTGATTTGCAAAGCAATGATGATACACACCAGACTTGATTCTTACTATAAATATCGGCACCTTGCATTGCACTAATAACGAACACTACCCAAAACATCGAAGGTTATTTTGCAAGCATCCTTTATAGTCGAAAGATCCAGGACATCAAGCTGCGAAGTCCCTTTTTCGGGTGCATTCTTCCTTACAATATGCCTTCATTTATGCACGATCAAATGCCCACGGGATGCGGAATGGGTAATAGGCTGAGGACTGCTAGCTTGATTCAATATGTAACGGTCCCTCCAATCACAAATACTTCCTTCCTAAAACAAAGTAACCATTGTCTTGGATTACTAACCGGGTTGGTCCTAGCCAGATTAGCGAATGTAAGTGAGTCCGATAGTCGAAGATGATTAGTAAGTACAAAATAGACTCGTGATGCCTGGAAATGTAAGCACTCTGACCCGAAACAATCATCAAATCTCACACAGTGATTTTTATCATCCCCTCCTATAGATACTCAAGATTACGATTGACACAGAAGGCATACCCAAAGTCACTCAGTGAGCATGTTAGTTCCTATCCTTCACTCGTGGAAGAAGGGCAGGTTTTCTTAAGTACTCTCTCTCTTTTCCTCCACTGTTGAACAGAATCTTGCGGGAGACCAATAACAAGTGTTCATACAATCATACCTGATGCGGGATTGACATTGCAATTATTAAGATCGACAGCTTCTCGCCAACCGAAGTGTGCCTCTTCTCATGCCAAGCTTATGGTGTAGCGGATATCCAAGCCTCCTTCTTCACCGTTCGCAAAAACAAGCCACCTGTAAAGAATCTCTTCCCCTTGTGCTACCTCGAGACCTGCCACAGAGTCGTCGAGAATACTCTCCCCAAGCTGCACCCTCTTTTCTCCTCTTTCTTCCCAGTAGTACTGTGTGTTCGGCTGTGAATGTCCCTCTTCAAGACAAATGCAGAGGGGAACGATGTCCCTTCCCCCCCCCCTCAGTCCTTCGTACTCTGCTCCTTCCGCACAGAGCAAGGCAAAAAAAAAAACAAAAGCCTAGCCAGCCCTCCTCGTTCCTGCACAAAAACGAAGAGAGACCCCCCGGTCAAAACTCCCCTTTTTCCATTTAGTTGGCCTTCTCTGACGACCTCTTGTGTGGAGTGAAGGAGCATAACCTCCCCCTTGTCATCTTCTGATAGAGGGCATGCAGAATGCCACCTAGCCCCCCCAAATTCTGGCTAAATTTATTTCTTCTTGCATATTGGGAAGATGCCTGTAGTACTCCCATATCCTGCCTCCAGATAGCGTTCAAAGGAAACTCTCCTCCGTGCTCCTGTAAGTCCTCGAAAACGTGGGAGGAGTAATGAGAGAAAGTACCCGTTCCCCTTCCATTTAGTGACCAACGAATGTATGGGACCTCTTTGTCTGCCAATTTTCCAGTTGATTTGTCCTCTTAGAATGTTTAGGAATCCTCCATCGTGAAGCTAAGAACAGTTTGTTGTGTATCTGCCACAGTTGTCGAGATGCATCTAGTCCGATATTTGACGCCATAAGCACTACCACCTTGCATATGAATAAACAGAAAACAGTGTGATCTTCAATGTAACACATCCTCTCTTTCATGTTCTAGATTTGATAGATCGCTTTTGGTTCTAAGTTGGGTAGGTTTATGGGGACATATATCTCCTCGAAAGGTGGTTCCTTATTTTCATCCTTTTTCCTTATTATGAATTTTAGACCATAGGTCATGTGACTAGATCACCTATGCTTCTGGGATTATTGAGTATTGTTCTCTTCATTCAATACTTACGTCTTCCTCTATCTCTTCATCTTGTTGTTGCATTGGTTAACAACTTCTAAGCATTTTGGAAATTCGGCTTTTGATATCCTTGTCTTGGGGAGGATTGGTATTGATTGCTCAATTGTAGTTTGCCGAATATCCATTAACCTTTTACATATTTCCAACCTCTCCTTCTCTAGGTCTCCTCTTGGGTAGTTTCTATCATGTTGCTCCACGCTAGGTCGTGTCTCTATCTTGGATTGATAGGCTTTCAACCACATGTTTAGGTCTTCGGGCATGGGATCTACTAAAATGGATCCTGCTTGTTCTTCACTTGACTTCCTAGTCGCTATATTGGCTTTTTTATGTGCTTCATGATTTTCATTGGTCTTAGTTTCTTTTAGAATTTTCTCTTTTTCCTCGCTCCTCTTTCTAATCCATTTTTTTTTAAGTTTTTCCCTTCTCGTTTTCCATCTTTGAGCCTTTTCAATTTTAGAGGTGTCCTTCGGTTCCTCTAAGTCTTCAACCACTTGGACTTTAGTTCCTCATTCCTCGTCAGTCTTTGGGTTGTCCAACGCTTCTCTTTCAAAGTTCTCCTTAGCATTGGCTCGTGTAATGGCCTTTAGAGGTACCGTGTATTCCTTATCACTTCCTGAGGATTTACTTCAATTACATTGATTTGGATAGTAGTAGAGATTTTATTGGGGTTTTTTTTTGGCAATCTCTAAGTAGGTGCTCCTTACCACAATCATTATAGTACCCTTCCCAACCACATGGTGTTGGTGGGTTGTATGGTAAAGTGCATTCCCTAATGAAGTGATCTCCTCCACATATGTATCATGGTCCTCTTGTTGCCGGTGGCCTTGTTGTGGGTCTAGGTGGGACAAGGGCCCTAGGGGTAGTGTACATGAGACTCGCATATTATGGTCCATAAGAACTTTCATATCCCTCGTATCAATAGTCATGTTGCTTATAGGCTTGGTCATATTGTGCAAGACTCGTGTCATAGGGATAGAAATCTTGTATGTTCAAATCCTTGGCCTAAGTTATCTCAATTTGACAATGACATGGCTTGCACAATGGCTCCGTCTAGATTTTCTTATGGTTGTGTGTACTTTATAGGTACTACATTTTGAGGGTATGGTGGTTGTTGACCTAACATTGGTTGTGGTTGACTATATCTTGTGTGCTCGTATGGCCTTGGTGCTAGGGGTGGTCTTGGGTATGGGTTGTATCTTGGAGCCTGCCTGACCTGATCCGTGGGTGGATATCCATAAGGTCTATTAAGGTCTAGGTTGCCTATTAAAGGGACAATTCTTAGTATTATGTGTACTTCTATTCAATGTGATAGTAGAAGTTGGTCCTTGGGCTATTTGCATGTATGGGTGGATTTGCCAAAAGGATAAAACATGTAATTACTGACTCAACCCGTTTTGGTACCATTTTGACATTGAACAAGTAAGTATCTAATAAGTTTTCATTAATTGATTCATTGGGATCAATACTTTTGATTCTTGATAAATGATCTTCTCTTTTGTATGTAGAACCCTTCTTGACTACTACCTCAAAGTATTCCATAATTAGAAGGGATGACCTGACTAAATTACCTATAGCACAAGGCTTATTAACAAGGTAAAAGTCTAAATAGTCCTTCTCATTAAATAGTCATGTAATTATCTCATCAGGGATGCATTGTCTACTTGCATATGTGATTGGAAATTCCATGTTTTTCTCATCAATAAATTGTGATAAGATGCAACCAATCGAAAGATTACAAGCATCTAGGTGGATGTGGAATGGCTTGTTCTAATCTAAGGCTTTAAGTACATGTTTTATCATGAAACATCTTTTGAGCTCTTGAAAAGAGTTTTTGCATTCTTTTGAACCACTCAAAGTTCTTAAGTATCCCATATATTTGTGTGATGCATCTATAATATCCACAATGTCCCATAAAATCCTGGACTTCCTTGGCATTATATGGTCTAGGAAGCTCTACAATTGGTCTTACCTTTTCTTCATTTGTTGATATGCCATTCTTGGAGACTATGTGCCCAAGGATTTTACCTTGGCAGACCATGAAATTTTTAGTATTCAAGCACACTTTATACAAGTGGAATTTATAAAAAAATCCTCTTGAGGACCATGTCTCTTTTGTTCATCAAAATATGCACATAGGTCATCCAGATAAGCTTCTAAGCATTTTTTTAGAAATTCCTTGAAGATATGACACATGAGAATTTGGAATGTGGTTGGAGCATTGGTGAATCCAAATAGCATTACTCTCAAAGCAAATATGCCCCATTCATTTGCAAAGGTGTTCTTATGATGATCCCCTCCTCTAATAGGTACTTGGTTATAACCAGAGAACCCATCTAAGAAGCTATAAACTTCATGACCAGCTACCATTTCTAATAGTGATACATTCACCTTTTTAAGGTAGATGCAAGCTCAAAATTTTCCATTCTTCTTGGAAACAACCACTTGGGTGAGACCCATTTGGTATGTTCAATTTCATAAATGAAATTGGTAGCTAGTAATTTATCAATCTCTTCTTTGATTTTAGAAAAGTGGGACTCATTATATGTGTATGGCCTCTGCTTAGCTGTTCTAACATTTGGTGCCACAAATGTTTGGATCAACCCCTTTAAATTATTTATATGTCCGAGCAAAGATTTCATGATATTCTCATAAGAAGTGTGCGAGATATGCTTCCTCAGAACTAGAAAAGTCATTTTCGATGTAAGAGCATTGTTCTTTGTTATCCTCAAATATGATGACCATTTTCTTTGTGTCTTCTTTATTGTTGTAGCTCTCTCCCCATTCCTTTTCTTGATTTGGCATTGAAGCAACCATTTTATGCTCCTCAACATGATACTTCTTGAAGTGCTTGGGAATTTTGAAATTGGTCCTTTTTGTTGGTATACTACGAAATACAACCTCGTTCAGTCTCAATCTCTTTTTCATGAACTTGTAATATAGCGCGTGTAGGCTCATCAATGTTAGAAGGACCAAGCAAGGTTCCCATAGCGTTCATGTATTCCTCTTTATCAGAAAAGGGTCCTTCCATATAGAGACTAAGATGATCACTAAGGTTTGATCATGCATCACTCAGTGGGTAAGGTATTGTTTCACATGGACATAGTAGCTCCACTATCGGATCTTCAACAACACTCACCATGTAGAGATCCAATTCATAGCATTCATCATCGCAAGGATGTGTGAGTGTCTTCTCATTTATAGAGACTTCCATGGAACCTAGGATGTGAAGCCAATTGAAAGGATCAAATTCATACTCATGTAGGTTAGAGGCTAGTATGTAATCCATATGAACAACTAATATTTAGGGTGGCTGACTTGGTTCTCGTTGTCCTACTTGACACAACCAAGACCTGTGTCTTTGTGCACCCAAGATGTCTGGCTAGAACTCATGCTCTTTGTAGAGCTCTTGTCCTCATCATCATGAACTACTTGCCATTGGAGAGATGGCACATTTCTATAATCATAGGTCTCCAAATTCATCTTGGTAGTTGCACCAATCAATTGAATGTAAATTGCATTACCTCTCGAGTCTTGAACCACTTTCAACTGCCTTAGGAATGGACATCCTAAAACCAATTCATAATTACTTTCTTTGCAAAATTCAACTATGGAAATGATGTGCTAAAATTCAACCATACATGTGGTCAAGACACCATCTTTGAAGAGACCTAAGGGTTTCTCCATGTGTTTGTCAGCTAACTATAGATGCATTGTAGTTATTCGTAAGGCTGGCTTACCCCACTTTTTCCATAATCTCTTAGTAGCAATGATTTTTCCGTGCTTGAGTCTACAATAGCTTTGGTAGTCAAACCATTAACAATGTGTTATTTTCATCACTTTCACTATAATCCTCGACTTTATCAAGAGGGATCTCGTGAATGTATGATTATGCATCCTTGTTCTGTCCTTTGGGTTTGGGATCGAGCTTCAAGGATTTGGATTTCTTATACTTGGAAGCTACTCCATCACTTTCAATGTAAGAAGGTAGAGATTGGAAGTGTGTTTCCACATCATCCCATGACTAAGCACTTACTGGCTCGTTAAGAGGTAAGTCACTTCTTACTAAATTGTCACATGTTGGAACTCTGAGAAGGGAGGTTTATTTTGTACATGGGCCTCCTTCTTCCATCTAAGTTCTAATACTTGATCCCAAAGTTCACCTTGCCATGAACCCTCTATGACTAGAATGACATTATCCTCTTGAGGAAGTGGAGCATGAGACTAGAAAACTTTTGGTTCTATGATAGGAGTCGAGGTTCAAGGACTAGCACTTTCAGTCATTATTTTGCTTTGATCATCCCTTGATATTAATTCCCAATCTATTTAAATTATTCTTCCTTTCTTTGAAGTTTTCCTCACCTCTCCCAAATTTTCTTTTCCTTTTCTGGAGTTTGATCTTCCTCTTTATGGGCTTTAACTACTTTTTGAAAATGCTCTTCAGGCATGCATGTTGGAAGAACTGTATTAGGAAGTTTTATAGCATCTATTGAGCAACTTATATCATTTGTTGACACATGTCTAGTCATTCTTTTTCTAGGCCCCCTTAGGTAGCATTTGTCATGATGCTCTACTGATGGTTCTGCTTTGATCATGTCATGGTAGGCTCTCAATAACCCTTCTAACCTAGAAGTTAGAGGGTGAGCAAGGATCAATCGTGGCTGAGGCCATGGATTTGGGTGGTGAGTAAGCATGTGAGCATGCATGTGATAGTGTTGGTGCACTATGTTGTTGTGTTCTTACAGCTTGATGTTGAATCTACTCGTGAAAAAGTTGATCTTGCTCTCTAAGGAGCTCCTCTTGCTTCTTGTTCAACTCATCTTGCTTAACCTTGAGGAAATCCTCAAGCTCAACCACTCTCTTTTCCTATTTCTAAGCTTGCCTACCTCTTTGACTCTTCCAAGTCCCCTTCGTGGCTTGAGAGTCCTTAGTTGGATTGTCTTCCTCACTCTCTAAGTTGCTTGATGAAGCACTTTTTGCCTTTATCTTTCTTTTGACCCTTGGCATAGATGCTACCTTCACCTTCTCCCCTTTGCACTAGGGCCAAAGGGAAGTGCCATCACCATATTGATAGGTGTTGGTCCATATTTTTAGGGTAATCTTTTTATAGAATCATCTCCTTGCAATTAGTACAAAAGGACTTCCTAAATGGGTGGTAGTTGGGGAACTTGCACATGTGGACAATCTCTTATGAAGTGGTTCCCATTTGCACATATGCCATGAGGAATTAGGAACATGAGAATGATTTTTAAAGACATTCTTATTTCTATGCGGCCAAATGTTGCACGAGGTAGAAAATACATCTAAGTAGCATACATTGATGGTTTTTATCAGCCCATTCAAATAGCAAGAAGATGAAATTATATTTTTTTTTGGCCTTTTCTTGCAAACCAATAAATATTGTTCCAAGTATGACCATTGACAGAGATGCAGTGTGAGTGTCCATTGTGCTCATGGTGCTCTTCGAATGGACCTCTTTGCCCCAAAGGGCCTACCCATCAAAAACCATGATGTGTGTGTGTGTGTGGATGATGGTAAATTTTCATCTATTCTATTCTATTGGTTGTCAGGTTGGCACTATATATATGTGTGTATAGAGGTCAAATTTTAGGGTTTTTGTGAGTTTTGCCCCTATTCGGAGAGGGTTTTGGAAGGGAAGACACAAAATTTTCATTCTTCTTAGATGTATCGGTTGAATTTAGGCTTTTAGTAGTTGCATGTTAATGATTTTTGTCTGCTTGGGGTTTTGTTCGGTCTCATTTTGGGTTGTTAGCCAATAATTGGTATAAAGTACGATGTAAGGAGTCACATGTGGTTTTGAACATATTTGAACTCTTAGGACTACATGGTTAAAATTTTATAGTCTAGTTCTCAAAGTCCTGAGTTGCTACATGAAGTGTTGTATAATCTTCCTTCCTTCTTATGGCCTAACATTGGTCATGTGGCCAATCACTAGGGAACGTCCTCTACATTGTCTATTTTTGCTCCCAATAAGAATAAGATTTGTGTGCTATTGAACACATCCATGCCCTTTTCCAAGGGCTTTTGGGATCAACTTACCTATGGTAGATAGAATAGTGATATATTTGAAATGGGGCAACATGGAAAGTTCATGTTTTCACTATGGGAACTTGGGTCATTACTCCGAGAATTGCTTAAGTTTCAAGGTGTTGGATTAATACCTTCTTTTCAAGGAGAGAGATTTTTGTCCCAAATTTCAAATTTTTGGTAAACATAAGTTTCCATCTGTGGGAGTTATACCAGCACAAACGGTTCAAATTTTAGACAAAGGTGAATGGGTAGCTAATCAACAACAGTTCCCCCCACCAACTCCCATTAATCCAATTTCAAAGAATCATGTTAATTGAGTGAGTGGAGAGGGTACTAGTAAGGATCCTTTGATTGGGAAGGTTGTACAATCCTCAAAGAGCAACATTGGTAAGGATGGGTTCACTATGGTAGCATGTAAAAAAGGAATTTTATGTGGTAAACATAGTAGGTTTCAATCCAAACTATTTTGTACCCCCTACAAATGAACTTATTTTTGCACCTCAGAATCAGGATTTGATGCCCAACTATTTTGACAACATGGATATTGTTCTTCAAGATTTGACTCCTACTTTGGCACAGTTGGATCCCCCTAATAATTCTCATCCACACACATGAAATTATCTACATGGAACATTCAAGGGTGAGGAAAATATGGTAAATGTATGAGGTTGTGGACTAGATGGAATACTAACTACCAAGTTGACATTGTAGATCCATACGAAAAGAGGAAAGGGAGGGTGAAAATTACATGTCACATGTCAAGAAGGGAAGTACCATGGGATCTAGTGGCACTTGTAGATGAAAGGCACATATACTTGCATGTCAAAGAGAGAAATAGGATAATACATCAAAGGGCCATACATCAAATATTTGTGGGGGGGAGGCCTCTTTTACATCATGCATCCATCGAGTACATAAGTACACGAGTACCCCTTCTAGTACAACGTACCCTAAAGTACCAAGTATGGTAGCTTGAAGTACAAAGTATGGTACCTTGAAGTACAAAGTATGGTACCTTGAAGTAAAACATACCATTTGCATGTACGATAAAGGACACTTAACCATCAACTCCAGGAAAGAATTAAGTGGGTTTATATAGGTGCCCCTCACTAAAGGGATCTTTGTCCTACAAACTCGAGAGCAACATGGAAGTGAGAGAGAGAGAGAGAGGAGATTACCATAGAGAGGAACATCAATAGTTGATTGAGAGAAGAGAGACGGAAGCTAGGAGTAGAAAGAAGATAATTTTCTCCCATGGAGAAGAAGATGACCGGTCATAAGATAATCTGCATAAAGTGAGGAAGAACTGGACCACCTTATTGCATAGAGTGGGGAGAACCACTGGTTTCCTAATGCCATAGTGAAATCCAATTTCCTTGGAGTGAAGCCTTCAATGCAACCTATTTTATCTGCATCACTTTAACCAGTTCATCTAGATTGATGAAAAAAATCTTCAAGTTTTTCTCGAGTCTATCCATAGCCTTCAAATTCCATCATCATAACCTTAAAGATTATACAAAGATTAAAATAACAAAATTTTCCATATCTCTTGGGCCCATATGGAAGTGCTAAAGAGAGAGAGAGGGGGGGGGGAGAGAATGTGTAGAGCTGTGGCAATGCAGTTGTGTGTTTGTATGTGTGTGTGCATGTGAGAGTGTGAGGTTGAGGGAGGTGAGGCAGGGCAGCAACAATGTGTGCGTGGCATTAATGGCTATAGAGAGCTTTTGGCTGGCAAGCTTCTTTATAGAGGCTTGCGTTTTAGTATTCTCATTGATCAACGAAGAAAGCCCCAATCTTGTGCTTCGATCAAGAGGAGATAAAGCCACTAGCTCATTATGCAATTTCGTGGATGACAACCCAAATTTCTTTGAGATTCCAATTGCAGGTGTCATTGGAGGTAGTACAATTCCAGTTAGGTCGAAGTACGTCCCACTCTCCTATCAAGATCTCTTGCACACCAATGCAAAATGCCTTGCCTACATACACACTTGGAGGGCGTCATATCTCTCGTGGTAGAATATCTTTGTTGCTGCATGCTCTATTAAACATGCCTCCAACCTTGATTTATTTGTCATCGACGAGAGTAGGAGAAGATGAAACACAGTTCATCACATGATCCAGCTAGTCCCAAGGTTGGATATAATTTTTTTCCATGTACAGGCAACTTGCTTGATCCCAGCAAACAGAGAAGCCTTTCTCTAGTTCACAACTCTGCATACACGCCCTCCATGACAATGCTTGAGAGGCCAAATTTTGGATAAGCGGGGAGGCCTTATAATCCAGTACTCGTATATGAAAGGGAACGCTCTGTTGCTACACCCACCTGGAGAACTATACTCACATTTATCATGTTTCCTTGAGAAGAGGATGCATTTGCTACGTCAACATCTGTAACCCAGAATGAAGCTAGCCATAAACCTTTGATTTGCACCAGTCTATTCGAAGTGTTTGTGAACGTAGATATGGATGGCATCATATATGGGCTTATCTCTTGGACGACATCAGGGGCAAAGGTCGAAGGAGTCAAAGGGGGTGTGAGAGATAGCCCATGGGTGAGAATTCTGGTAGCATAGAGGGCAATAGCGGAGCAAAGGTGTGGTGGTTGCCATCAGAGAGGGTTGAGGAGAATGGATGCATAGACTCGCATAGTTGGGTTGGCATTGCCATCAACGGTAGAGGAAGGGATGAATTGGTGTACGCAAGGACGTGGGGTGGCGTAGATGGATGGAGGAGGTGAGGGAAGGGCGTAGGTAGGAGACGATGATAGCCAGAGGAAGGAGGGGAAGGGCGTAGGTGGGAGACAATGGCCGAAGAGCTGTCGAAGGGGATAATCTCCATGGCGATGGTGCTGGTGGATTACTTGAGCAATGGTGTGCAGAGGGATAATTAATTGAGTTGAAGTATCATGGGTTTAATTTGGCATTCAATTGAGGGGAACTATAAGGGTTCAATTCAGGATTCGAGTGAGGTGAAGTATAATGGGATAAGATAGTAATGAGATTATACATATAATATATATATATATATATATATATATATATATATATATATA
This sequence comes from Ceratopteris richardii, assembly GCA_020310875.1. Lineage (NCBI taxonomy): Eukaryota > Viridiplantae > Streptophyta > Polypodiopsida > Polypodiales > Pteridaceae > Ceratopteris > Ceratopteris richardii. Next base: position 150,471,856 of record CM035419.1, read on the forward strand.
TATAAAGTGGGTCAATCAAGTGTAGTGTGAGATGGTGAATGGAAAAATATGAAAAAAACTAATGGAATGATTAATGACAATGGTTGTGAGTAATGTTTATGTGATGGAATGATTAATGACAAACGGGAGGTGATCGATGGAAGAAGTTTAATGATAATTGGAGAAGTGCAATCTATAATTCATGGATTATGGGATCGACGAGGGAGAAGTGCGATGGATAGTGAAGTATTAATGGATCGATGTAATGGAAATTCGAGTGATTTAAGTGCAATAAATAATTCAAGTGTTTGCAATGGTAAATGGCAACATTGAGATGTGAGTATCATGAAATGTGGTGTTGTGGTGGTGCAATGCAGATGAAAAAAACTTGTGGTGTGATGTGGGTGTAATCACGGTGTAATATGGTAGAAATTCATAATCAAAGTGTAATGTAAAGATGTGGAGGACAATCTGAGTGGTGCATGAGAAAAAGAATTACTACCAATTGTCCAACTTTGAGACCTTCATAATGTACTACCACTTTTTGTATGAACGACCAAAAAATAGTAGTCCAAAGAGGGGGAGCATGAGAACAAATTTGCATCAAGAGAACAAGTTTCTTGTATTTTTATGCACCTGAAGATGTAAAATTCCATAACCCCTTCAAACCTAGGGTTGAGAAGCATAACTCCATATCGACAATACCACATAGAAATTCTGTGATTTATGCCACAAAATTTCTTTATCAAAAGGTCAAAATCCTGAAAGTGGCATTTTTTCCAATCCAACAAGAGTAAATAAGTAGTACACGATATAGAAAATCTATAGAATCCTCACATGAGCATGTAGAGGCCATTGTGACGGGTACCATAGTTGCATTTTGGCTCTAAATCTTTGCATTACCCATTCAATTTTATCTTTTAATTGATACATCGATTCCTAGCGGGTATCCCAAATGTCTGAATACATGATGCCAAGTTACTTTTCAACCATCTCAATTGGGCAAAGTCAAAATTCCTATGGAGATCCATCAATAAGAGAGGATTTATTCATGTTCATTCTTAATCCTAAGATAGAGGAGAAGGGTTCCAACATAGAAAGTACAACTTCAAAATTACCCTCGAGTGCCTCAGCACATATGAGAGAGGTAGAGGACAAGGGTTCCAACATAGAAAGTACAACTTTAAGAAGATCTTTCACTTTTGTGGAGAAGTTTAGTCCACCTCAGTTTAAGCAAAAAAGGCATTTTTTTAATCAGTCCATATGTCATTATTGACATCGACCCATTATATGGCATAAGGAATACCAAAATGTAGCTATGAATTCTTTTGTAAGGCCATCTAGACCAAGAACTTTTATAATTTTCAAGAGATCTAACCGCCCTAAAAACTTCCTCCTTGTCAATATGTCTTTCCAATGCATCTACCATTTGATTGTCAAGTACCTTCGGAGTGAAATCCAACACATCCTTTAATGATGGATAGCATTCTTGATTCCTGGGGGGAGGAGGAGCAAAAAATTATCTTAAGTGATGTGTGCAAGCTTAAGTGCTGTAAATTTTATCCTTAAGAATTTGAGCATTGTTCATGTCCCATAGGTGGTTTGGTAAAGCTTTGGCCTCTTGAGGCGGAGGTCTAGAGTTCAACCCTCGGGCTAGACATGTAATGGCTTTAGCGAGTTTAAACTAGTTGTAACCTTGCCTACTGGTTGTAACCCAGTCCAACCCCTACTTTGTGGGATATGTGGAGTCCCGGGGGTACTATGCCCATTCACCTCCACAATTACCCTTTCAAAGTTAAAGCTTGGGGGGGTAAGAGTTTGTTGAACATCCTTTATTAAAAAAAAAAGCATTGAACTCAACTGAAGTGATAAAGTTTTTCAAATGTGTGGTACGTAGATGATCAAAGAAGCACTTGCAATTAGCTTTAACTTCAATGCATCTAGCTTTAACTTTAGCGAACAGAATTGCGACATTTTTTATCATCTATATCACCATATGCATCACAAAGTTTGCCATATCTCTCTTCTATTAAAAGTAACCTTGGATCAACTTTGGTACATAAAATAGAGATAAGGTGTATTGCCTCCACTTTCTGCAGCCCTGAACATTATATTATAATGATGATCACAATCTCCAACTACATGTTGAATGTGAGAGACAAATTAATATTCCCACCTCATGCATGGAGGTACGTAAAGTCTCAAATCTTGTTGAACCAAATCTTGTACTCTTGATTTAAACATCCATGTCAAATATATCACTATTCTACCTACCACATGTAAGTTGATCCCCAAAGCTCTGGGAAAAGGGCCTGGATGTGTTCAATAGCACACAAATCTTATTCTTATGGGAGCAGAAATAGACAATGTAGAGGATGTTCCCTAGTGATTGGCCACATGACCAATGTTAGGCCATAAGAAGGAAGGAAGATTATGCAAGACTTCATGTAGCAGCTCAAGAATTTGAGAACTAGACTATAAAATTTTAACCATGTAGTCCTATGCTCTATTGTACTTCACTTAAGAGTTCAAATCTCTTCAAAACCACACGTGACTTGTTACATCGTACTTTATACCAATTATTGGCTAACAACCCGAAACGAGACCAAAAAAGACCCCAAGCAGGCAAAAATCATTAACATGCAACTACTAAAAGCCTAAATTCAACTGATACATCTAAGAAGAATGAAAATTTTGTGTCTTCCCCTCCAAAACCCTCTCCAAATAGGGGTACAACTCAAAAAACCCTAAAATTTGACCTCTATACACACACATATATATAGTGCCGGCCTGACAAGCAATAGAATAGAATAGATGAAAATGTACCATCATCCACACACACACACACACATATTATGGTTTTTGATGGGTAGGCCTTTTGGGCCAATGAGGTCCATTCAAAGAGCACAATGAGCACAATGGACATTGAGACTTGCATCTATCAATGGTGATACCTGGAAAAATAAGTAAACAAGCACACAAACAATGGAACACTACAAAATAATACAATGGAAGAATGGGATGGTCCAAAGAATGCATCACACATCTTCAATATTACAAACAAGCTCACACACCATCAAAATTACTAGCATGAGACTGAGGTACAATGAGCAATCAAAATCACAACGTCACACAAATATGAGACACATAAGTATAAGACAAGGCAATGGGTAAAGGAGCCACTTACAAACAAAAGAACAAGAACCAAGTAGATTACAAGGACTAGTCAATGTAGAACAATCACAACCCAAAAATGGGGAAGGCACTTAGAGATCCTCTTGAGAAGCATTATGGGCGTCGGCCAACATGGAGCACCAACTCCCAGCCAAGCCTCCCATAGAGCGATTCCTTGCACCACTTCCTTCCAACTATGCCAAGTGTTGTGCACTACAAGTTCTAATTATTTGTTGGTACTACTTTTGATGATTTGTGATAATCTCTGGAGTCGTTGTAACCCAAACATGATGGGCATATCTTGACTCTCCCTTTATGGTATCTTGGGAAGAACCACTTGGAATTTCAATTTGCACAAAAAGAGAGGAGAAGGGAGTTGGGGAGTTGTCTCCATCCATGAAGAGAAGGTAAATAATATTTTCATGAGTGCTTTGGAGATTTTAGAGGATATGCCTTTAGGGAAACATGCATAGGAAGGAGATACACTTACAAAGAGATCCATACGGAAAGAGGAAAGGGAGGGTGAAAAATACATGTCACATGTCAAAACGGGAAGTACCATGGGATCTAGTGGCACTTGTAGATGAAAGGCACATATACTTGCATGTGAAAGAGAGAAGTAGGATAATACATCGAAGGTCCATACATCAAATATTTGTGTGTGTGTGTGGGGGGGGGGGGGGGGGGGGGTTCTTTTACATCATGCATCCATCGAGTACATAAGTACACAAGTACCCCTTCTAGTACAATGTACCCTAAAGTACCAAGTATGGTACCTTGAAGTACAAAGTATGGTACCTTGAAGTAAAACATACCACTTGCATGTACGATAAACTACACTTAACCATCGACTCCGGGACATATGAAGTGGGTTTCTATAGGTGCCCCTCACTAAAGGGATCTTTGACCTAGAGACTCAAGAGGAATATGGAAGGAGGGGGTGAGAGAGAGAGAGAGAGAGGAGATTACCATAGAGAGGAACATCAATAATTGATTGAGAGAAGAGAGATGGAAGCTAGGAGTAGAAAGGAGATAATTTTCTCCGATGGAGAAGAAGATGACCGGTCATAAGATAATCTGCATAAAGTGAGGAAGAACTGGACCACTTTATTGGAGAGAGTGGGGAGACCCACTGGTTTCCTAATGCCACAATGAAATCCAATTTCCTTGGAGTGAAGCCTTCCGTGCAACCTATTTTATCTGTATCACTTTAACCACTTCATCTGGATTGATGAAAAAATTCTTCAAGTTTTTCTCGAGTCTGTCCATAGCCTTCAAATTCCATCATCATAACCTTAAAGATTATACAAAGATCGTGTGTAACAAAATTTTGCCTATCTCTTGGGCCCCTATGGAAGTGCTAAAGAGTGAATTGAGAATGAATTTCCATTTGAATGCCATGACTATACCAATTGCGGTCGGATATTTTGATTCATCCCCTTCTCAGAAGAAATGTGCAAAATGTGTGTGCTAGGTGCCTGGAACAAGTGTGGAGTGGAGGTGTGTGTGTGAGAGAGAGAGAGAGAGAGAGGGGGGGAGAGAGAATGTGTAGAGCTGTGGCAATGCATTTTTGTGTGTGTGTGTGCATGTGAGAGTGAGTTTGAGGGAGGTGAGGCAGGGCAACAACAATGTGTGCGTGGCATCAATGCCTATAGAGAGCTTTTGGTTGGCAAGTGTGGTTGCCATAAGAGAGGGTTGAGGAGAATGGATGCATAGACTCGCACAGTTGGGCTGACATTGCCATCAATGGTAGAGGAAGGGATGAATTGCTGTAGGCAAGGAGGTGGGGAGTATAGGTGGATGGAGGAGGTGAGGGAAGGGCGTATGTAGGAGGCGGTGATAAGCACAGGAAGGAGGGGGAGGGCGTATGTGGGAGACGATGGCAGAAGAGCTGTCGAAGGGGATAATCTCCATGGCGATGGCGCTGATGGATTACTTGAGCAATGGTGTGCAGAGGGATAAGTAATTAGCGTTGAAGTATTATGGGTTTAATTTGGCATTCAATTGAGGTGAACTATAAGGGTTCAGATTCGAATGAGTTGAAGTATAATGGAATAAGATAGTAAAGAGATTAGACTTTTTTTTTAAAGTGTGTGAATCAAGTGTAGTGTGAGATGGTGAATGGAAAAATATTAAAAGAAATGTGAGATGTGATTATCATGAAATGTGATGTAGTGGTGGTGCAATGCAGATGAAAAAAACTTATAGTGTGATGTGGGTGTAATCACAGTGTAATATGGTAGAATCTCATAATCAAAGTGTACCATGGGTGTAATCACAACGTAATCTTGGTGTAATGTTGACATAATCATGGTGTAATATTGACATAACCATGGTGTAATCTTGATGTAATGGCTATGTAATCATAGTGTAATCTTGATGTAATCATAGTGTACTCACAATGTAATAGTGTTGTAATCGTGGTTGTAATCATGATGTAATCATGGTGTAGTCACATGATAATCTTGGTGTAAGGTGGAACTTGATGAAATGTGCAAAAATAGAGTTTCTGATGTCCTAGTGAAGTGATCCATGGGTTGTTTTTAGGGTTTTGACATGTTTCAGATGCGCTTGTTAAAAGAGAGAAAGGTACATGAGGTGGAGGGGTTACATAGGAAAATATAATGAACTAAAGACAACTAACTAGCTATTATACTCTTCTACGTGTTCCAAATTTATGGACATAAAAAATGAAGTTAGGGTCCATTGCTATCCTATTTTAGCAAAATGATGAGTTCGTTGGGGTTTTGGACATCTTGTTAGACAAAATGAAGTCTTGGGACCATACAGTCGATTACATAGATTAAAAATAAAAACCTCATGTAGAGACTAAGGAAAAAACACAAAAAACAACTATGCAAAATTGGGGCTTGCTAATCATGAATTAAAGTCTCTAATCATGAATTGGGGCTTGCTAATCATGAATTAAAGTCTCTACTTATCAATGACTCCTCCTCCTCCTTTACTTTGTGTCTTGAGCTATGATCCATACTAACAACGCCTTTGCCTTCCCTTGAAGGGTGTCAAAGAAAGGCCTTCTGTACGCACGTGTCTTCTCCAAGAGTATCATGAGATCTTGAAAGATCCATTCTACAAGAATTGATGGTTTGGTGCCCAAGTCAGTAATATCAACAAGATCATGATCTTCCACAATTTGTTTGGTATTAAAAAGCTCTTGATTAACCACCAAAACGTGGAGTACTTCGAGGGCAATCTCCACTACAAGAAATAGGGGGGCATAGCGACGCCATCGAACCGGAAAAAACGGGGACCGTCGCTTATGCGACGCTAGCGTCGCGTAAGCGACGGTCGTGTTTTCGAAATTTTGATTTTTAGGCGGGGTATGTCGCAGACTCAAGCTTGTGTCGCTTATGCGACGCTAATCTTTGCGTCGCAAATAGAGTCGCTTGCTAGCGACGGTATGGGCGACGTGGGCAAACTGGAGAGCATCGCATATGCGTCGCGTAAGCGACGCTCTAGAATGTTCAAAAAAAAATTCGATTTCTCCTGGCACATTTGTGCCGAGATCTGGATGAGAGCAAGAGAACGAGAGAGAGAGAGAGAGAGTGAGAGAGAGAGAGAGAGAGCGAGAGAGAGAGAGACCAGGTATGCGCACACACACACACATACATATGCATACACACACACATATACACACATAGACACACACACACACATACACATATACACACACATACACACACAAATACACACACATATACACACATACACACATAATGTTGCATACATACACTCACACATATACATGCACACACACATATATACATACACACACATATGCATAAATAATGCACATGCAAACATACACATACATAATGCATACACATGCACACGCATATACACATACACATACACATACACATACACACACATACACACATACACACATATACACATGCACACACACACACATACACACACATACACACACACATACACACACACATACACACATACACACATACACACACATATATGCATACACACACACATAGAGAGACATGCACACACATACACATACATGCATACATATGCATATGCATATGCATATATACATACATACTTATATGCATACACACACATATGCATACACAATGCACATGCATACATACACATACATAATGCATATGCATACATAATGCACATGCATACATACACATACATAATGCATACACACACATATGCATACATAAAGCATACACACACATACACACACATATGCATACATACATGCATACACATACACACATAGACACATACACACACACACATACATATGCATACACACACATATACACACATAGACACACACACACACATACACATATACACACACACACATACACACACAAATACACACTCGTATACACACATACACACATAATGTTGCATACACACACATATACATACATACACACACACATATACATGCAGACACACATATATACATACACACACATATGCATACATAATGCACATGCAGACATACACATACATCATGCATACACATGCACACACATATACACATACACATACACACACATACACACATACACACACATACACACATACACACACATACACACACACATACACACACATACACACACACATACACACACATACACACACACATACACACACATACACACATACACACACATATATGCATACACACACACATAGAGAGACATGCACACACATACACATACATGCATACATATGCATATGCATATGCATACATACATACATACTTACATGCATACACACACATATGCATACATAATGCACATGCATACATACACATACATAATGCATATGCATACATAATGCACATGCATAGATACACATACATAATGCATATGCATACATAATGCACATGCATACATACACATACATAATGCATACACACACATATGCATACATAAAGCATACACACATATACACACACATATGCATACATACATGCATACACACACACATAGACACATACACACCCATAGACACATACACACCCATAGACACATACACACACATAAACAGATCCACACTCATAGACACACACACATACACATAGACATGCACACACATACACACACATATACACACACACATACACACATACACACATAATGATGCATTCACACACATACAGATGCATACACACATACAAATGCATACACACATACACACATAATGATGCATTCACACACATACACATGCATTCACACAGGGATACAGGTCTTAAATATGACCTTTCTCCCTGGTATAGAGTACACATATTTAGGCAGTGTAGTTGTGCATGACAACGAGATAATGCAGTGTCCTGTTTGCAATAAATGGTTAACAGATTGCCATACGTGTGTGTCTATGTGTCTATGTGTAAACCCACATCCTATCTATTGACACTCAACGAGTTTCTCATGAAAAGAGATATAAGCTTATCTATGTGTATGTGTGTGTATGTGTGTGTATGTGTGTGTCTATGTGTAAACCCACAACCTATCTACTGACACTCAACGAGTTTCTCATGAAAAGAGATATAAGCTTATCTGTCTGCACATGATTTAACTCAAATAGAATTTTCTCCTGTGAATAATTCACATAATTCACTGCTAATGCTCCCTTGTATATGCTTCTCCTTTGATGGACCCACGTTGTAAACCCACAAAATGTCTACTGACACTCAACGAGTTTCTCATGAAAAGAGATATAAGCTGCTTATCTGTCTGCACATGATTTAACTCAAATAGGTTTTTCTCCTGTGAATAATTCACATAATTCGCTACTAATGCTCCCTTGTATATGCTTCTCCTTTGTTGATGGGCCCACGTTGTAAACCCACAACCTTTCTACGGACACTCAACGATTTTCTAATGAAAAGAGATATAAGCTTATCTGTCCGCACATGAATTAACTCAAATAGGTTTTTCTCCTGTGAATAATTCACATAATTCGCTGCTAATGCTCCCTTGTATATGCTTCTCCTTTGTTGATGGGCCCACGTTGTAAACCCACAACCTGTCTACTGACACTCAACGAGTTTCTCATGAAAAGAGATATAAGCTTATCTGTCCGCACATGAATTAACTGATCAAATAGGTTTTTCTCCTGTGAATAATTGACATAATTCGCTGCTAACGCTCCCTTGTATATTCTTCTCCTTTGTTGATGGACCCACGTTGTAAACCCACAACCTGTCTACTGACACTCAACGAGTTTCTCATGAAAAGAGATATAAGCTTATCTGTTTGCACATGATTTAACTCAAATAGGTTTTTCTCCTGTGAATAATTCACATAATTCACTACTAATGCTCCCTTGTATATGCTTCTCCTTTGTTGATGGGCCCACGTTGTAAACCCACAACCTGTCTACTGACACAACGAGTTTCTCATGAAAAGAGATATAAGCTTATCTGTTCGCACATGAATTAACTGATCAAATAGGTTTTTCTCCTGTGAATAATTGACATAATTCGCTGCTAATGCTCCCTTGTATATTCTTCTCCTTTGTTGATGGACCCACGTTGTAAACACACAACCTATCTACTGACACTCAACGAGCCTACATGAAAAGAGATATAAGCTTATCTGTCGCACATGAATTAACTCAAATAGGATTTTGTCCTATGAATAATTCACATAATTCGCTGCTAATGCTCCCTTGTATATGCTTTCTGTCAATGGTGCACACTGACATCTCAACCGTATGTGTGCCTACATGTAAACAAAACCTCATTACACCTCAGACAGTGATCTAATGTAATATCAGAGATTATTAAATCTAAGCAAAGAATCTGAGCTGAAAAACGTGTCTTTTGCTTCCCATCAGTCCAGGCATATGGATTGATGTTCATCTCTCCATAGCTATCTGCCTCAGAAATACCATACAACTTTTTATCAATGTAATTAAACAAAAATAGTGGCATCCCTGGTCGGACATTCTTTACATAGATGATATGAGAAGCTCGAAGGCCTGGACATGCAGAAAAGCTAATGATCAAGCTATTGTTCATGCATATGGTTTAAAGGGAGAGACGTATATCTGTGATAGAAAGTAAGAGGTGGTATAAAGTATACCAAACAGAAGTTGTGTGACGCATTCATTGTAAGTCGCATGGTCACAGCCAAAAATCACAGAAGCAAGCTCCTCCGCCGGAAGGTTCAAGAACATGAGCGATGATGGAGGAGAATGGCTAGCCCAAGAGGAAGGAGAATGAAGGCCTTTGTATGTTTCGGTCTTACGTCCAGCTCCCATGACAGAAGCACTTTGCTGGTGATGAGACTTGTAAGAGTAATTTTAGATTTTGTTGGAAAACGTTAATTACAAATTTATGTAATGAGATCATATGTTACGTGTGTATTAATTACAATAATACTTTCATAATAATTTTTTTTATGAATGAAGGCATTCTGTGGATAGAATATTGACACCAATGGGTGAAGATATGAAAGTTATTGACACCAGCATTCACGAGTTCACTGTCAAGGATGTAGTTGACAATGATGTGGATAGCAATTTGTGGAGCATGCACAAGAGCAAGGCTAAGTGGTTCAGGATCTTGGGTGTTCTGTCGGATATGATCGCTGTTGAGAGGTGGTTTTTTGATTTTTGTAGATGGAAGAACCCTATCACCACAGTTCTTGAATATCAAACATCATATTCGTACTAGCTAATGACACCCAATATGTTGTTTTTTTTTTATTTCAATATTTTTAAAAATTCTCTTTGGAGTTCTCCAAATATCATGTCACCTATATCCATGTAAGCAACTACTCATGAATTATGAACCACTCTAGTAAATTGTGGATGATTGAAATCTTAACCAATAATATCGCAATAAATATACCGATGCAAAGTTGCATGTATGTAGTGTTATTTTCTCCTTTCTTTCGTTCATGTTGTATTCTTAAGATGTAGATATATAGATGTTGGCAAACTTGAACTTCTATAACATTTCAAGAACAAGAGTCAATAATTAGGAGAACAAGAGAGAGAGTCAACAAAGCGAGAGAGAGACAGAGAGAGAGAGAATTCAAAGCGAAAAAGATGTAGAAAGAGAGAAACAGAGACTTGCATATACTTGCTTTAGCTCGTAAGCGCAGCGCAACTGCGAACATTGGAGAGCTCTTCGATCAGATGCGTGAAAATGCCGATCGAAGAGCCTCCAACGTTTTAATTTTTTTCCGTCAACAGACCGTCGTGTAAGTGATGCTAGATGCGTCGCATAAACGACGTCAAAACAGCGTCGCTTATGCGACGTAAAAAGCGTCGCTTAAAGCCGTCGTGTTAGCGATGCTACAGGCGAGCGTCGCAGGTCCCATCGCAGTACAAGTCGCAAAATGCTTCATTCACTTCGTCGTTTAATCGACGGTCCGCGCGCGACGCTCATTACGACGCATGTTGCAATTTTATAGCGACGAATTTGTGTCGCCTTAACCGTCGCTATACGCCCGTATTCCTTGTAGTGCTCGAGTGTAATGGTCTTAAACCTCTATATATTTCTTGGAGAGTGTCTTCCAAAAGAGAGAATTTGCTCTAGAAATGCCCATACTCACTGCACATGAAACACAGCATAGGTCTTCTAGAACGATTGTGATTGTTATTCGTACCTTGGTTAACATTGGTATAGCATGAGGTTGCTACCACTAGGGAATTCCCAAGAATGGAGCCCTAGACCAGTGCTCCCCAATAGATTGTAGGTGGTGATTGTTGTGGCTTTTGACATCCTTTCAAATAGAAGCATTCCTTTGCTTCATCCTCATTCTTTCCACATAACTAGTGCAGTACATTTGCAGGGCATTTAACATATATGTGCCCCATCTTGTGCATATAGTACACCACATGGTATCCCAAACCTCCTGAGCCTTTAAGTCCTTGAGTTCTTATGATAGTTGTGCAATCAAGTCCTTATGTTTTCTTGGCACGTGCCCCATTTTGAGGGCCTCTAACTCTTGCTGAAGTTGTGTGACAAGGTTAGTTATTTGCATACCTCCACCACATACAAATTGCATCAGTACTTTTCCTTGAGTAAGTAGCTCTAGAAAGGTCTCACCTAAGCGGAGCTTGAGGTTTTCCAACTCATTCAAGGTTCATTCCATTGAATCCATCACTCAAAAGGCCTTTGAGAAGGCTATGGTCATGTTAATCCATGTCAAGAAGTGGATTTTGTCAAATTTGCTAAACCACTTGTCGACCAATCTGTCGACTCTGGCAGGAAAGAGCACCTTGAATGCATCCTTCCTACCACCTAGTCCTCTACTCTTGCATAATGTTAAACACCTTTACATCGGTTGTTCAGGTCCTTTGTAACCACACCACAAAAGGTGGGCAAGTGAATGTTGATTTGTGATACAAAGGAGGAAATATCCTCATGATTGGCCATCTCATTAGTGTAGAAGGTCATGTAGGGTGGAGGGGGTAGTGAACTCTCTTACGATAGTAGGACGGGGGAGTATGAATAGGACTCAAGGAAGAGGTCCTTTCTTGGCTTTGTTCATAGATCACATACGATAAACTTCAAAATACTAGATAAGAGTCCTCACTCTATCCCTTTTCAAAATACTAGATAAGAGTCCTCACTCTATCCCTTTTGATCCCACCCAACATGCCAAAATTTGTGGTTTCTCGAGAGTAGACCTTTAGGGATAGTGCGTGTGTGTTCAAAGAGTACAATAAGCACTCACACTATATCTGTCAATGGTGATACCTGAAACAATAAGTAACACATGCACACAATACAATGAAACAATGGAATGGCTCAAAGAGTGTTTCACACACCTTCAATATTGCAAACAAGCTCAAGAACCTTTGAATTACTAGCAAGAGACTCAAGTAGTACATTGGATTGCAATATGGTTAGCAACTAGAATCAAAGCATCACGCAAATACAAGTCACACAAGTATAAGACAAGGCTCTAGACAAAGAAGCCACTTAGGAGCATAAAAACAAGAGCCAGTCAGATTATAAGAACTAGTTAGAGTAACCCGAGAATGCGGAAGGCACCAAGAGATCTTCTTGAGAGGGTATACTAAATTTATTAAATGTAAAATAATTGATCACTTGTTCAGATTTTGCCTTTAAAATGACCCTTGCAAAATCTAAGGAAAAGAATTCATGTCCTATATGATGTTGATTTTGTTTTCTTTCTTATTGTCTAGCTTGCAAAAAGCAATTCGCAAAAAGCAACAACAATAAGAAAGAAAGAAAGATCAACATTGTCCAAATGGGTGTGGTGTAATGGATAGCATCGAACTCCGTGGGGCAGAAGGCCTGGGTTCGATTCCTGCCCGGCTGGACATTTCAATTCATTGTTATTTCAACTTTCCTTGTACTCTCAATAAAAAAAAAAAAGAAAGATCAACATTAACATTACATAGAAGGCAAACATTTAAGAATCTCAAGTCAACTTCACCTAGTGACATTCTCTAAAAGACTCTTACATTGTACTACCCTACTTTGTCCAAGAAAGGATAAAATTACATTGACTACCATAGTATGAAAGAAGGATATAAACACCTATATTACATATGGGAGTGAAAATAGTTCCATTCTTATTGTATGAAGATAAAGAGAGTCCCAATAAACAAGCCACATAATATCAATCTCAAGGGGGAATGTTGCATTATGACCAAGTTACTTCTCATTTTATGGTTTGTTCATTGCAAGGTTATCTCTTCTTATCTTTTTCTCTTCTATGTCCTTAGTGATCTCTCTCTCTCTCTATATATATATATATTTCTCTCTCTCTCTCTCTCTCTATATATATATATATATATATATATATATATATATATATATATATATATATATATATATATATATATATATATATATATATATATATATATATATATATATATTATATTTCATTATCCTCACCATGATCTAGCTCTCTCTTCTCAATGAAATCTTTGCGTTTCATCTATGTGAATGCTCTTTTAGCCCTTTCATACCCTTCTTGTAAACATATGTGCTCCATACACAAGATCGAGTAATCAAGCGGACCCCCTACTAAGGCAATCTCCTAATCATGTAAATTTTGATTGATGATGCAAATCATTCCATTTTTAATGTACATGTAAATTTTGATTGATGATGTAAATCATTCCATTTTGATGAGAGAACAAATATTGAAGAGACAAAAACTATGGCAAAATAGTTGAGGTAGACTTTAAAGCAACCTGCTTGTGAACTTTTCCTCTCCGGTACAATTTAAAGTTCGTGGAAGAAACTTTGAGTCCTGACATTTTTCCCCCTTGTTGTCCAGCTTCTAAGCTGCGCCTCTGTGTCTACGTGGAAAAGTGATGCAAGTCGAAAGTGTTATAAGTGCAATGGCGCGAAAACGGATCAGCTTTGCGCTAAAACCCTGTCCTTGAGCGCGGGCAAAGAACTGCTATGTTCGTGTGCTGGCAGTAAATATACTATCACGACATCTCAAATTCCCAAGGGGACTGGTTTCTCCATCGGCGGTGAGGGCTCTTTCTATTTTTTTATGCTTGCGGATCATGATCACGGACATTATAAGAGCGTGACAGTGAACTTGATCGCTAAAAATGGTCCTGGTTGTGCGGTAATATGTTGTTTCAGATATTTGTCAAAGTATGTGTCTACTTAGATTGCACTCGTGCACCTCTAATTTGGATTGAGTAGCGATCTAGCTTTCATTCTCGATGAATAAAGCTTTTGCCACTATGAATTTTGTGATTGACTTCGAGGTTCCAATCTTCCGAAAAGCGCTCATGATCGTGGGCGACATTGTTTCTCGTTTATCTTTTGGTTAAGATGGCGATTATGTGTATAATCTTAGCCATTTTACATCTTCTCAGTAGGTTTTGATTTGCTCAAGCCTTTCATGTTATTTGCGACGACGCATGTGCTCATATATCGAGGAGAGCTATTTTGACGTGTCGATTCTTATGAGAAGTTCCAGGAAATCCAGGAGTTGCGATCTTCTCTTGCGGAAAGAATCAATGGAAAGTGGACAGCTCTGGCTATTCAATTGTCTCAACGCTACTCTTGATGTTGATCCAGGGACTCGAAAAGCTGCAGAAGATGCTCTTAGCTCAGCTTCCACTCAGCCAGGTCATGTTTTAGGTTTCTTTTCCTTTGAGTTATCGCTTCATTTTTTGCTTGTTTATTTTCCTCCTTCCCTAGGCAAGTCGAAGGAATCCTGTGTGAAAGGGCATTATGTCAATCAGAGGAACCGGTTCTATAAGTTGATCTTCCAAGGCTTTGATCTTCTCGAAAGCTTTCTCATTTCTTGATTTAGTGCTTTGTCTTCCTCCTTTTTTTTACTTTCTGATAGCTTTATTGATCATCTCTTCCACCTCTTTTTTTTTTCTAATCGCACCATTTTTTGCTTCTAATTGTATAGGCCTGAGAAGTTAGGGTTTAGGATTTCTTCGTGTCATCATATTTAGGGTTTCGACAGTGACTGAAGCTGATCGATGGGCTGATTAGGGTTGCAGGGCAGGTTTGGGAGGCATCGAGCAGGGGTGGGAGGTGGCGGGAGGTAGAGACAAGGGCAGTTAGGGTTTTGGGTCTGGTGCCTCAGATGAACGTGACGCAGCAGACGGGCTGATTAGGGTTGGGCTGACGCAGTAGACGGGCTGAGCTTGACACAGCAGGGCTGATGCAGCAGCACAGAGCTGGATGGAGTAGCGACAAGCTCTCACACACACAGAGAGAGAGAGAGAGAGAGAGAGAGAGAGAGAGAGAGAGAGAGAGAGAGAGAGAGAGAGAGAGAGAGAGAGAGAGAGAGAGAGAGAGATTTTAACGTCTATTAGAGACCAAAATCGGCCTATGAGACAAAACATATACATCAGTGTGATCCAATCCACTGTGATCCCAAAAGGAAAATAAAGTGTGGATACAAAACAGAATATAAAAGGAGTGGATAATAGCTATCATCAAGGGTATGGGGTGCTATGGGTATGCACTCTATTGATCCTCAAAATGCTCTGCACATCGAGATCGATAGGGGTGCGTTGTTGACGTCTCCGTATCTCCATGTCATGGCGTGCGTGAATCGCTTGAATCTCTCTTTGGTGGGGATGGGCTCTCCGAAGTGGGGGTCTCGGTTGTCGGTGCTGTCGTCTAAGCTCCTCTGCTCTCTGTAATGTGACACCGTGCGTCGAGCTGGGTCCTCGGGTGGCTTTGGGTCTAAAAAAGTCTGTAATAGAAGTCTGGGGGGCCAAGTGTATGTCAATCCGCTGCTTGAGAAGTGATGCACGGCAGTGCTAGAGCTCTACTAGGAAGCGACCTAGAGGGCGCTGGTCCTCCGTCTCTAATAAAGCCTTGATCTCTCTGGGCCCCCGGAAGAACTGTGGGTAGCGGTCTATGTCCTCGTATGCCTTGCATCTACATGTGTAGTGCTCCTCGTCCTCCACCTCCTCTCGGCATATCCTTCATAATCTTTCGTCCCTGGGGGTATGTGTCGCTCGCCCAACCTCAATCTCGAGCTGGTGTGATGATACTCTGAGCTACCCAATGGCTACTCTCTCTGTTGGAGCCATGTATGTATCCATGTATCTTGGCCTCTGGATGAAACCATCCGCTGTCACAGTCAAGAAGTGCTCTCTGTAGTGTTGCCTCTTTGTGGGAAGAGGCTCTCGTGGTGCTATCCATGTCTCCTTGACGTGTAGCTGTAGTAGGTCTTGATGGATGATCCTGTTCATCTCTGAACGAGAGAGGGTAATGTAGGGGGAAGAGAGGTCATACTGAAAAGGGGGGAGATCGGTAATGCTCATGCCATGGTTTGCTAACCATCTGTAGGTTTGTGCATACCATACTCTCTCATGCCCTGTCTCTGCCAAATGTCTAGAGCTCTCAAATGCAAGCCTTGTGAGTCGGCTGGTGGGGAGCTCTCTGACTCTCAGAATAAAGGTCACTAGCTGAAAGAGGGCCTCCACTAGCATCGGTGGTGTGCCAAGCTAAGCTCGTATAGTGTCGTGTGGAACGGAGGGCTTGTTACGGAGCAAGCATGAGATCATGGTGACCTGGGGCCTCTCAATCCGTGTCCACATCGCCTCCGTGATCCCTGGTGCCCATATTGTCGCTGCGTACATCAATGCGGGTGTCACTAGAGTATCAAAGAGCCACCCCTTAGTCCGGGGCTCCTGAAAATGTGCTTGAAAGTAGCGTCTCTCCAATCTTGCAAGTGCCGCATAGCCTCGCGTCAATCTATCTCTCGCTGCATGTGCCATGGAGAATACCCCTGTCCTGCCGGAGAAGGTGACATCTAAGTAGACATAGGAGTCCACTACCTCTATCTGTCCTCCAGCTTCGGTGAAAGAGGCGCGATGGCGTGCTTTCTCGGAGGTATGGAAGATCATGACCTTGGTCTTGCCAAGGTTCACTGTGAGTCCTCTCTCCATGCAGAAGGTATCGAGAGCCTCCTCCTTTGACTCTGAAAGGAGGACAATGTCATCAGCATATAATAATATGTGTATTGACGTACCTTCGAGGTCTCCTCCTGCTCGTTGTATATAGTCCGTGATCTCGTCGATGTAGAGACCAAAGAGAGTGGGTGAGAGAGGGCAACCATTGTTTCACACCAATGGTGCTAACAAGGTTTTCTGATAGGCCGCCGGGGCAGCGCACCCTGCTGACTTGTGCATACAAAGCATGGACGGCCCATAGCATATCAGATGGTATCTGTAACTCCTGGAGTCTCCGCAGTAGTCTCTCTCGAGGGACCATGTCGAAGGCTTTGCGGAAATCCACAAAGCAACAGTATAGTCTCTGCTTCCTCGCCTTCACGCTCTCAATCAAGCAATGAAGTACGAAGATATGGTCGATAGCGGAAAAAGTGTGACGGAAGCCTGCCTGACCGGGTGCTCTGATCCGAGCTGCCTCAGCCTCCGTACTGAGCTCTGCCTCTAGTACTGCCCCATAGATCTTGGCCAGGATATGGCCTATCATAATAGTCCTGTAGTTCCCTGGGTCCATCATATCGCCAGACTTATGGATAGGCACAATGGTATGCATAGTCCACGAGTTAGGTAATCCCTCAACCAAAGCACGGTTGAAGAGATGGGCGATCGGGTGGGAAACTACATCGACTGCGTATATAAAGTGCTCCCCCTTAGTCCTGTGTGGTCTTTTGAACGGCCATGTTGTAGCCTATGGATGGCCTGTCGTACCATGCCTGTCGTGAATAGGGTGGATATCATAGGACGCGGTGTGGGAGGGATCGGCAATGGCGGTTGTCTTGGGACGTCATATAACCTCTGGGCGTATGTGTGCCAGGTCTCAGGATCTGTTATGGGCATAGGTGGGCATGGCTCGTGTAAGGCCCTCCACGCAGTGTGCGCAATCCCTACTCATGAGAAGGTCGAACAACTCTCCCTCCTGTCGCTCCTCGAAAGCTCGTTGCATCCGGCGTGTGAGGGATCGCATCTATCGTCGTGCCTCCCTCTCTGTGATGGATCCCAAAATACTCTATGCTCTGAGATGTCGGTATAGTCGTCTACACTCCTCATCGTACCATCTATTCTGGGGTGTATGCCCCAGCCGTGTCGGATGTGTGGTGCCATGGGTGGTGTATGGGAAGTTGAGAGTAGCGGATGTGTGGAGGATCGAGGAGAAGTGGGCGGTGAGGGCATCCAATGAGGTGGAGGGATCAAGGGAGTAGATGCGCTCTCAAACATGGGAACTATAGATATGTGCTAGCTCACGTCTAAAGTGAATGGTGGTATGGGCATATGGCGGGGTGGGATATGCATGGTGTGCCGTGTATGGATAGGGCGAGATATGTGTGATCAGCTCCAATCGGTGTGGGTGGGATTGTGAATGAGGTGATGAGATGTGTCACCTCCGAGGGTCTGATAACATAGTCTACCACACTGCCTCCATGCGGTGTCGTGGGTGGAATGCAGGTGAGACCACCCGAGGTGGCCAGGTTGCCATCCCATTATATATAATGAGACGATGTGCTACTCCCATATGGAGTAGGTGTCGGCCGTATGAGGTTGGTGTGGCGAGGTCGATTGAGGCTCTGAGTGTAGACCTGCCCTTGATGGTGCGAAGAACCTCAAGGCTCAGGGTCATCAAAGTCATAGATATCACACTGGTGGCTCTGAGTGCGGGCATTGAAGTCTCCTACAAGGAAGACTTCGCCCATCCCAGTATAGTCCATAATGGTGTCACTGAGGCAGTCATATGGTGATGCGGTGTCTGGTCCCTCCCTCTCTGAGGGCTGCTCAAGGGAATGTGTGAAGCGCGAGCCGATGGGTGCAATATAGCATACGGCGAAATACACTGCTCTCTCCTCTGATAGCTGGAGGCGTATCCACATGAATCGTGCCTCTGGGTCTCTGGGTCTCTGGCTACCACCTGTACCGTGTGCTGTAGCGATTGTCTATAGAGAATGGCTACTCCTGATCCTCGCGTGGTGTGCTTTCTCCTCTGTCGGTGGTGAACCGACTCCCACATATAGCCCTCAATCCTAGGTAGGCTCCTCCCTGGGCTCTCGTGTGTCTTTGTCAAGAAGATCATGTCTCTGCCCTTCATCACCTCCTCGAGACATCCTGGATGTGTCCACAAAGACCCATTGCAGTTCCAGACTGCAAATCGCACCTCCTACTGTGCTGTCTCATAGGCCGCGAATCCCTAGTCAATTGGTCGTCCATCGATGATGACACGACCGTCTTTGTATAGGGCACGATATCCCTCCCATCGGGGCGGGGGAGGGGGGAGAGAGAGAGAGAGAGAGAGAGAGAGAGAGAGAGAGAGAGAGAGAGAGAGAGAGAGAGAGAGAGAGAGAGAGAGAGAGAGAGAGAGAGAGAGAGAGAGAGAGAGAGAGAGAGAGAGAGAGAGAGAGAGAGAGAGAGAGAGAGAGAGAGAGAGAGAGAGAGAGAGGAAAGAAAGACTTTTTAACCTCTATTAGAGGCCAAAATCGGCCTATGAGACAAAACATATACATCAGTATGATCCAATCCACTGTGATCCCAAAAGGAAAATAAAGTGTGAGCACCGCAAACGGGTATAAAAGGAGTGGATAGTAACTGGCATCAAGGGTGTGGGGTGCTATGGGTATGCACTCTATATGCTCAATGGGTGAGATACAAATATGATATGCATAGGGAGGGGAGGCTCGATGGTATCACAACCCACTAAATGCTGGAGTGGGTGTAGGATATAATGCATCGGTGGGCAAGGCATCATGGCGATCCTCAAAATGCTCCGAGTGTCCAAATCGATAGGGGTGCGCTGCTGACGTCTCCGTATCTCCATGTCATGGTGTGCGTGAATTGCCTGAATCTCTCTCTGATGTGGACGGGCTCTCCGGACTGGGGGTCTCGGTCGTCGACGCTGTCGTCTAAGCTCCTCTGCTCTGTGTAATGTGACACCCCGCATCGAGCTGGGTCCTCGAGTGGCTGTGGGTCTGAAAAAATCTGTAATATAAGTCTGAGGGGGGGGCCAGGTGTATCTCCATCTGCTGCTGGAGGAGTGATATTAACGTCTTCCGAAGGCCAAACTTGGCCTATGAGACAAAACCAGAGAGAGCCTATTACTTAGGAGCCCCTTGCAAGTTGCCTCTTGAGTCTTGACTCTTGCCCCACATACATCATCATGCAAGTTCAGAATTTTCTTCCTTGACCATATTGTGTTTTATGCCATCTGGTTCATTAATGGTTGTTATTTGTTAATTGTAAGTTTAAACATGCATTATATATATATGTATATACTATATATTTGATAGCATTCGGTCCTCGCACCTTATGTGCACGGAACTGAACGCACCGGACTGCGTTGGTCCCATAGGATTGAATCTGTGGTATAATCAACCTTGGGCGAGGCTGCAAGACCTTGGTGATAACTCGAGCAGTGTGGGGCAATTGACTGAGTTGGAAGAGTGCCTCCTTTACACAGAATTGTGCTTTTGATAAATATGATATCCTGAATCTGTACAATACTCTGTGTCAAAAGTAGCATTGCAAATTGTGGCTTTCAATGAGTAGTAGCTAATAGGGCAGTATAATGTAGATGATTTTATTTTTCTGCTTACTGTGATTTGAGAAGCCTGAACATTTTGAAGTGAACTTTGGTGTTTTACTGTTGGTTGACGATAATTTTTAATTTTTTGCAACAGGCTATGGGGTTGCACTTGCACAGTTTATTGTGGATAAAAGTCTACCGGTGGGGATCCGGCAAATATCCTTTTGTATATCATGTTATGAGGAAATGAAATTAATCTTGAAGGGTTAGGAAGCAAGCTGGAAGTCTCCCTAGTTCTTTTTTTAGGGTAAACAATGCAAGAAAAGGTTCATGCTTTGAATTTGGCACTTCCTATGAAACCTAGGATTTCTTGACATGCTTTTGAACCTAGCTGCAGTCGTTCTAAAACAATATGTAAAACAACATTGGCAAGAAGGGGACGAGAAATATGTTCCTCCATGTGTTTCACCTGAAGAGAAGGTAGTGAAGGCTTACATCTCTTCTCTCTCTCTCTCTCTCTCTCTCTATATATATATATATATATATATATATATATATATATATATATATATCTATATATATATATATATATATATATCTATATATATATATATATATATATATATATATATATATATATATATATATATATAACCAATTCAAATCTGCCAAGCCGTCTATCTCTATTTTTCTTTATACAAGGCAATATAGAGCATTCCATCTATTCATAGAGTCCAAGTGGGAAGAGTGGTCATTTGATTCGTCTTGTGGATGACTATGTGATTGCAGGTTTCCATTCGGACCCTGCTTATGCAAGCAGTGGATGATTCATATGGAAAAATCAGGACTGCTGTTGGTATGGCTGTGGCATCCATTGCAAGCTGTGATTGGCCAGAAGAGTGGCCAGATTTAATGGACGTTCTTTTAAGATACCTAAATCAACGATCTGATATAAATAAAGGCAAGTTCTACTGTATGGCTGATCTCTTTCTGTTATGATCTAGTCCTGATATTACAAAGCTGTTGCTGATATCAATTAATAAATTTCTTAAGCAGTGAATGGAGCTTTGAAGTGTCTATCATTGTTCTCGGGTGATCTTGATGATATGCATGTTCCTCAGCTTGTGCCCATCCTCTTCCCATCGTTATATATGATAGTGTCCACACCACAAGCAAGTGCTTTTGTTATTTTGTGCATTGTCATGATGCAGTGTATTTTATGGTGGTGGTTATTTATCATTAACTTGGAGCAACTTGTAGGCTTATGGGCAATCTATGCGACGGAAAGCTCTCATCATACTACATGGCTGCATATCTACTCTGGGTATTATGACAGGCATATATCAGGTGGGTGCATTCAGTTTCATTCACCGGATAAGCACGTGGTAGGACCTTCACTGTTGCTATGTAATAGCCCTATTTTTTGCCATTGTCATTGAAAAGGCTTTGTATTTTTGTCTTTAGTCGGAGACCAAAGCCCTTATATCACCAATGCTGAAGTCGTGGATGGAGCAGTTTGCATTTATTTTGTCATCCCCTGTTTCTCATGGAAATCCAGATGACTGGGGTCTGAGAATGGAGGTATGGATGATATCATTAAATTTTACAAATAACTCATAGTTGATATGTTCTCTCTCTTCCCTCCCAAAGAGGGGAACCGTTATGGAACATCTTTAAAAGATTAAGCATGTACAAAATCATGATAAAATATTCAAAAGAGTAAACGCATGCAAAAGCACGATCAGTAAAAATTCATATATCTATTGTTCACCTCCAATCGCATGGAAGGTTCAAACATTGCATTTGCAAGTCTATTGAGCTGAATGTATATACACACAGGCGAACCTGCATATTTTTTTGCCTTTCCATTTTGAGCAGATTAAAATGAGTATGAATCAAAATCTATCTTGATATATTGATGGTCTATATTCGAATGGCTGATTGAAAGAAACTCGGTTGATGTAGGTATTGAAGACACTTTTGCAATTGGTCCTTAATTTCCCTAAGCTAGTTCTTGCTGAAATTCCTTGTGAGTTTTTCCTGCTAGAAGTATCATCATTGTTTTGTTCTGTCATATGATTTACCTCTATCTTCATGCACCTGTTTTATTTTCCTTTTGTGACAGTGATTCTTACTCCACTGTGGACGACTTTTGTCTCAAGTCTGCAAGTATATGACGCTGCATGTATTCAAGGTCAGCAGGATTCATTTTCAGAGCTTGCTGACTCTGACGGAAATGAACAGAGCCTCGAAGCCTTTTCTGTGCAGGTACTTTTTTGAGAATATTGCTGTGTATCGACTTCTGATTGCTCGACCAACTTAAAAGGTCTGAATCGTTGGATTTCTGTGTGTTTTGCAGCTTTTTGTAAATATTTAGTACTGCCATCTTATTTGGGCAATGTACGATGGGTACAAATTACAGTAGTACATATGAATCAGTGATAAACTATAACATGATTAATTGTCCTATAACATGATTAATTGTCAGAAGGTCTTCAAGTTGATGATGTGCTATTCAATGTAGGGCCTTTACTAAGCCTGGGATTTCGCCATTGCTTACCTTTGGCCATTGCCAGTACTAACCATGGATCTCCCATTAGGCGTGACCAGGGCTAACCATAAATCTTTCATTAGCCATGACCAGGGCTAAACATGGATCTTTCATGAAATTACTAACACCTGCTAGTGTAATAGTAACCTGGCCTAGGGAATCATTGTAAAGATAATAATTGACAGAGCAAGAGATAGAGTACACAGTGGTACAGAGTAAAATTGTTTTTGGTGATCATTCTGCTTGGTTAAAGTGTCTAAGTGACCTTGGTTTTTGTGTCAAAGTAAACCAAAGGAGCAAACTCGTTACCAGGACCAGTGAGGCAGCTTTGGCCAATAAAAAATGTACTGAACCAGACCAACCAAAAGTGGACTAGACTTGACCATGACCAGAATGGACCACAACCAGAAATGGATGACTAGAAGTGGACCATCGGACTAGATGATGATCCAGACTTGACCAGAGCTGGATTGGACCTGGTGAACCAGAGCTGTATTGGACCTGGTGAACCAGAGGTGGATTGAACCAGGTGACGGCTTGACTAAGGCAGCTGTAAGCTCATGGACAATACCTTGAGGACCAATATCTAAGATATTGGTCAATTATTCATCAGAATCACACAGGGGTAACATCATAGAAATATTTGGACCACTTGGACCACTCCAATAAAGGACTAGAAACCAAACCAAGGGTTTACATTACAAAGATAGGAGCAAAAGTATTTGGAGAGAAGCAGACAGCTATGGCTCAAGAGATGTGAATCACACACACTATTGGAGTAAGCAGAAAAGAGTAGTGTCCAGACTTGGCGCATTGATGTGGAACCAAGGGTTGTTTAGTCGGTGGTGAACGTTGTTGTCTTCTCACCTAGTTGCCTACTTGTGGAGTACAACCTTAGCCTATCTTCTCTCTTATTTTAGCTCACTTTATAAAGGTGATAACTTGACTTCCTTTTATCTTGTTGGTGTTTATTGTGTTCATCCTACCTTTCTTGCCTATAATCCTATTTGTTTGTTAATTTAAGTTTTACTTTTGTGCCAAATCACGCAGAAGCATTGTGCACTTGGAACTTGTCCATTTTCCTCGTGAGCTCATCCAACTCTACAGTCCTAGCCCATCTAATCTCACTCTGGACCCAAGGGCTATCTTGACAAACATTTTTACATGTTCTCTTTCATATGTGAAACAATCAAAGTAATTTATTTGATAAATGGAACGGGGTCAATCACTCCCAACAAGTCTATCTCCTCCACTTCCAACTTGTCCAACTCGTCCAACTCCACTTGATATTTCGATTGTTTAAACACTAACTAGTCCAACTCAACTCGCCCGATCTCATCCATACTCACCGATACCTAGTTCGTCCACTCATTCAACTCACCGACTTATCTAGTCCAAAGAAGGTAAGTCCAATCAATTTAGAGTGGGTTGTTGCTTGCACTTGTTAGGCAAAACTAATCCATCGCTAGAGTTAACCATGGTCCATGATCCACACTTGATCTTAGTGTAAGGAAGGACTATTGAGCCTAGTTAAGACACCTTTTAAGAGCTATCAAAGTAAAAAGTTAACTCATCTCTACACACCACTTAGAGGGCCTTCATCTAATATCTTGCTTAAGAGTCCCAAGTCAAAAATGTTGGAAGTGGGGTTGGCCACAATAACAATAATCACAGGGTTACAGGATCTTCCAACACATGAACCTTATCATACACATCTTAATGCTCAAAAAGAGATGAGTGAGAGATAGAGATAATAGACAAGATTTTCAAGTGTAACGATAAGCTAGGATGCTTACCTACACTAGCTTATATGTGAATGTCAAATTACAATGTGTGTAGTCGATACAAAATTGAATCTAGGCAGAATTTGGAGAACTAGATACATGAAATTGTGTGAATAGTGTATGAAGAGTGGGCGTGTGTGTGAGAATATGGAGAATATGAAAAGTTTAGAACAATATATCAGCAAGATATGCTGATGGTTGGCTGAAATTAATTCCTCCAAATATCCACCATATGTAGAGCACACCTCCTCCAAGAGTGTAGAACTCTTCCTCCAAGTAGAGGACCTCTTCTTTGATCACCTTCAAAAGTATGTAGCTTGAATTGATTGAGTGATTATGAGCCAATGACCTCCTTATATAGCTTATGTGCTTCTTGAAAAGCATACTTCAAAAAAGCAATCTCTACAAAAGCTAAGCAAAAGTTTTACGTAAATAAAAAAAAATTATATCGCTAATTTTGGCGCCACCATTTTCTTTGAGAAAACCATCTATGCAAAAAATAGTTTCGTGATCTGCCATTGGTAACGTGAATCGAACCCGAGTGGATTTTTTGTGAAACGTTTTGTCTAATTCAACATTCCCTCACGATTTTCGTTGTGGAGATTTTTATGAGATAGGTATAATTTTGCTTCCATGTTAGGGTTGTGGCCTATTTTGACATTGTTTCTGACAATCCCCCCTTCAATGTCATAATGGTACAGGGTTTAATAACTTGAAGAACTTCCTATGACTAAAATTTCGGATATTTGAAAAAATTTCGGATCTATGAAAATATCTCTCTTAATTGATTTTTACTAAATCTTGAGCTGAATATGCATGAACCTGGATACTTGAGAAAGTGCAAACTAAATGTCCGGTCGTGTATTACATAGATATATCAAGCAATCAATTGCTTGACTATATAATGTAGCATCAAATGGTTTTGAATCTGCCTCCCATTGTAATGACACATTGACATCCATATGTGTTTGCATAGGTTTGGAATCTGTCATCTGGTCAATATGGTGGTCAAAGGCCTGTCAAATTGGTCAAAGATGTGGAAATTTTTGCGAAATTTCTCTTGCACATTTTTGTAGTGCTCAATGAGAGCTATCCAACTATATATAATACATATGTAATCGAGCACATTTTCCCCTTAAAAAACAAAGCCCTAATTTTTCTTCTAACTTTGAAAAACACTTTTATTAAATGAAATGCATTGTACACATGCCAAGACCTTATAGGATACAATTCATAAAGATCCAATGGCTATGGTTGTGACACATGGCTGAGACAAAAGTATGGCACCCATATATTTCTAGGGTGATTGAAAAAGTCCATGCCAAGCAATAATGTAAATGAAAAAGCTTTTGCAAAAAAGGATGGTTGCTTAGCTTTATTTTCGCAAACAGATTTTTCATGGGCAGATCTTGTGCTATATAAGTGTAGGGTTGGAAGCTTCATGTATCACTTTTTGGAGCTTCTTTTTCAAGGGCTTGGGCTTGGAGTTTGAAGATCTATCTCAATACTAGTGAGGTGCAGCTATCTTCATCAACTACTTCAAGATGTGCTGATTTATTATCTTTTTTTACTTGGAGGAGCTGGAGGATGTTCTGATCCAGCCATAGGAGATTTATGGAGTACATGGACAGCTTGTGTTTCAAGGCTTATCTTCTAGCTATCCTCTTTTAACTTCGATCTTGTAATGTAATGAATTATATGGACTTTTTTTTCATTATACCTCTCATGCGCAATCTATTCTTCATGTTGTTTCTATTTTCTTTCTATCTCTATATCAATTGTGGCTT
Organism: Ceratopteris richardii; assembly: GCA_020310875.1. Lineage (NCBI taxonomy): Eukaryota > Viridiplantae > Streptophyta > Polypodiopsida > Polypodiales > Pteridaceae > Ceratopteris > Ceratopteris richardii. The sequence goes on from CM035419.1 coordinate 150,499,099, forward strand.
ATTTGCTAACATGGTGGAGACAATGATGTGCGGATATTCTGAGTGCTTGCAAATTATAGAGACTTTCCGCAGAAAAACTTGCAGCTCAAAGCATTAGGTAGATAGCGTCCATGCAGATATATACCATAAACATATACACCTTAATGGATTCAGCTTCCGCACTGATTTCCTTTATATAATGTAAAGCAGAAAAGCTTGAAATTTGAGTTGTCTACAAATATTACCGGCGTTTTGTTCAGCTGGAAAATGTATGCATGTGTATGTATACATGTATGTGTGTGCGTATGTATTTATGTATGCATGTATCATTGATGATTGTATTTTTTATGTATACCCAAAGACGTATCAGAAAGACGATACTCTTGAAGCAACAGTTAGTCATTTTGTCTTCCAACTATATATTTTTGGAGCTATTTCTTCTGATTACCTTTGCCACATCAGATGTACTGGGGAACAAAAATAGTATCTTATTGAGATGAAATTAGGGTGAAGCAGGGGAACATTATATAATATGAATAATTATCGCATCTACAGTCAGTATGCCTAAGGATCGTTTTCAAGCTTCTGAACATTTATCATGTCCATGTCATGAAATCATTGATTGATGAAAACTTTCAATTTAGGTATACTTTAGATGCCAAATCTTCCTAATCCTGATAAGGCTAATGTCTACAATGTTTCAAGATGTACTTTTTCATGACTTCTGAAATCAGTGTGCAGATGTAATGTATGGCAGTTTAAATTCTCACATAATTATAATAAAATCTCAAATTTTTAAAAGGTTGATAAAATATGTGGCTAGCTTCTTTCTTTATCATAACACACAAAATGGCTTATTTCCAAGATACAGTCTGTTGAATTACGTCCTCTTCTCCCAATTTTTTCAATTGCTGTAGTTGCTTGAGCTTCTGTTGACAATGGTTGGCCATCCACGATACAAGAAGGTATGACAGCATGCTAATGATTGAGATTTTGGAGTCCTCCGTGAGTGCTCCTCACAATATGAGTCGGCTATATTATGCCTGATTTTGTAGGTTATCCAGAGCCATATAGCTGATTTGTCTTATTTTTCAATATGCTACATGCAGATGACAAATGACCAGGTAAATTCTTAGCACAATTCTTTGTTGTTTAAGTCTTATTGCAACTTCTATGTCTTTCAAGTATCTAGTAATATGCAAGCCTTAAAAGCTATCATTGATTATAAGCTTGTGGTTTATATTGTGGCAGGAAGAAACATGGTCCTTAGATGCAAATGAATTTGTTTCTGATGAAGAGGAGGTCATTTGCAGTTGTCGAGTAACTGGTATCTGTTTTACTCCATCATTGTTTTCTTTTGTAAAGGTTGCCCACTTAGCTGCATCCCTACACTTCAAAAGGGAGGGCAGCACATATCATGAGGTCTTGCTAGCCCTTGCATTTCCTTTCTCCTTACAGCAAGGGCATGAGTTATATGTTGCAACATTGCATCTAGGTTAATGCCTGCATATATATACTCATCAACAAAATGTATGCACTTGTTAATGTGTTCATGTAGTCATTCCTTGAAGGAAGACGGTTATGATATGGGATAATATATATCACAGGATTTTTGAGCTGGCCCTTTTTTCTAGTCACATACGAGTCTTGTGCAGTTGTTTATAATGCTAATATTCTTTGTTTTTGATGTACTTGCACATGTTGGATCTGCTTTCTATCTGTTGACAAGTCTTGTTTCCTTTGAAGAAATGGAATCTGTATTACGCAGTATGATGGACTTGTAGGAATGTCAATAAGCCATATCTCTAAAGCAGGATATTGCTCAAGATAGATTTGCATCACTGAAGGTTAAAAAATGGGGGTTTTGTCATTGTATATGATTGTAATGCTTCAGTACTCTGTGGTATGAGTCAAGACTCAAATGTTTGTACAGCATGTTCTATGGTTATGGAAGGCCTTGTCTTTGCTATGTTACTTTTAGTAGTGGGGCCAATTATGTAAGTGTGGTCTGTCTCAAGCCATCCCTTTTGGAAGACATGGGTAATGGCACTAAATGGGGATGATTTAAGGTGCTAGAAACCATTCATGTTTCTAAATATGCCATAAGATTCTACATGTAAGATTTGGTGAGATTGGTTATGTCTCACATGTCTTTATATGCAGAAGTATTTCTTGAAGCGTGTATAGATACCTCCATTAGTATCATATATCATCAGCTTACTGGTTGGAATGGCATCATCATTGAGGTAGTGTATGGAATCAAATCCTCTCAATTCATGTCATGGTCTGGTCTGTGCTTACATTGGACATGCTTGATACATTTGGTCCATATGGTATATGTGGTACACACCGAATTCATACAATGCTTTTTTGGTGGCTTCAGATGTGATAATCGTTTAGCTCTTTCTTTTTTCATACATTCATACAACCACACGTCCATATATTTGTACATGCCTACATGCATACATCCCTTTTTATCAAGGTTTGACTGGTTGCATTGAACATGTCTGATGCATTTGGTCCACATGGTGTATACAATACATACTGAATTTGTACAATGGTTTTTTGTGGGCTTCAGATTTAGTAGTCTTTCTGCTCCTCTCCTTTTTCCAGGCATACATACATTTCTTGATTTATGTGTGTCATCCATAGCTCAAAAATTCCGGCAATATTTCCAGAGAGAAAAGTTTAATTCTTCAGAATATCTTGGTGCATTCTAAACAAATTTTATTCTCCAAAAAGACTTTCTTTCTGCCGATTTTCTAGTTTTTTTTGTCATTTCATTGCATGTCTGTGGGATCCCTTAACTGAGCTACATTTGAGTCTTGCGATGAGTGAAAAAGAAAGAAAAAAGAAAGATTTGTAACCTTTGTCATGCCAAAATCGGCCTATGAGACAAATCAGGCATACATGGTGTGTATATCATGTCTATTGGAAAGACAAACGAAAACAAATGAAAGAAATCTGATACAAACTAAGCGAGACTGAACATAGGAAGGGGGGGAGAGAGAGAGAGAGAGAGAGAGAGAGAGAGAGAGAGAGAGAGAGAGAGAGAGAGAGAGAGAGAGAGAGAGAGAGAGAGAGAGAGAGAGAGAGAGAGAGAGAGAGAGAGAGAGAGAGAGAGAGAGAGAGAGAGAGAGAGAGAGAGAGAGAGAGAGAGAAAGAAAGATATATTAACATCTTCGAAAGGCCAAAGTTGGCCTAGGAGACATAATCATATACAACTAAGATTCATCAATGTATGCAAAAAATAAAAGTGGGTAAAATGGAAACATAATCTGGTGGTCTAAGGTATGGTGCGATGATGGTGTGGCTCTGTCTCCGTAGAAGATGACCATATAGTACAATGAAGAGTGAAGCTCTGGCACCACAGATAACGACTACACTGTGCTGGAAGTAAACATCAAAAGGTTTGTGCCTGAGTGGGATGGATGGTACCCCTCTGCTGGTCGTGTCATAAATGTACCCTCAAAAGGTCATCCTCATACCGTCCTGGTGTCTGATATCCAGGAATGTGGGGTCGTCATCTCGCTCGTTGTCCGTGAGCCTGCTGAAGTGGGAGTCCTGTACTTGGGGACTGCCCAGTCACACGTGCCTCCGCTCTCCATAAGAATGCAGTGATACTCTGCTGTACACCTCTGCTCTCCGTCTGTCTAGGCTGTAGCAACTAATCCTGTCTATGATATGCGGCTATGAGAAAGTGTCTGAATCGACCCTGATCCTCACTCGTCATACACTGGTGTAATGAGCTCTCTAATCGGAACTGTGTCCTAAGGTCTGAGTACTCTGGACATCGTACCACAAAGTTTTCTTCACTCTCGACCTCCGACTGACATATTGGACACATGCGCTCCTCTCTGGGTATCCCCTTGGCTCGCCCACACTGGGTCTTTAACTGGTTTGACGATACTCAAAGCTGTCCGATGGCTACTCGGAGATGATGGGGAAGATAAATCCTCATGTAATGTGGAGTAACTATAAATCCTGGATCTGATATTTGTAGAAAAAACTCATGATAGTAGAGCGTTTTCGCTGGGAGTGGCTCAATCAGACTGATCAAAGTCCTTTGTATGTGTGTGCCATATCTCCTTTCAGATGATCTTTTCCCTCTCTTGTCTAGAGAGTGAGTGGGTGGGAGCTTGAGTGTCATACTGTATTGGTGGTAATCAGTCCATGTCTAATCCATATTTCGCCATCCAATCTAGAGCTTGAACATACCAAACGAGGTGTCCCTTGAAAGTGCAAGACTTCGTGATGCCTCAAAGGATGTATATGCTATGGTAGTCCCCATATCGAAACACTATACAGTAGAGAGGGTGTCACTAGTGTATCAAATAGTCACCCCTTTGTGTGGGGCTCTTGGAAGTGTGCTTGGTGGCACTTCCTCTCCGTCAATGCTAATGCTGCATACCCTCGGTTAAGCCGGTCATGGGCTGCTTGGGTCATAGAGAAGGACAGGATGAGGTTGTGAAAGCTACTCCCAGGTATACATATGAGCCAGTGACCTCAATGACTCCCCAACCACCCTAAAAGAACTTTGTCTCTGCATTTGTGCTTACGTGTGGAAAATGAATACCTTGGTTTTACCAAGGTTCACTGAGAGTCATCTTTGCAAGCAAAAATCATCTAAAGCCTTCAAATGACGTTGTAGTCCCTTTTTTGACTCTGAGATTGGTACAATGTCATCTGCATATAGTAAGTCATGAACCGTGGTCTCTTGCAGCTAAGATCCCTCACCTTCTTGCTGTCCAATGAAGTCAGCTATCTCATCAATGTGAATCCCAAGAAGAGTGGGTGAGAGGGGGCACCCTTGTTTCACACCAGTGGTGCTAACAATGGGATCAGAAAGACACTCATTCATACAATGCATAGATACCCCAAATCATCTCCTCTATCACCCCAATATCTAAGAGTCTCCTGAAGAGCTTCTCTTTAGGAACTGTACGTACCCTCTTTGTCCTCACCCTTGCCATGTCAATGAAGCACCAATCAAGCACCCCAGAGTGAAGATGTGATCAATGGTGGAAAAGGATCATCTAAAGCTTGCCTCTCTTGGAGCTGAGAAGCCCTCCTCCTCAGTGAGCATACTCAATCTCTCCTTTGAAATTGCCCCATAAAGCGTGGCCATTGTGAGGCCAATTATGATAGTCTGATAGGTTCTTGGCTCCATAACATCTCCAGATTTGTGGATAGGCACGATAGTATGCTCAGTCCAAGAATCCAGAAACCCTTCAACCAGAGCGTGATTGAAGAGGTGGGCGATGAGTGGTGCAAGGGTCTCTCTCACATAGATAAGATGGTCAACTTGAAATTCAAACTTGTCGCTAGATCTTCCATGCTACATATGCAAAATAATTGTGTTAACCATCCTCGGTGTTAAGAAAGAGGTAGTAGGAGGAAGTCCTTGTGGGGTAGGAATCGGTGGCCAGTGTAGTATCTGATAAAAGGCCTTGTGCATATCTCTTCCATATCTTCGGATCAAGGATGGGGGTAGGCACCTCCTCTTGCATATGCATTGCCATGCAACTTTATTGTCCCTACTCATAAGCAAGTGGCATATGTCCTAATACTATTGCTCTTCCTATTCTCGCTTTTTACGGTGAGTAAGAGTTTGCATGCGGTAGTGTGCCTGTTTGTATGTGATCTCTCCATGAGCCTCCAATACCTTGAGACAACGACATATCTCGTGACACTCCTCATCGTACCAAGTGTTTTGAGGCATAGATCTTGTGCGTGGTGGATGTGTATATGTGCGAGGGGAAAGCTCTATATGGCTGAGTCGTGACGAATAATAGTAATCCCTGAAGTGAGGATGTCGAGAGGAGCATGCGGGTCAAGTGGAAGCAAATAGGAATCGAGATGATGTGTGTAAATATGTGACAATGCATGGGTAAAATGGACTGTGGTGTGTGGAATGACTTGTGGGGAGGACGCTAGAGATAGAGAGGAGAGAAGTGTGAAAGTGAGATAAATGATTAGCTCCGAGGGGGCACTTGCTGATGGAAAGAGAAGGTATCAAGTATGTTCCAGCTAGTGAGCCTAGCAGGTAGTCCATAGTGCTTTTGCCACCACCATATGGAAAGCAAGTGAGCCTACATGGATTGCTTTCTGTCAGACATTTTGGTCATTTTGGTCGAGCAACTCATTTGAAATCAGCTCAAGAATCTTTGACTCTAGTAAGCTGAATTATTTCATGAATCATATACTCGTGCCAAGGTCCTAGTTGTACACTTATCCATGCACCATAACACTTTCATGATCAAGAAATGTATGGAGAAGGCTGTGCATAGGTCTTCTCGACAGAAATTTAGGGTCTCTCATGTTAGACTCTACCTTAAATGAGTTCATAGTTATTGCATCCCGCATTGAAGGAAATAGACTCCACTTTGAAGAAAGTAGCCAACCTACATATGCAAGCCACAAAGACCCTATTGAACAAATGAGGAGGTAATTGGAGGCCCTAAAGATGCAACATGCCCACCAAGCAGAGAAAGTGCCCTCACATGGAGCACAACACAGTGAAAATCTAATTGTGCGGTTGTGATAAGAAGTGGAGGAACTATGCAACTCAAATGAAAATGTGGTGTACGATATGCAACAATAGTGCTCACACTTCTACTAATTGTCCAAGTAGACTAACCTTTTAATCTTGCAAGAAAAACAGGCATGAAGCTCTAGATTGCTGCTACCTAAAGGGGGCCCGAACAAATCAAGGAGGTGATTCCCAATTGCTTGACACTTTTCACACTAGTACATCCAATGCACATGGAAGGGAGCAAAATCGATTGGATAGACTCGGGCATCCTAGGCCTCTGATGTGCTTCCGCTGTAGAGAGTATGGACACATCCAAAGCTCTTCTGGAAGGTGATCTTCCATGTCAGCATTGCATTGAGGCTAAGGACCATTATTCTAGGGATTGTTCACGCAATCATCCATCACCCATTCATATGATCGGAGTCACTCTTCAGGAAGGTATGGATGCTCAAACTTAAGCTTTTTTCCCCCAATGAAGACCGTGATGAACAGGGCAAGACATGCGACAATAATAAAAAGAGATGAACAAAGGGAGGCAACAAGACAGTAGCAATATGAAAGAAGTCAAACAAATCAAGGAAGCTGTCATGGAGGAAGCTCATGGAAGGATGAGGAAAGATTTGATAAAATAACCACCTCTTCCGGAGCCACTTACCTCCAGGTCAATATGCATTGAAAAATACTCAACATAAGGTCAGTCTATACCAACTTATTCAGATGGATAACAGGGTACATAGTGATCTGCTTAAAATGATTACTTTTGCATACATAAGTCAACTGATGCCTAAGAGGGGTACAAGGTAGAATTTCCCTCCGCCCCATTGGCAGATTGTCAGAGTTCTAGGAAGAACTTTCTCTATCAAAGATGAACTCTTGTCAGGTGTCATTGTAAATGGTGGGTCTGACATCGATCTGATGCCCGATTTCAATCTGATATGAGCAGGAGTGGTGCATGGAGGACCACTTGGAGCATTCTTGGATGAGATATTTATTTGTAATCCCATGCCTTGTGCAGATATACCATGTACTGATTGATCCTATTGTTGTACTTGCCGTTCAGTTATTGTGACATTATTTGTCCTATGTAGCACTATGTGCTTAGGTGGTGATGCTTTTGAAATCGGTCATTATATTGTTTTCTGGTCATTATATGCTGTAACTCTTCTCCAGTGTACTTGGTCTTGGTAACTTGGATTGCTCCAATTTAATCACATCCCTTGCAGAAACTTTTGTGACTCTATTCAAGTCTTATTCTCTCACTCTCGACAGAGATGCTAATGTGTCAACAGGCCTTCCACAGGCTGTGTTACAGAGTTTACAGTCTTATTCTTTCGATTGTAGCCACATCTAGATGAGAGCTTCAGTTATTAGTCAATCCTGTAAGTTTATTGGAGGAAATCACAAGAAACTCTTAGATCTTTCCCGCCCCCCCTCTTTTCTCCTTGGTGCATAAGGGCTTCTTGTATTATAACTTATAAGCACTGTGTACAAGTTATAATGCTGAGCCCTTCAGCCTCATTAAGCACTTGCAATCAGCATTGCATTAATGTATTTTTTATATTAGTCATTGATACACACTTAAATTCATAATGTAACATGCATTTCTGTTTTTCTATGCCTTCCAAGGTTCTGCAATGTTGCAGGCATCCAATTACCCTCTTGTCCCATCCCAATTGAAACCAATCCAAAAAGACATACTCCATAAGCAGCCATTGCTTCCTTGCCCTCAGGGTTATGTAGTAATAAAAATCTCTACCATGACAGAGAATTTCCTCTTGAGTATGTCATGACGTAGTGTATTTTTGAAGGAATCTTATTGCTTGAGGAGCTGGTGACAACATATGGAGTTGCTGCTATCCAATCCATTGTGCAATCTGTACATAAGCGCATTTGTGAGGCTGCAGAATTCAAAGCAAATGGAAAAGCTGATTGGTGGAAGGTATGTTCTATGTCAACCATTAAATTGATTGGTTGAAACTTTCTGTATCAACCATTAAACTTTACAAGTATCTTAACTTATAATTGCACTCACTGGCATTTTGTAGGTTCGGGAAGCTGCACTCCTGGCTATTGGTACATTATCCGACTCCTTAAATGAGGTATCTTCTTGTACCATAGCAGCAGACAGCAATTCCCAAATCTTTTTATGAATATGACTCATAAGGGTGTTTCTTATGGAAGAGAAAAAATTGTGTGCAATCACTTCAAATTAAAATCCTGGCTCACTAGTGCAAGGCTCTTGTAGAGTATTTGTTTATTTTTTGGAAGTGTTATGATATAAACAGAACAGTATGGAGGGAATTTTTTTATAGAATACACTGCCATTAACATCAAGAAATCCAGTGTTCTTTTTGGAGATTGAGATACCTATTTAAGCTTGTGATACACTTCCTGTTTGAAATCCCGTGATGGCCTAATTTCATTTATGCATGTATTTGTTTAGATTTTAGTTTATTCAATGTCGATTGTTGGTGTGTACTCATCTTCATGGTCCTTCTAAGGGATCAGAGTGTTAGAAACAGATTCTGTATGAAAATGCTTATTGGTAAAAATTTTGGTCCTATCAGGTAAAAAAAGTTTCAGCTTTTAATATTGAAGGATTTCTGGATAGCCTTTTGTTAGAGGATCTTAATTCAGGTACAGCTCGACATCTGGTGAATTTTTGAGTCTCCCTGATTCGATTTTGTGAAAATGAACGAAACACAAATCTGCACTTGTCATCCTAGTCCTTATCATTTTTACATAATACTGCAGCTGGCTTGGAGTATCCTTTTCTTTATGGTCGTGCTTTATGGGTTGCCTCAAAGCTTTCTTCTGTTGTAAGCATTCAAGCCATCTGCTATTCCAGAAAGCATGAGATCTATCCTATTTTACTGTAATTTATCTCGGTCCATTCCATGTATCAGTTCTATACTATGCGATATTGAGTTTTGCTGAATCCCCCTCAATAATAAGCTGCGTTTTTGGTGAATGTAGATAGATGAGAGAAGATGTGAACGTTTTCTGACCGCTGCTTTAAGTGGTCTTGGCCCCAGCAGGTCAGTCATTTGTTTTCTCGTAACTTTGGTGCCATTCATTTCGCTCTTGATTCCTTGTTGTCAGTAATTAGAGAATCATTTGTTTACAGCTCTGCACCCATCAGGGTGTGTGCTTGTCGATCACTCCTTGAGCTTCTACCAATGTCTAAAATCCATGTTATCCATCCACACATGGAAGGTGTTTTGACATCTCTTGTCAATTTCATGCAGGAAGTATGTGTCTCACAGGATAACACGTTCTTAATATTAATCATCATTTATGTACATACATGCTGAAATAACATGAAGTAATTCTGGGAGTAATCAATGCACTAAAATACTCAGGTATCAGATGAAACCTTACATTTGACGTTAGAGACTGTTCAGGCTGCTATTAAGGCAGGTATGTGGGGGTTCTACTGTCTGTGTTTGTCATTATCCTTGTGCTTTTCAAATACTTGCACTAAAACATTATATTTCTTTTGGGTATTGCTGGTCATCAGATCCACATATCTCAAAGGAAATGGAATCCAAGATTTCTCCTGTTGTCCTTGGGATATGGAGGCAGTACATATCAGATCCTTTTGTGAGCATAGATGCCCTTGATGTTTTAGAGGTATATATTTTCTTTTATCTTCTCTTACGTTTGCTTTTTATCCTGATGAAACAGTTGGTTCTTGGATGTTGTTGGACAATTGGTCTGAATACTGAAGCTTATCCACATTAGTTTTATCTTTCTGAAATATTAGGCAATAAAGGACACACCAGGCTGTCTCGAACCATTGGTGTCAAGGGTGCTTCCTTTTGTGCATCCTGTGCTGGCCAATGTGAGTTCATCTATTTTCATGTACTTAAAATGAGTTACCTTGTAGCTGATGAAGGCTGACAGCTCGAAGTGACTAACTTGCAATACAGTTTGATGTTAGCTTTGATTGTACATATTTCGCCAAAAGCATGGGTTATGATTGATTGGACGAATTTATTTTGAACTTTGTTGGCTGTATAACAGCATGCCTTTTTTCTGCAGCCCACTGAACAGGTTTCTGGCTTGGTAGCAGGAGCAATTGACTTGCTGAATGTTTTGCTGAAGGTAATAAGAAAAGCTTTTATTTTTCATACTTTTCTTATGCTTGATCACGAGAATGAGGAAACATTTTTCTGAACCGGTTTTCTCTTTGGCCTATCTAAAATAGATGATTTTTATGGGCAGCAGTTATTTTTCCTTAATCAATTAATAATGTGTTTGTTAAATTATGGCTGAAGAATGCCCTTTTAACTTGAAGTTTGGGTTTGTCTTGCATAGCATATTGTTTGTGAACTCTTTAATGAGTAGTTAGGTGAAACCTTGAATAATGATTCATGGATCATATTCACTGTGTCATGTTACATTGGGCACTCCTTTTTCCATGGCTTCGGGGATAGTAGTCCATGGCGTGAAGAATTGATCAATGGAAATAGAACATTTCGGGAGATCCAGTATGCCACCCAAGTTGCCCTCTGATCCATCTATGCCCACAGTCTCAGGGCTTAAGCCAATTCTACTTCGTAACAGAATTCTCCCAGAGGTTATGTCGGTGGTTTAAGAGTTGTCTGTAGGTGGAGCAAAGTGAACTGTCACCACAAACAGCAAACCATGTGCAGACTACCGGGTTCTGATGAACAATTAGCTGCATTAAAAGTGTCAGTTTATGAGGAATTTAGTGTTCACATGCTCTCTGCTCCTGTCTTGTGCAATACTCTAAAGTACAGGTCAAATTTGCATCCCTGTCAGCCATGATCCGAGTTTTGCCTCTGTCTGTCTAGCGTATTCAAAGTAGTCCATGAGAATGTCCTCTCTCGATGATTGGATGTCCAGTATTTGCCACTTTCCTGGGACCCAATCTAGATCAATGGAGCATTCAACATTGTTTGTTTGCCAATTTATTCTGCTGTGTCCCCTCCCCAACCAGTAAGAATCCAGCAGATGTATCCTGGTGGGTTTACCTGTCTTGATAGTTCTATAGTATACCTGAATAAATGTAGGAGAGTGAGGGTTGGAGGAATATCAATAAAAGTTTATACAGAAAAATTGATCTTGATATTTGTCATGTTCTTTTCAGAAATCAAATGCAGAGATTGTGCAAGCTGTATATAATGTGGCGTTTAACTCTCTAGTTAGTCTTGTCCTTCAAAGTGATGATCATAGTGAGCTACAAGTAAGTTTCTTATTATTAAGTACGAACAAGGTTCTAAGCGATTGATGGGCTAAAATGAAAATCAAGTGTACTGTTCATTATGCTAACTATTTTGTTTTATTTTCTTCTCAGAATGCCACTGAATGTTTAGCGACTTTTGTGCAAGAAGGCGGGGAACCTATGTTGAATTGGAGTGGAAATGCATCTGGAACAATGAAAATGCTGCTGGATGCTGCTGCCAGGTGACAAATGGTGAATAGCTAGGAAAACCTTTTTATGAGCTTCTTTTTCAGACTTTCTTGTGTACGCAGGTTGTTGAATCCAGCTTTGGACAGCTCATCATCCTTGTTTGTAGAACGTTTCATTTCTCAACTGATCTACAAACTGCCAGGATACATGGCTCCTCATCTCCGTGACCTTGTTGTAGCAGTTGTGCAGCGCATGGAGACTTCTGAGATATTGGGGCTAAGAAACTCCTTGATATTGGTTATTGCTAGACTGGTCAGACCTGTTGTCGGTTTTTATTGTTGATCATTCTCTCATCGAGCTTGTTACCCACTTCTGAGATCTTCAATAGGTCCACATGAGCGCTCCTGATGTGGGACAGATGTTGAACTTACTCATTTCTCTACCTGCCAAGGGCTTCCCCAATTCTCTTGCATATGTAATGTCAGAGTGGACAAAGCATCAAGGTAGTTAGTGTGGTTGGATTTTCAAAGTCTGTAAAATCAATGTAAGTTTTAGTTTAATCATTGATGGGTGTTTTTAGGGGAAATGCAAGGAGCCTATCAGATAAAGGTGACAACCACTGCACTTGCATTGATATTGGGTTCAGGACATCCAGAACTTTCTAGTATCCATGTTCAAGGCCGCCTTCTCCAGGTTGAAAAAAAAAAGTCTGATTCATTTATTCTTGGAAGTCCTCTTGCTCCTTAGGCAAAGCTTATTGAAAGAAAGTAGTATAGCAGTGTCAAGCTGAAGAAGATGATCTCCAAACCTGGTATAAATATGTCCAGAGCGTCAATAATGCATAATTTAGACTGGAAACAAAACAATCTTAGGACGAATGCTTGCCTTATGAACAATTTCTGACATTTACAAACTATGTTTGAGAAAGGATTCTTATTATGTGATTGTTTGTTATATGATGAATGTACATAACTTGAAAATGGTAAACACTTCTATTTGCATGGAGAGATCCAAACAAATTGAGTGAACAAGTGATCATATGTTGAAGAGGAAAACTAAAACGCAAACACCAGTAAAGCCATATATGATCATTAACACTCACAAGAAAGCATAAACACAAGCCAGAAACATATAGAATTAGTGTAATACGCATATAACATGTGAATATACCTATGAACATGCATAAAATTGTCCACAGAAAATTGGCAAAATGATGCAAAAGAGCATCTTCTCTAAGATGTTTTGGAAGAAATTGGGAGAAAGTATGGCTTATTAGGGAACTCAGAAGTTAATGTCCCAGTAAGAGTAAGTCATTTTCTTGTAGCAAACAGAAACTTCTCCATGTGTCTTTGATGTTACTATATTTTGGTAGTGATGTGCGTAAACACACTTAGGACTGACATGTTATTTTCTTCCCTCTTTAAGAGGATTTTTGTCCCAGCTTGTATATATGCCCATAACCCTAACATATGCCCATAACCCTAACAGACTACTCATCTTTGTACATTCCATAGTTAGTAATACATTGTGCCTTGTACTCCTAAGCTTCTTCTTCATCTTCATCATTTTGTTTCTGTACGTTCATGCTCCTTGGGCTTTAGTAATTGGCGTCTGAGCAAGTCATTGCTTCATGAGATGCAGTCTTTGACACACCCTGCTTACTTTTCTCAGTTCACTATGAAACTTGGTGAGCATTATCAAGACAATATGTACTACAAAGGAGCTTGACAAGTTTTGGTGCAGGAAAAAATCTATTTGAGATTGTTCCAGTCTCTAAATGTATCAATGCAACAACTGTATAGGCAATTTCATTCTTTTGTACCAATTTTTGTTCGGGTTTTCGTTTCTTAGTACAAGCATCCTAAAGTTTGTTATAGATGAAGTGGAGCCCCAAAGGATACTTCTAGTGCAATTCTTATTCCAAGTCCTCTTGTAGATCCTATTTTGATTATCTCATGTACATGAGCAAGACCACGGTCCACACCCATTATAAAGGAACGTCGATGAAATGGTAGAAATGCGCAAGCATATGATTTGATTGTTTTGTTTATCAAGCATGTCATTATCCCTCGTATCCACCCATGCAAAATGGCTAAAGATGCATGGGATAATGCATTGTGATCAAAGATTTGAAGGAGTAAGTGATTATTGCATTGTGAGATTTTGTGAGACAGTGCGATTGTGGAAATGGTTTTCAATGGGTTTCTTGATTCTTATCAAAGTTTTCCTTCTTCTCTTTGAGTGATGATGAAAATCATCCCAAATGCTTTAGCATTTGAAGAGTTATTTTTTGTTTTGTTGGAGGAGGAGAAATCTAGGAAGCATAAGTCCCATGCATGTTATCAAGCTTTTGTTTCTAGTTAGAAAGGCAAGGGTAAAGGAGGTTCTTACTGTAATAAACAAAAAATTGTAAATATTGCATAGTCAAAGAAGGAAGACAAACATGAGAAGAAAGCAAATAAGCAAAAACAATTTTGCAAGTATTGAGTCCAATAACATTGTGTAGAATGGGAATTTACTACACAAGGTAGTTATGATCCATCATTTCATGATCATTATTTGTCTGGTGTGGACTCAAATGTTTTGTACTTCAACAAGGATGCAAGTGAATACATTACTTCTCAGCCTAGTTTCTTAAGCTCGTTTGAGCTTTTTCCTATTGGGAGTAATGTCACATGTGCAAACAACTTCTCTTATCTTGTCATAGGAGTTGGAAAAATGTTAAGGGTCAAGAATAATGTGGTATCAATGTTAGCACTAGCTAAGATTGGCTTTGTAGTCAAGCTTGTTGATGATAGGCATACAGCTCATGATCTTTTCGATGGTGAAAAAATCATTGCATCTAGTATGTTGTTTCGTAGGTGCAAGAAGATCACAAATTATGGCAAAACTTTAGATGATTATGCATAAGCACTTCAGGATTTGCAAGCCATCTTATATGCAAAACTTTAGCATGCTCATTTTGATCATTTGAATTTTGCTAGTTTGCTATGCATGCACTAATAATATGTTGTCCTCTTTGTCTAAATTTGAGGCATCTTCTAAACATGTATATGAGGATTGCGTTTAGGGTAAGATGAAATATTCATCCTTTCCCAAAGTTGGTATAGTGGCAGTCGAGTGTGAATTGCATTGTGTTCATAGTGTTGCATGTGGTCCTATGCAGACCATCTTTTGATAGCTTGAGGCTTCGATGTGTGTTGCATATCTACTTAGCAAGTGTCCTACTAAAACATTCTAGTTTATTAGCCCTTATGAAGCTTGGCATGGATGCAAGCCATTGTAGAAATCATTCGTGTGTTTTTGTTTGTTTTGGCATATGCATTAGTGCGTAAGTAAATTGAATGAGAAGGCTCTAAAATGTAGTTCAGCCTCTACTTTCATGTATTAAGGAGACTTCAATCAATTCAAAGGATTTGTATAACACTTTGTTGTATGTACTCATTGATGGGCGATTGAATGTAGCTCCTAGTGAGGAAACTTCTCAACTAATGCAAGTTTTGAATGAGGATACTAATCCTTTCATTTTTCATTTAATTATACGTGATGTACTTATTGATGAAAGAAGACATTGCTGAAGCAAAATCTATGTCAAAATGGTGTGCAAACTTTGAGCAATGGTAAGTTAGATGCATCTTTACCTTATTGTACTCGCGTAGGCTCCCATGGTACTTCTTTTCCAACTTATTGCTATGTAGTGGCTATTTTTAGATTTTGTAATAAAAAAGAGTCTTTAAAATAAAAAAATTGGATGGTTGCTATGTAATAAGAATGTGATGCTATTATGAAGAATGGTACTTGGTCTTTATGTGATCTATCTCTTGACAAGAAGATTGTAGGCAATTAAATGGGTCTGTAAGCTGAAATGCAAGCCATATGGTAGTGTTGGTCATCATGAGGTTAGATTTGTAGCTAAAGGTTGTGCTCAAGAAGAAGGCATTGATTTTGATGAGACCTTTGCTCCCACAAATCATATGGCAAAACTGTCCTTAACATTTGTGCACTTGTAGCTCGCAATGGTTGGAATGTAGGATATTGTTATAAAGTAAAGTCTATGATTTGAGTGACTAGTCGTTTCAAACAGATCTGAAATCAGACATTGTTTAAGTGGCTCTTAAGTAAAGTTGCTCTTTTAAAGAATGGTTTAGAATTAAAGAAATTGAGTCCTCATAGCTATATGTACAAGGCTTGGTTGGAAGGAGAGCAAACATTCATTCATTAGGGGGCATTTGTGGAGACTCTATTGCAGTGGTATCAGAGCCAGGTTTCGATTTTGGGACCTCTTGGCTGGGAGGCCGTGCTCGAGTTCTTGGCGTGGTTTTGGAGGCGTCTCCAAGTCCTTTTCTCTCTCACATGTAGTTGACAAAGGGGTGGCTTGTGTGTAGCAATCGAAGAGCATTTCAACAAAGCAAAAGGATTGTTTTTTTGGGCATCTCTAACGGCACCTCCCACTCCCATACCTACGAATAGAGCCCAAATACCCCCCATGAAGTATGCACAGAGGTGGTTCCTAAACTACATGTGCTTATAGCGCCATCCTCAGGTTGTCCGATCGTGAGGGAGAAGGAGCTCTCTCTCGCTCTCTCGTGTTTCAAGGAGGTCAATGAAGGAGCTAATTATATAGGCGCTCTTCCAGCCATTCAAACCCGTATGTGGGATAAAAGGAAGGCATAGAAAGTCTCCCACAATCCACGCGTGAGAACATTCTCTCTTTGCTCTCTCTGCAACAGCTCGAAAGCTTGTTTATTTGCACATCTTGAGATCTCTTTTATGTTCCACTGAAGGAGCTTTTCTCATTGCTTATACAAGCTTAGAGGCCATCATATCCTAGCTTCTCCTCTTGTGGTCTAAACAGGAAGTGTTCATATTGACAATATCTGAATCTAGGCAAAAATAGGAAACTAGATACAAGAAATTGTGTGTATAGTGCCTAAGAGGTATGAAGAGTATATGTATGTGAGAATGTAGAGAATATGAACAGTTTAGCACTGTTTTACATCAAACCTTAATTATGAAATTAGGGTTTCAGAAACCTTAAATCAGAAACTAGTGACAAACAAGTAAGGAACTGATATAGACTTGTTACTCATGGTAAATCAGCAATGTGCATGGCTGATACTAACTCTTTTAGAGCTACACCAAACTCCTCCTCCAAGTGTAGAAGACCTCCTAGCTGATTTGATCACCAACGATGAGCTTGTGTCCTTGAGTGATGATGAAATAATGAGCCAATGATGTTCTTATATAGGAATTATGGTAGCCCACGATGGCTTTAGCAAAAGCATGCATAAGTTTTTAGAAAAAGCACCGAAGAACTTAAAAAGCATCTAGATTGTTAATTTTTGCGATGATCTTGTTTTTAGGGCATGGTTTGTTTTTTGTTGCTAAATTAGCTGCAATCAGCAAGCTGCTCCATCAGATAGATATAAAAACTTGCTTTCCATGATCTAGAGATTTTTGCACTTTAGGATTAGAGTTTTCTCTTGATCTGGGCCTGTGTTGACTGAATGTTATATATCAAATGAAAGCTTTCTTCAAGCTCTATATGATAAGCTAATAAAAACTTTTCACCTTTTGTACCCAAAAATTGGCTAAGTATTGAAAATTAAGGTTGCTGGAAATTAGGATTTTGTGCTATTCTAACATTGTTTCCAACAATATCTAGACAAAGGAATATCCACGTCCATCCTTCTTGTACAAAAGAAAGATGAAATAATGAGGTTGTGTAGATTATAGAGCCCTAAACAATCTTATAAGAAAGAAAAAGTTCTCGATGCCGCTTTTGGAAGATCTCTTCGATAGTTTAAAGGGAGCTAAAATCTTTTCAAAGATTGATTTGTGTTAGGGATATTATAAGATAAGGATTAAAGGAGAAGATATGTCCAAGACAGCTTTTAGATAAAGTATGGTCATTATGAATTTTTAGTGATGTTGTTCGGGTTAATAGATGCATCCGCAATGTTTATGACTTTAATGGATCAAGTATTAAAGCCATACTTGGAAAAATTGTTGTAAGCTTTATGGTAAAGAATCTAAATGTGATTGTTTTAATCCCAAAAGTAAAATATTTAGGTCATATAATATTCGCAGAGGGAATCCGAGTTGACCTTGAAAAGGTTCAAGTGATTCTTGAATGGTTTGGGCCCAAGAATATTCGAGATCTACAAAGTTTTCTCTGATTGACAGGATACTATAGGAAGTTTGTGGTTGGATATGCCAAAATCGCAGTACATTTGATAGATCAACTCAAAGAAAAACACCAGAAATTGAATTGGAAAGAAGAACAAGAAAAGGTTTACAAGAATCAAAACTTGCTTTAGCTTCAGCCCCGATCCTACGAATGGTGGATCCGAATAAACCTTTCAATTAGAAACAGATGAAAGTTCATATATAGTAGGAGCAATACTAAACCAAGATGGTCGAACAATAGCTTTTGAAAGTAGAAGCTAAGTATTGCTTGGCAAAACTATCCTATCTATGAACGAGAAATGTTCGCTATAACTAATGCTCTTAAGAAACGGAACCATTACTTGTATGGATCAAAGGTAATGATTGTCTTTGATTAGGAGAGCTTAAAGTGGTTTGCAAACCAACCAAACTTAAGAGAGAGAAAAGCTAGATGGGCCAAATAAGTTCAAGAGATTGATTACAAACCAAGATATAGAAAAGGAAAGTTCAATGCAGTAGCAAATGCCTTAAGTCAAATGCCTATGTTGAATAATTTGAGTTTTGTACAAACTCAAAGTAAGTTTATTACTTTGAATGGAGCTATAGTCAAGCATGGAAAATAGCTTAGGAAGCACAAGCAAATAAAGCAAGTACTTGTGAAGGAAAGTTTGAATACTATTTCCACGAAGATGAATTTTTGCTTTATAAAAGTAAGGGTTGTGTCCCAAGTAAATCCGACATACTAAATCAAATACTCTTCGAGTACCATTGTGCTCCAAGTGCAAGACATCGAGGTGTTAACAGAACCAATGAATTGGTTAAATAACATTTTTATTTGCGTAGTATACATCGGGATGTATCGACATATATATCTAAATGCCATAAATGTCAAATAAATAAGTTTGAGAGATTGAAAATTGGAGTTGCACCCTTTGGAGATTCCCAAAGGGAAATGTGAAAGCATCTCCATGGATTTCGTCACAAGATTACCTCGTACCCAGAAAGGCTATGATTCAATTTGGGTTGTAGTGGATTGATTGACTAAGCTTGCTTAGTTTATACCAGTCAAGACTACTTATAAGATTCTTGACTTTGCAAAAATATTTGTAAATCAATTTTATAGACTTCATGGTCTAGTAGATAGTCTTTGATAGAGATGCCAAATTTACAAGTCATTTTTGGCAAGAAGTCTTTAGTAGACTTGAAAGGAAGACGTATTTAGAGCTTATTGATTTTTCTAAACAAACTAACTGGGAAGATTATCTTCCTTTAGCGGACTTTACCTACAACAGTGCCAAGAACTCATCAACTGAAATTAATCAATTTATGTTGATGCATGGGTTTTGAATTTTAAGCTTAAGTTAGCTAAGAAAAACTTGAAAAGAGCTCAAACATCGATTAAAAGCTTATGCTGATCCAAAAAGATGTGAAGTTTCTTTTCAAGTTTTAGATCAAGATTATCCTCAAGTTTCGAAAAGGTTGAAAAAGTTAAAGATAGAAAATTGTGCTAAGTCATCGCCAAGGTATTGCGGTCCTTTTTCAATAATAAAAAAAGTTGGAATGTGGGCATATGAATTACAGCTTCTAGAAGAAAATTGGATTCATCTAGTTGTTCCATGTTAGCCGACTTAGAAAAAGTCTGATAGATTCAGATAATTTGGTTGGACAATAGATAATAATTCGACTTTTAGTAAGTGAAACGATTTCTCATGAATCTGAAAGGATACCTCACACTCGAGAGAAATGTAGAAGAGGTCATTTATACGAAGAGTGCTTAGTAAAATGGAAGGATAGAACTAGGAAGAATTCCACTTGATAAAAAAATTCCACAATCCAGCAAAGGTTTCAATTTTAAGTTGGTAACAAAATGAATGAATGAACAAAACAAAGCATGTTCTTTTAGGTTAGAACATGAGTCTCGGGGGAATCCCTAAAGTGATATATATAGCTATATTTTCAAGGACGAAAATCTTTTCCAAGAGGAGAAGAATGTTAAAAAGTAAAGTCTATGATTTGAGTGTCTGATCGTTTTAGACAAAACTGCAATTGGACATTGCTTTGTCACTCATATGTTTGGCCAGAGATCTCGAGACTAAACTTAAGCATAGGTTCATATCCTCTCTAGGACAAGGAATCAACTTAGCTTGGTGATTGTCTTAAAGAAGGCAAGGAGGTCTTGGGTTCAAGTCCTACAAGAGCAAGGTTTTGCCCAAGAGCTCTATGTGCTTGAGCGTTGTTGACCGTTCTTTGTAAGCGGCACCTTTCGAGATAAAAGGTGGTAGGGAATCAATTCACAAAAGAATGGTGTGGATTGATCGCAAAAAGAGTGGTTCTCAAGGTTTGGTTGGGAGGAGAGGAGACATTCATTCATTAGCTTGCATTTGTGGAGAGTTTGTTGCAAATATCAAAACTACATTTTTTGAATGGGGACTTACATGATGAAGTATGTGTTTTTCAAACATAGTTTTGTGCAAAAAGCACATGAAAACAAGATGTAGAGGTTAAAGAAGGCTGGATTGAAGCAAGCATCATATCTATGGTATGAAAAAGTACATGCCTACTTTTACTTCATGGATTTCATAATAGTCCGATCGAAAGCATCTCGTGTGTGCTTCTAGCCATTGTTGTTTATGTTGATGACATTCTACTTAGTACTTACTAATCTTAGTGAGATGCATATTTTGAGCTTAAAGTTGATTTGCAGGCCTCTTTTGAAATGTTAGTATTTGGATCATTTGCATCATTGTTTGGGCATTTAGTTTATTCAAGTTGATGGAGGCATTGCTTTGTGTCACGCAAAATACATTGATAATCATTGCAATTTGCGTTGTTTTGACCTTGTGTGTGTGGTTCATATGTCTTATTGCTGATTGGGGTGTTGGTCAAACTTCTGTCAGCACCATCTTTATTGTTAGGCATTGGAAGTTGTAAGGAACCCAATGTTCCATGCTCATACTAAGCACATTCAAGCTCATTAGCATTATGTGAAGCCTCAAGGAGAGGCTCTATGTTGGAGGCTAGTTTCTCTTATTTGCCCACATGAGGTAATATTGTAGACCTTTCCACAAAGGCTCTACCTTGAAGCTTTTCGCAAAGCTTTGGGCTCACTCTCTTTTGTGGATCGATCTCCACATTGCTAGGCACTTGTGTAAGAGTGCCTGCCCTATTTTCACTGCATCACTCTTAAGGGATTTGTCAGTACATTCTGGTAATGATGTGTGTGCACTGTGAACACACTTAAGACCATTGGTGCTCTTTTTCCCTCCTTAGGTGATTTTTTCCTCCTCCGGTTTGTATATATGCCATAACCATAACACTACTTATCTTTGTACATTCCACAGTTAGTAATATATTGTGTTGTGCTCCCAAGAGTCTTTTTCTTCTTCGGTGTTGCTACATGCATTTGTTTAAGAAATAGAAATTCTTCGACACTATCTGTCAGTTCGCCCATCCTGTTAGATATTTTTTTAACTAAATATGCATTGGAGTTTGGTCCATCTCTGCCTGTCTCTGTTTGTTTGTGTATGTCTGTTCGTGGAAAGATATTTTTTAACTAAATATGCATTGGACTTTGGTCCATCTCTGCCTGTCTCTGTTTGTTTCTGTATGTCTGTTCGTGGATGGATATAATGATTATGGTTTTAGGATCTATACATGTCAGATATGAACTACCCACCCAAACTTTCTATGATGCTGGTAGAAAAGCTAATTTAGACTTTAGAGGCTAAAATTCTTTGCATGTGGACAAAATATTGTCTTTGATATTTGTGTTCAGCCTGCAACAAATGGAATTGTAACAAGATCACGAGCCAGAACCATGCCTGAACAGTGGACTCAGGTTCCTCTCCCTGTGAAGGTAAGGAGATCGAACTTCAGAACAACATAGTAATGATTGTGAGAGTTAGGTACCATGTTATGAATGCAGTTGATATAAATATTGGTAAGATTCCTTAAATTTTCTCAAAAGCTTCTTGTGATGAATTTAGATCATATCAATACTGTTGAGTACTGTTGCCGAAATGCAAGAGCAAGGTGTTCAAGCTGTCAATGAGGTGATTTCACTTGGTCCTAAAAAATTCTACTGCACAATAGAACATCTTTCTTGATGAGGCTAGCTTTTCTTTTTACAGGATGATGATTGGGAGGAGGTTGAAGATGGTGATGATGATGATGATGAGGATGGAAGATCTGAGGATGAATCCGATGTTCACAAGGATTTAGGGATGAGCATCACAGGGAAGCCTAATGGAGGTTCTGTTTTTCAGCCACTTGAAACTGTGCAGCATCTTCTGACTGATGAGGTTTGCTTCTGTCATTGCAAAAAATGTAAAGAACTGAATGTCAAATGACTGAAATATTATGTCTGATCTGTTAATTTTGGTTTTAGCCCGAGGCTGGTGATTACAAAGAGGATCCTTGTGCGGCATTAGATCCAATCAATCAGGTAGTGCACAGCCAATACTGGAAAAAACATGCATGCACTCTTTGTTTTGTTCATAAAGTGCACAGGCATGACCTATGTATGATGTTTGCAGATAAATCTTGTTGCATACCTTGCTGATTTTTTCAAGAAGTTTATGGCTGATGATCAACAGTACTTCAGCGTACTATGTCAGGTTTGATCCTTTTTTTATGAGGACTGCTGCTTAAGTTATTATGCATTATTGATGCCATATTACTGAGCTATATTTTCCTTCTAGTAACTTGAAGCTTGGTTTTTTATCAGGGCCTTTCTGATAATGAGAAAGCATTGATACAAGCTGCTCTAGCAAATTAATTACTTGTGATGATCAACATTACTTCTGCTTATTAAGTCAGGCTCGATCTTTTTTTTTTTTATAATAAGGATCGCATCTTAAGTTATTATGCACTATTGTAACTTAAAGCTTGGTTTTTCATTAGGGCCCTTCTGATAATGAGAAACGATCGATACAAGCTGCTCCAGCAAATTAATTAGGGGCTGGGAATCGCTAACAGAGGAAGATACCTTTGCAGGCCTCATTTTTGGTCTACCTCTGTATTTGGAGGGCAATACAATAACATGTATTTGTAAATGTAATATGCTACTGGTAGACGGAAGTGGATGCCTTCCAAAGGCAGAGCTGTATAGTAATGGTCGTTTTTCTTTTTCATGTTGCTGGGGATTTTCTGTGTTTATTTAGCAGTTGCTTACAAATTTTGATTTTTTCTTTCATATTTTTTACCACTTAGATTACTCACAGCTCCCCAGTCAATTTGGTCATTCCCTTAGAGAAGATCCGATGTTCCTGATTCATACCATCAGCTCAACCAGTGTACTTTCCAAACTCAGAGTGGCAGATTGTGTGCCCACATTTATTCCAATGCGTATAAATGCAACTTATAAATAGAAGAAAATGTTTTGTGTCCTTGTTGACCAAGCTGTCAAATGTCAAAGAACCTGTATGTGCTTGTGATCTTTTCCTGTTACAAACATTGTATTACAATAATTTCCTTAAATTTCTGGGTGGTGTTTTTGCCACATAATCATGTTTGTTAGTGTTTGACAGTTAACGGGCAATTCTGAAAATTGAATCTCCAATGATATGGTATGTCAGATGCCAAAAAGAATAGCTAAAAGAATTCGGATAGTTTTAGGTTCAAAAAAAAAATCTTTTGGAATTCATTACTTTAAATTTAAACATTCTACTTCGTATCATATTTCTTTCTCTAGCGTGGAATTCCAGCTGTGTTGTGAGCAACATTACTCAAGTCTTGAAGGTGGTATAATTTACAGCTTCTTTGCGAGTAAGTCCTCATGTCACGTGAATTGATTGAAATCTGGCGGTATAATTTAACACTTCTTTGTGGGTTGCCTTCATGTCGTGTGAATCGGTTGAACTCTTTCAAAGTAGAAACAATCCAATCGTGTTAATGCTGAGAAGAATCAGATATGTAATGACAGAACTTGTGCAGTATCCACGAGCAGTGCAGCTTCAAAAGTTTACTGGCTGAAAATTCTGAGAAACGAAAAGGAGTGATATATCGACAATTTCAGAGTATATGAGTGCCAACTTTATATGATTTGTAATATTTGCTTATGGTTTATGTTCTCTTTCGCCTCTAATTTGTGGCTCTTTGAGCTTAATGTGGTCATTCGTTCTTAGGTTTTTGTGTAGTCCTATGTGGGACCTCAGGCTTGGATTCATGGCAATGTTCCTCTCCCTAAAACATTACTTTGAAGTATGTATGAACTTGTTGGAAAAACTAAAGATAATCATGGAAAGACTTTCTTCTTGAAATCTACCCGTGATTATTGGAAGGCAAGTTTAACATGAAAAAAAATATTTAGAGTGGTAATTGTTGAAGCTTGGGTTCGATTGGACAGTATTGAAAATCCGAGGTTATAGCCTTATTCCTTTTTGGGAAAGGATGCGCAACAAATCAGTGGAGAAGTGTATTGACACAATGTTTTTTGGCAAGGACGGTGAGCTAGAGGCATTAGAGGCTAACAGGTGGTTGCTTAATGGTAAGAGGATTCTCGTGGGAGAGAAATATACATATCTTGGCATGGAGGTTGACTCTAAATTCTCTATCGAAACGATTATCAAAAGTTGGGAAGAAAAGGAAAGGAGTCTCCTTGATTGCCAGCACTTGTTACGTGTTACGTAATCATTCTTTCCCTATATGAATGCGGTTTGCAGTCTTAAAGAATTTAGTGTTCCTCGTGATTACCTATGGTGCATAATTGATGGGGTCCCATGGACAGAATATGTTTGGATTTTTCAAATTACTTTGTTATGATTGGGATGTGGATGATTGCTATGCTCGTGATGCATAGAGAGTTTCATATCCTACCATTGGTGGCTTTGGGCTGACTTGGTTTGGGATCTATGAAAATCGATAGAATCTCGATTCCAAAAGTGGACGTGAATTTCTCAAACTAAGATATGGAAGAGAAGGTATGTACATGAGTTGGGATGGGTATGCTTAGATACCATGTCTAAGCGAAGTGGTAAAGAATGAATCATTTTGTCGTGTGGGATCTCTATTTGGATTACAATTTGAAGGAAGCACGAGGATATCTACATAGGAGTGCTTATAGTTGTTTGCTTAGCCCAATGATAGAGTGTATGCTTATGCTTGCAAGAATAGAGGTAGAGAGATTTGAAAGGAGAGGGGACAGTAGGTGTTTCCTTTGTGTTGAAGGTGAGTATTTTGGATCCTTATCATATGTGATGATGGATTGTGTGGCAGAGGCGGCACTTAAGGAGAGTGGTTGAATTCCTTTATTAGCTTTGTACCTCAACGGTTACAGTTTGTCCTCGTGTTTCCCTTGGACTTCACCCGTATTCTGTTTGGAGGGGAGGCTCGTGGAGTTTGTTTGACCCATTGGGTTAAAAACCTAGTCCACACTCTAGGGGAGTAGTTAAGTTCATCTTGATTGCTTCTTTCCTAAGTAAAACTATATCTAAGTATATGAAAGCTCTATTTGAGGGATAGTGCCTTCGATGGATCCTCTTCAGAGGAAAGGATGTTATTCGCCTATTCCATCCCTTTTAATTCAATTGTCTCGTCGCTTGATTTGAGGAAAACGACGGTTGTAGGGATGTATGTTTGAGCGTTTGTGCTTAATGGTTATGGGTATAGCTTCATCCGCTACTAGTAGGCAGCCAAGTACGACTCCAACAAAGGGCCTACTCCCATATTATCATTGATTAAAGATCATATATTCAAGTTGGATCAAGAGTAATCATTGTAAGATTCTATAAAACTCACATTGATGTAGATGTAGTAATTAGTGCATTATAGGCATTAATCGTATAATAATTTACAAGAAATGTTGATCCATTGGAGGTATACATCTTTTGCATAGGAGGACAGGATATGTATTGAAGTGGAAATCCCACTTCATATAGCAGATACACAAAGTTAATAACCATCTTGGTTTGTGATGATAAAGATCTTGAAGAAGTGGATTCCATGTTGGGAGACTATATGACCAAGATGTCAAACTTGTATTCCTCTTAGATTAGATTATCAACCTAAAAGTCAACATTGATGAGACAAAATGGCATCACCAAAAAATAGCATCTATATATAATCTTAAAGGCAGTCCTAGAAATAACCTTTCCCCTAATTTGATGATATCTTGATCTAAGATCAAGCTTGGTAAAACACCTAACTTGATGTAATTGATCAATTAAACCTTCCAATCTAGGCATTGGAAACTTAACCTTAATCGTTATCTTGTTTAGTGCTTTATAATCTATACACAAACTCATAGAGCTTTTCGTTTTTTCCATGAGGAGCATTGGTGATGCCCATGGGGAGTTATTAAGTCTAATGAAGCCCTTTTTTTAGATAATCTTGATTTTGCATGTCTACTTCTTAGTGTTGTGAAACACAACCTATAAGTTGGATGTTACTAATTATCCATTGTGGGCATACATGATGCGTCATGTATTCGTAGCAAAGAGGTCATGGAATATTATACAAGGTGTTGAAAAACATACTACTACATCTATAAATACATTCATTCAAGGTGATATAGATGGTGTTGAAGATGATGATCTTCCATTTCCTAATCATATTGCATTTCTTGTTGCATCTATTGTAGATCAACTTTGTTGAAATGGCAAAGATGCATATGCTCAAGCATTGATAACTTTGTATATCAAACTTTCCATTATCCCTCACATTCGTTGTTGCAAAAAATAGAAAGATACTTGGGATAGTCTTACAACATTATACTAGGAAAGAAATGAGGCTTGTATTGCTTACCTTAAAAAACAATTGGAATGAGCATATGAATGAAGTGGATACAATGGATAGTTTTTTTACAAAGATCCAAGATTTGAAGGACCATTTGATTTTTGCTAGTGAAATCTTGCTAGATAATTCACTTGTGCAGACTATTCTTAATGGTCTTCCATATTCATATCAAAGTTTTGCTTCTACTCTTTGATTGATGATGAAAGGAAATCCAAATGCCATAAAATTTGAGAAGCTAGGCTCTATTTTGTTACAAGGAGATCTATACATATAGAAAAAGTCAATTATGTGTGTTATGGATCAAGATTTCTTAGCTAGTCAAAAGAGCAAAGGTAAATGAAGCTCATCTACTAGTAAGCAAAAATTTGCTAATGTTGCATAATTAAAGAAGGAAGACAAGATGACAAGGAAACAAAAAAGAAGAAACAATTGTGCAAGTATTGTAAGGTAAATGATAATTTCATGAAGAGTTATCCTAAACTGGTTACAAAGGAGGGAAAGAAGAAAAGAGACTGAAATGGTTGTTGCAAAGGCCTCTACACCTAAAACAGAATCTACTAATCTTGTTCAAATGAAGAATGAATATTTATTATTTAAAGTTGTGAAATATCTTCTCATGGGTAACTTATGTTTGTAGTAGACTTGGATGTTTGGTACTTTGATAATGGTTAAATCAAACATATTACCTCGCAACATAGTTCCTTCACTTCCCTTGAGCCCACCCCTACAAGGAATACTATTATATGTGCCAAAACTCGTCTTATCCTACAATGGGAGTTGGAAAGTTTATTTTGACTAGTACTGATGGTAATTCTTTCACATTGCCAAATGTCTTATATATGCAAGGGATCAAGAAAAATCTAATATCAATTTTAGCATTTAGCCAAGTATTTCATTAGAAGTTAGTCAACCACCTCCCACCATTGTTCATGGGATTTTGGCGATCAAATCTAGTATGATTTTTTATAAGGGCAAAAAGATGATCCATCTAGTACAGAGGCTTCCAATTCATGGTAGCTCTTGCTACAAGGAGATGGAAGTGATGCACAAGGATAGAGAGCACACCTATTGTTTGACACAATCATTGTGGTCATTGCAACTTGACACATGACCTAGTTAAACTGCATGGTAGTCAAGACCAAGGCAAGAGTCATGATAGATGACTCTACCACACAAAATTTCATAAACTATGCTATGCCAAAAGGTAAAAGTTCTCCAAGTGCCCAATGCACATATGTAGTATCTATGATACAATGCAAGGATAAGAGAAGGTGTCTAATCTAGAGATCTAGATTCATAACATCATAGATCATGTCGACTTCCATGTCATAAATATCAAGAGGACAAGCCCAATATTGAATAGAAAGTGGTGATTGGGTTTAAGAGATACTTAAGCACAACTATCAAAACGACTGTAAAAAATAGAAGTTTTCTATCTAGGGAGAGAGATGTAGCTAGTGCACCTCTCATATCCTCTTTGAATTATATGCTTTATTTGATTTTCAGTATATACAAGACATGTATCTTTCCTATACTTATGATTTTAATCATTGCATATATAGCTCATCTAACATATTTACTCATGATGACAATATAATTAAAGGCAAGACTTTTCATTATTTATTTTTGCAAGAGTGTGTTGTGAAAGGGTTTTGAAATTTAATCATTAAATTTAGAGATGTTTTACCTACTGATCTTTCTAGACGACTACCACCTAAGAGAGGGGACATCGACCATGCCATAGATCTAGTTATTAAGACTAACCCTATTTGTAAACCACCTCATCCTTAATAGATAACATATGAAATACATCACTACTATCAGCCATGGTCAGTGACTAAATACACTGATGCAAAAAATTGATTGTATCTCAAGAACCTGAATAGAAATGACTTCTCAAGCTTTGCTTAACTTGTAGCAGACTTCGAGGCGCTTGTATTGGTGAACTGAAACTTGTATATATGTTTGGCACAAAAGGACAAAATTGGTTGCATAGTTGTTATGATAGTGCATTCAAAGACCAAAACGAGCCTCAAATGAAAATTTTGATGCCATAAAACGAATCTATTTTGAACTCCTAGTGTGATTCCAAGACCATGATCCAAGGGGTATTGATGACAACCTAGATGAAGTGATGGCTTGTTGTAATACCAATAGGTTGAGATCGAGGTAGCACAAGGAAGAAGAAGAAGCTTCAAGAACAACACAACATTAAATGTATTACCAAGTGAATGTACAAAGATAAGTGACACATTAGGGTTATATATGTATATACAATATGGGGGGAAAAGCCTCATAAAGAGGGAAAAAAAATATCTTGGCAATCCTAAGTGTGCTCATACACATTACTAACAAAATATGGAAACACCTATGATGCTAACATGCTACTTATCTTCATATTATTCACATAGTAATACACTCAGTGCTATGCTCCAAGCTTCTTCTTCCTTGTGCTATTTGCATGTTTTCACAGACAAACTCCAATAATTCGTATTAGATCATAGTCCCAAAATCACATGAAAATTATTGAGCATACTTGAGATCATTAGCATTTCAAAAGCGCTTCGCTTTTTAGAATCTAAGTTTTAATTTGAGCTCTTTTTTACCTTTGAATGTACTACCATCGCGATTCTGCATGCAATTTTATTCTTTTGTGCTAAATATATATACAAGTTTTGGTTCATCGATACAATCACCTCAAAGTTTTTATAGGTCTAGTGGAGCCTCAATTGTGTCTTTTTTTACTTTTTAAGAAACAATAATTTTTTTGCATCAAGCTATAATTATCATGGTTGAAAGCAATAATGTATTTCATATATTGGTTTTTTAGGATAAGTTGGATTTTTCTAATGAACCTTTGTGGGCATACATGGTGCATCATGTATCGGTAGTAGAAGGCTTTTGTAATATTGTGTAAGGTATTGAAATATGTCCTACATCTACAAAGTTACAATAGTAGGTGATGCAAAAATTTTCGAAGATGATAGTCTTCAATTTCTTGGTCATGTTGTAGTTCCTATTGGAGCTACTATAGAATAGCTTTATTGAGATAGTAGAAATTCGTGGACACATGCATTGATAGCTTTGCCTATTAAACATGCCATTATCCCTCATATTCACTCATGCAAAACAACCAAAGATGCTTGGGATTTACCAAACTATATAGGTAGGAAATGAGGTTCATGTTTCTTACCTTTGAAAACAATTCGAGAGTGAGCATATACAAAGATCAAGTAGTTGAAAGAGTAGTTGATATCTACTAATAAAATCTCGCCACATGGTTCACCTGTGTAGATGATTCTTATTTTGCTTTCGAATTATTATCACATTTTGGCTCCTACTCTTCATATAATGATGAAAGTTCGATCCAAATGCCTTAACTTTTGAGAAGTTAGTCTCTGTTTTGCTACAAGATTACCAATCTAGAGAATAAAAAATCAATTATGTGAGTCTTTGTTTTATTAGAGGATGTTCAATCTAGGCAAAACAAGTCAATTATGCATATTGCAAATCAAGCTTTCTTAGCTAGTTAGAAGGGCAATGGTAAATGGAGCTTGTCTACTACTAAGCAAAAATTTGCTAATGTTGCTCAGTCAAAAAAGGAAGATAAAGATGAAAAGAAAATAGAAAAGAAGAAAAATATTTGCAAGTATTATAAGGTGAAGAAGGATATATATATGTGATCGAATTTTCCTAAACTGGTTATAAAATAGGATAAGAAGAAAGAGATGAATGATTATTAGAGAGAGCTCTACACCTAAAATCAAGCATGATAACCTTGTTCAGAATGAAGAATGGTGTTTACTATTCATTGGAGCTATGGCCTATCTTTTTATGAGAAGTGAATGTCTATAGTGGACTTTGATGTTTGGTATTTTTATAGTGGTGCTACCAAACATATTACCTTGTGGTGTAGTTTCTTCACTTCACTCGAGTCTACTTCTTCAGGGAATACTATCACATGTGAAAAAACTCCTCTTATCATTCTTACTAGTGTTGATGGTGGTACTCTCATATTGTCGATGCCTCACATGTGTCAAGGATCTAGAAAAATTTGTTATCAATTTTGGCATTGGGCAAAATTAGCTTGGTTGTTAAATTTAATGATGAAAGGTGTATGGTTCATGATCTCTCTGATGGTGATAATATTATTGCTTCTAACATTTTATATCATGGTTTGCATATACTCATGCATTATGAATAATTTGAAAATGATTCAGCATGTGTAGTTCATGATTCGCATGCTGTTTCATATGCAAAACTTTGCTATGCATGCTTTGATCATTAGAATTTTGCTAGTTTTTTCTTCACTTGTGAATATTTGAAATAATGTTCTCTTTATCCAAGATTGAGGCATCTTCTAAGCATGTTTATGAGGGTTGTATTTTAGGCAAAATACAACATTCTTCCTTCCCCAAAGATGGTTCAGTGAGAGCTTCATATTAATTGCAACTTGTTTAGAGTGATGTTTATGATCCTATGTAGACACTTTCATTTGGGAATTACATGAAATTCATGACTTTCATTGAAGACTTTTCTAGGCGTGCATGGATTCATCATTGAAGCATATTCTAAAGCATTTATAAAGTTCCTAATTATAGTTGAAAATTTATCAGCATGTAAATTGAGCACTTTCCACTCTAACTGGGGGGGGTATATGTCTTATGTGTTTAATACATTTCAAGTTGAGCATGGGATAACACATCAATGTACAATTCCATATACACCTCAACAAAATGAACTTGTGAGGAAGAAAAGGTCTCTCATGGAAAATATAAGATGTATGTTCAAAATTCAGGTTTTACCACATAACATGTGCCATCAAATAATTGTAGTATATCACTCCATATGAGGCTTGGCATGGTTACAAGTCATCTGTTTCTTATGTGCTTGGGGTTATTTTATCTGAAGGGGGAATCATTACCACTAGATATAGATGCTTTTTTTTACTCAGATTATGTTGGTTCCAATGATGTTCGTGTGTGCATAAGTATTTTTTGCTACATGCTTGGTAGTTCATGCATATCTTGGTTGATAAAGAAGTAACATAATATGGCCAATTCTAGCTATGATTTTGAGTATAGCTTAACTTTCACAACTGTTGTTGTTGATGTTGTGGCTCAAACCCCTTTCGCGTGATTTGGGTATTGGTCATTTTTTTGCCACCACCAACTTTATGACAATCAAAGCGCATTGGTAGTTGTAAGGAATGCTATGTTCCATGCTTGCACAAATCACATTGAGGTGCACTATCATTATGTCAGGGGGAGATGCTCTACTAGAGATATCAGTTTGGCTTATGTGCTAAGACAGGATAATAGTGCAAATCTTTTCACAAAAGCTCTACCTATGGACAAGTTCAAAGCTTTTGGAAAATATTTTGGTCTTACTTTGTTTTGTGGATTGATTTCATTCCACGTAGCTTACCACTTCTTTATACATGAGTGTCAACTTCTTGTTCATTGTATCACCCAAGGGGGATTTTTTTATATAGTTAGTAGTCATTAGGACTTTTAGGGCACTTTCTTCCCTCTTTAAGAGTTTTCTTTCCTAGATTTTATATATACCTATAATCCTAATGGGCTACTTTTCTTTGTGTGATTCACTTAGTAATACACTTAGTGTTGTCCTCGAAGCTTCTTCTTTTGCCTTTGGGCTGACGTCCTTTTGTGGATTGATTTCATTCCACATATCTTGGCACTTCCTTGTACATGGGTGTCAACTCCTTATTCACCACATCACTCCCAATGGTAATTTGTTGATATATTTTGGTAGTGATGGGTGTGAACACACTAAGCCTATCAAGGCACTTTTTTTCCCTCTTTAAGAGGTTTTTTACCTTGCCTTGTATATATTTCTATAACCCTAATGGGCTACTTGTCTTTGTATTGTTCACTTAGTAATACACGTAGTTCACTTGGTAATACATGCAATATTATGCTCCAAGTTTCTTCTTCTTCCTTATGATATTTGTGTGCTTTTGTAGTCCTCGAGCTCCAACAATCTACAAACCTTGATTTCTAAAAAAAAGTAAAGTTTCTCTACTTTTCAATTACTTCCAAAATTAGGGAAGTTTATTGATATAGTAAGAATAGGAAGAGAGATGTTAGAGCACCTTGAAGAGCTAAGAAGCGCTTGAAAAAATCATTCAATTTTTTTTGTTTTTATCTTATAATACCATGAAAAACTTTGAAAAGAGAAAATTAAAGTAATAATCATAGACACAATAAAAGGTTGTCTTTAAGTAGTGTTTTCGACACTCTTTTCATGTTTTCATATATGATCAACCTGAATGCTAAAGCTTCTTAATGCACATCTTTCAATACAAAATATATTTCAATGTAGTTGAGACATTAGGTGAAACAAATATATAATAGGACTATTGTTTTTTTTAACTTGTAGATTGAAAATGAAGATCTTGATATTTTTTTTAACAAGAAGTTCGTTTGAATCCAAATCTCCCTTTCTTGAATAGAGTGAAAGAAGAATCATATAAGTGAATGGTCATAGTATCCGTAGGGGCACCCATATCCTGTAAAGTAGGGGTTAGATTGCCTGAAGGTGACACTTAAAAAGGATTGCCCAAAGACAACACTCAAAAAGGACTACCTAAAGGCAACTGGTTTTTACACTAGTCTAAGGCCCACAACATTGTGCCCTAGGGAGGGGTTGAACCCTCGCCCTCACTGCAAGAGGTGAAAGGCCCAACCAGATAGATCTCGATAATTGAAAGCAAG
This sequence comes from Ceratopteris richardii, assembly GCA_020310875.1. Classification (NCBI taxonomy): domain Eukaryota; kingdom Viridiplantae; phylum Streptophyta; class Polypodiopsida; order Polypodiales; family Pteridaceae; genus Ceratopteris; species Ceratopteris richardii. Next base: position 150,532,631 of record CM035419.1, read on the forward strand.
GTTTTATGTGTATTTATGCTCTTCAGAAATCAAAGAGTTATGAAATATGAAGGAAGAGGATGATGAAGAAATATTTGAGATTTGGTTATACATTTCTAAGTGTATTTATTTTCCTTTAAAATAAAAAAATAATATCAATAGTCAACAAGGAAATGCATAGAAAAAAAATGGTTTTGTCCATGTCCTCGATATTTTTTGGAATATTACTTGTGAGGTTCATATTTTAGGACCATCTTTTCATTACTTATGCGAAATCTCTTAGTGTAGAAATATATCTTTGCCTTGCATTACATAGGCTAATCATTGGGACACCACTAGAGGTCCTGGCAAAGATCTGCATGGTCATGCAAAAAGCATTGCTTGTGGTATCATGATTTTCTTTTATTGTACAAGGTAAAAGTACTTTGAACACTTTGAGATGATTCTAGGAATAGCATTTGTTGTATGTGCAATAGGTGGATTTCATATTCCAATTACAGCTCCATAAACATGAAGATTTTTAATTGAAAGGAGTTTTATTCAGTTTTATTGCAACTCTCAATAATTTCTAATTGTGTGGCACAAAAAGATTTTCCAAGTGTAGCATTCTGTTTCAATCGTGACATGATTTTTTCAATGTTAGATGAACTCAAAGATACACAATTATGGATTCTAATGTTGTTTGAAAGATATGCATATCCTCCTAGCAGCTCAAGATTGAGCTTTTGGAATGAGTACAAATTAAAACCAAGATATGTCATATATCGTAGAGAATAATAGGTTTGAATTTACACACTTGTGGATGAACTGGCAGGTACGTGGACATATTCAAGAGAGAAAATCAAGAATTTCAAAACTCAGCCTCATTAATTGGTTGTTTATGCATCTTATAATCATTGAAAATGACATCATTAATTTTGATCACTCATTGTGTTTCATAATCCCATAAGTGATATCCAAATTGGCCTTCTTGACCATATCCAAGAAAAATGCATTTCTTTTTGGGCTTATTCATGATAAAGCTTTTGAGACAAAAGATGGTCAAAATTAGAGAAAAATTAAAAGGAAACTTACATTATATTTTCTTAGGCCTTCCACCATCATATAATCAAATTGAAAGCCATTAGATGATGAATCCCACAATGGAGGCATAATGCTTGGCTATGTGTGATTAGGTTGCAATAGTGTACCCTCCTTTCAATAGTCTAGTCTGAGGATGTACAGAACACTGGCAAGCTTCTTCTAATCATGAGAAGCTCGCTATGGATAAAAGGCTCTGTTGCACAAAAAGAAAGGATGCACTCACACAATGACAATGGAATTCAATGCATTCTTTGATTGAAATATGTTTGGAATTATGGTTATTTTTTCAATATGAACTGATATGAATGAATCCTCTATCTTTTATGTTTCAACTGACTTCCATAAGTTTCATATGCTTAGAGATATATTGTGTGATAAGTTCTTTACTCCAAGATCATGGATTTGTAATAATCATAACGTATTGTATATTTAAATTATTTAACTTTATAAAATATGAAATAAGAACTTTGTTTCTTAATGTCTTATATCTGATTTTCTATTACTTAAGGATTCTAACAAATATGTTGTTTTGGTTTCTTTTGAAATCCAAGATACACCTTCTTTCAATGAACAATAAATCCTCTACATCGTGTTTCTTATATATCATCATCAAATACGTCTTTTACCACGTGGATATTGTAATATTATCTCTTCGTTTTGCATCAGAACCAAAATTACTAGACATTGAACATACATCTTCATCATGTTGGAAAAAATACCTTCCACACGAGGGTTGCGCATATCATACATAATTTTTAGAGAAATCTCCAATTTTTTTATAAAGTCAACCGTGGTCAAACATGGTGAAGATATGATCAAAATCGTCAAAATTTGTAGGAATTTTTTATTTCAATATGGATACTACGCGTCAAAAACTTTCTATTGATATATGAGACATAAAAATTGGAGCACATCTGCGGGTCCAAAACTCAAACCCGAATTTTTAGGTCAAAGCCAAAGTTTTTAAAAGTCAATATTAAATTGTACATATAGCAAACACTCAATGTGTTTAATCCAATGATGTGTATTAAAATCAAATAAATCTAATTGGCAGTTTTGAGAAGCTGTGGCACGTACAAATTGCTTTTTAGTGCTTTTTGGCTAGAAAAGCATAAGCAACTTCATATCTATAAAAAGACCAAGATTTTATCACACTTATTATCACTTGTAGGTGGTCTAACCTACAGCTTGACAATGCTCTCTTCAACCTTGGAGGTGTTGAAATCAGGGTTTTCTCCTTCTTCAACAAGGAGGACAACAACCTATAGGTGTTGTGCTTAAACCATTTTTTTGAAGGCAGTAGCTTGTAGCTTATCTAAACATGGAGGAGATCATCTTCATCTTATGGAGATTGTGAAGTTATGAAGAAATGCAATAGCAAGGGCATATTCATACATATTTTTATGCTTCTCATAACATTCATGTACTTCATATTTTGGAATATATGGCATATATGTGGAGCTTTGATCCTTCATCTCTGTTTATGGTCTTGTCTATTCTCTCTCATGAGATTTTGGTCCTTAAAAGCCAACAATTGGTATCAAAGTAGGTGGAAATAGTGCAGACAAATCATGTTGGGAATAGTGCATCTTGTAGAAAGATATGAGCATTATGGAAGACACAAGTCAAGCTCAGTTCATTATTTAGTAGGTGGAAGTAGGTCCCTAAACAAGGTAGTTTTCATAAGCTTGCTGAATATATGAACCAAAGGAACGTAGCTCCAAGAGGGGTTGTAACAGTCCTATTTGATTGGAGTAGCAATCATATACATATCTTGTAGATGTTTTTATTATACAAACATGTCATATTCAAGAATTAGATTTTGTATTATATTTTTATGAAGATTTGCAAGATTTTCAAGACAAAAGGTTATGTGAACAAGGAGGGGAAACATATTTACATTCAGAACCTTATGGTGTACATGTTTTCATCTTCTTGTTTTTGTATACTTTATGTTATTTTGATAGGTGTAGATGAAGGCATATGAGTGATACTTGATAGGCCTGGCCAACCTTGATAGTTAAAGAAGTATGTTGGAATTTGCACACTAGATGTTGGCATTTAATGTCAGTGCTATCATCCCTTTTCTTGTCTCTATCCTATCAAGTAGTAATTGGCTGAGAAGAATGTGGGATGTGTGAGTTCTCCCTTTGATTTGTGGTATGGGGGTGCTCTTCATGTACAAAGTCCTTATGTTTGTTTGTGGACATTTGACATGATCTACTGAAAAGTAAACAAGTGCCCACATCAACAAAATTTGAACCAACAACCATACCTATGTTGACATATATCTTTTGTGTCAGGTTAGGAGGGAGTTGTTGGAAAAACCAACCGTCCATGAGAGGGTTGCACATATCTCACATAATTTTTAGAGAAATCTCAAATTTTTTGGCAAAGTCAACCATGCCAAATCAAGTCAAAATATGGCCAAAATTTTTAAGAATTTTTTATCACAGATATAGGTACTATGCTTCAAGAGCTTTGTATTGATATATGATATGCACATTTGGGGGTCCAAAAGTAAAACCATGATTTTCAAGTCAAAGTCAAAATTTATCAACTTCAAATTTTACAGATGGAAAATGTCAGTTATGTTTAATCCAACAATGAGTATTAAGCATAGATAAATCTAATCAGCTTTTAAAACCTTAGGCAAAAAAAAGAAAATCTAGCTTTATTTTTGGCACCAACAAATTGTTTTTTAGTGCTTTTTTACTCGAAAATTTATAAACAACTTTATATCTGTAAAAACACAAAGCTTTGATCACTCTTATCATCACTTCTAAGTGTTCTAGTCTAAAGCTCTTGTACTTCAACCATATATTTAAGGATAGCAACTTGAATCTTATGATCTACACATGGAATAGATCCTCTTCATCTTATAGAGATTGTGAAGTTATGAAGAAAGGCAGTGGCAAGGGCATATTCATGCATATTTTTATGCTTCTTTGTAACATTTATGTACTTGATATCTTGGTATATATGGCATATGTATTGAGCTTCACTCCTTCATCTCTCTCTCTCTCTCTATGGTCTTGTCCATATCTCTATTTCATTTATGTCTCTATAATGATTTTGGGCCTTAAAAACCAAGACAACACAATCTTGAGCTCTTTCCAATGCTTCATATTCCTTTTATCAAAGAAGTGCTTGAATCTCCACCAATGATTGTGATAAAGAGCTTTGATTTTCTTCATGACTGCTACCATTATCTAACCTTGCCTCTACCTCAGATACCCATTCCATGTTGAATCAACCTTTATATACAAATGTTATTCAAAACAGGACAAGCAACAACTAAGTCAAGAACATCATGTAAACCCATGTCACATATTTTCAATAAGATATGAAATCATTCTTTCAATATGCCAAAAGCTCTCTCCATAGTGATCCTAGTGCTAGATTATATTAACTCTGAATGATATTGCATGAGAGAGAATTCTTATCATATCCTTCAAATGGAACTAGCATGTTTGATTGTATAGGATGTGTGCGATCATCAATACTTTTGTAACTAACCCTTCGCACATCTTTGCACTAACTTACTCTTTGTAAAGTTTTATGAATTATAAATTGATCCTATCCATCCAGCATCATAGCCCAATACATGCCCACTGGAAAACCATGCCATGAGTGTCTCCATGTATAATTAATTCATGGGAGGAACGGAAATGTTATCCTTAGTGTCCATATGAAAGGCCAAATGGCCATCGGACACTTTTATGTATGCTCTTTAATAAAACATATAGTGACCTAGTCAGCCACAGATTATAAGTTCGACCGCATTTGGAAAACCTAAGAAATCTACATTCGTGCCCCTTGTGCACTATATTTTTTGCATCTTTTGTAGAGCCTCTTTGTGGAGTACTGTGTGTAGCATTTGGAGCTTGATTTTCTACTTTGAGGGTATTGTTGGGGAGCTCTTAAGAATAAGAGTCCACTGTGGTGCATCACCATTGAAATACTTCACTAGTATCAAAGCATTTCGAGGCAAAATTTTTACTCCTTTTGTGCAAGTGAATTGAGCTTCCAAGTCACCCGGAGTCATTTTGGAGTGCTTTCATGCATAGTACATAGGTTCAAGAACATCCCAAAGAGTTCTCTTTTGTGCTTCTCTGATGATGAATATTCATCTTTGGGGCTGTGTTTTCAGCCACACTAGTAAATCCACAGGTGTTTTTGAACCTAAAGAACAGAGTTGACAAACACTTATAGTTGTTGTTGGCTAGTTTTTGGGCTATTAATTCAGCTTTTCAATGCCATTTTATTGCATATATTGAGCACATACACACCATGTACACTTCTATGGATACCTCTTATATAGATCCATGTGGCCATTGATATAGCAGTTATGTATTTGCATAAAGCCTTTGACATTGATAAAGAGGGTCATGATGATGTTTTCTTAACTAGGAGACACCCAGATGCCGGGGTCTCTTCGATGATGCAAGTGGAAGACTTACCCTACCTTGCCATAGGAGATGTATGATAGTTGTTCATAGATGCTTGGTACCCCTAGTTGGCTTCTTTTGGTTAAGTGGTTAGTGATTCACCATGCAGGTTCACATGTCAGAACTTGTAGTTTAGTGAGCTTTTTTGACATTGGTCATTACTCATTTTATAGAGGAGACAATTTTTCTGCATTTTAATTTTTTCAACTATACAGTGATGGATTTTACTCCTTGACACACCTATTCATGTGAGCACATAGATTCTCACATAATCCTTTTGGTTAGCCATTGCTATTCATTAATCCATTTTTCTAGGGAGACTGTTGAATTTTTTCAGAATTTGATATGCGATCATCCTTTTTTAGCCTTAGTGGTTTTCGGACTATTCTAGCTCCATTATCATTCTAGTCAGTTTTCTATCATCATGGCATCAGATATCTCAAGCGCGTATAGTGCCAATGTTCCCAAGAGGAGCTATAACTTGCAAGGCAAAGACCATTTTGAGATATGAAAATTTGATGGCACAAACTTTGCTCGAATCAATTGATGATGTGCTGATTTAGAGGAGGCAATGGAAGCCAATAAATGGAATCTCAAAGAAGCCTACTGACATGGATGAAGATGATTGGGATGATTTGGATGAAATGGCTAGTTCTACTATTCAATTGCACCTAGCATATAATGTTTACTTTATAGTATTGGATTGTGAAAGTGCATAAGAGATTTGGAAAAAGTTATCCAACACATATGAAAAAGAAACGACATCAAATAAAGTGTATCTGATGAGAAAGTTATATGACCTTCGCATGAAGGACACAAATAGTGTTGTTTCTCATCTAAATGAGTTTGATGCTATATTCTCTTAGTTCTAGGCTGACCAAATGGAGATTTATAATGAAATGAAAGCAGTCTTGTTGCGATGCACCTTGCCATCATCATTGGATACATTCTACATAGCTATTATCAATAGTGCACCTGGTGGTAAACTGGTTTGTGATCTGTGGAGCACTCTTGAGTGAGGAGATTCATAAGAAATCTATGGTTGGCATATAATGTTCATGATTCTTACCGAGGAAAGAATGAGCAACATGGCAGGAGCAACAAAATAAGAGTAGAAGTAAATCAAATGCCATTATTTTCATAAGAAAGGACACAGGAAGAAAGACTGCTATGCATCAAAGCATGCTAAAGGTAAAGGACAGAATGTTGATGGCCATGTTAACAACTACCTACACCATCTACTTCAACTATGAAGATTGAGAGATCTTATAGACAAGATCTATATGAAACAAGTAGAGGGTTATGTAGTTCTTGGAAAAGAAAGTCTAGTTTGTAGGTTGAAGAAGAGCTTATATGTGCATAAACAGTCCCCTAGATAATAGTACCAAAAGTTTGATGCTTTTATGAAGTCTCAAGGCTATTCTCGAAGCAATGAGGATCATTGTCTATACACAAAGAGATGCTCTGATGGCAGCTTGATATGCTTGATACTTTATGTCGATGATTTGTTGATTGTTGGAAAGTCCTCTATGACTTGTCGATCCTCAAAATGAAGTTGAGTCAGACATTTGATATGAGCATTACTTGAAACTTCTTGTATTCCGAAAAGCGAAGTTCACCTTGAGTGTGATAGGAAAATGTCATGATTCATGAAATAGAATTCAAGACTATTTCATTTAAGTTCTTGTCTTTAGGAGCTATCTCGTTTCCCAAAGATCACTTATTTATGTTTCATCTTGAAATTGTAAATCTCTTACATGAAAGCATAAAGTAACTCTCTAGCTCAACTGAGAGGAAGAGATCTTTGAAAGTTTTCGTGTTTCTCGGCACTCACATCATATACTATAGATGCAATCATTGAGCATAACATCAAACTATTGAACTTTTAAATTTCAATTTATATTAAGATCAATTACTCTCCTCTGATTTCCATCACTTTGTCGGATTGATCAAACGAGAAATTTCACTTCAAAATCCTCATCAAATTTGAAAATTTTTCTTAAGTTTTCATCCTACTTGGAAGAAGTTGAGTTAGATATTGGATATGAAGGATTTAGGGGATGCCAAGCATATTTTTGGCATTTTCATTACTCGTGATAGGAGTAAAATATGCATATACTTGTCTCAAAGTGAGTACATATCTAAAGTACTTCACATGTTCAATATGTAGGGTGGAAAGGCATTGATTACACCTTCACCCATATATGTGAAATTGAGCAAGGATGATTACCCCAAATCAAATGATGAAAGCAATTCATGATCAAAATTCCTTATCACTCTGTTGGCGGTAGTCTCATGTATGTTATGCTAGCAATATGGAATTATTCTTCTTTTGGAAAAAGTTTGTGGATCTAATGAGATCCATTACGTGAAACTTATCATATTCCCAAAAGACAAGTTCACCTTGAATGTGAGAGAAAAATGTCATGACTCATGCGATAGAATTCCAGACTATTTCATTTAAGTTCTCATCTTTAGAAGCTATCTCATTTCCTAAATATCACTTATTTAAGTTTCACCTTGAAATTGTAAATCTCTTATATGAAAGCATAAAGTAACTCTCTAGCTCAACTGAGAGGAAGAGATCCTTCAAAGTTTTCATGTTTCTCGGCACTCACATCATATACTATAGCAACAATCATTGAGCCTAATCCAACTATTGAACTTTTAAAATTCAATTTATTTCAAGTTCAATCACTCTTCTTTGATTTCCGTCACTTCTTGGGATTGAATCAAGCGAGAACGTTCGCTTCAAAGTGCACATGTATTTTGGGAAATTTTCTTAAGTTGTCACCCTACTTGGAAGAAGTTGAGTGAGATATTTAATATGAAGGATTTAGGGGATACCAAACATATTCTTGGCATGTGCATTACTCATGATAAAAGTAAAAGATGCATATACATGTCTCAAAGTGAGTACATATCCAAAGTACTTCACATGTTCAATATGCAGGGTGGAAAGCAATCAAGTATGCCTTCACCCATATATGTAAAATTGAGCAAGGATGATTACCCCGAATCAAATGAGGTAAAGGAATTCATGATCAAAATTCCTTATCAATATGTTGTTGGTAGTCTCATGTATGTTATGGTAGTGATATGGACTTATTCTTACTTTGGGAAAAGTTTGTGGATCAAATGAGATCCATTACTTGAAACTTCTTGTATTCCCAAAAAAGAAGTTCACCTTGAACATGATAGGAAATGTTCATGATTCATCAAAAAGAATTTCAAACCATTTCATTTAAGTTCTTGTCTTTAGGAGCTATCGCATTTCCTAAAGATCACTTATTTTAGTTTCATCTTGAAATCGTAAATCTCTTAGATGAAAGCATAAAGTAACTCTCTAGCTAAACCGAGAGGAAGAGATCGTTGAAAGTTTTCATGTTTCTTGGCACTCACATTATATACTATAGATGCAATGATTGAGCCTAACATCCAACTATTGAACTTTTGAAGTTCAATTTATACTAAGTTCAATCACTCGTCTTTGATTTCCATTACTTCTTAGGATTTAATCAAGCGAGAACATTCACTTCAAAGTGCTCATGAAATTTGGGAAATTTTCTTAAGTTGTCATCCTACTTGGAAGAAGTTGAGTCAAACATTTAATCAGAAGGATTTAGGGATGCCAAACATATTCTTGGCATGCGCATCACTCGTGATAGGAGTAAAAGATTCATATACTTGTCTCAAAGTGAGTACATATCCAAAGTACTTCACGTGTTCAATATGCAGGGTGGAAAGGCATTGAGTACACCTTCACCCATATACATGAAATTGAGCAAGGATGATTATCCCAAATCAAATGAGAAAAAGGAATTCGTTATGAAAAGTCCTCATCAATGTGCTATTGGTAGTCTCATGTATGTTATGGTGGCGATTTGGACTTATTCTTATTTTGGAAAAAGTCTGTGGATCAAATGAGATCCATTACTTGAAACTTCTTGTATTCCCAAAATGGAAGTTCACCTTGAATGTGATAGGAAAATGTCATGAGTCATGAAATAGAATTCTAGAGTATTTCATTTAAGTCCTTGATTTTAAGAGCTATCTCATTTCCTAAATATCATGTATTTAAGTTTCAACTTGAAATTTTAAATCCCTTAGATGAAAGCATAAAGTAACTATCTAGCTCAACTGAGAGGAAGAAATCACTCAACGTTTTCATGTTTCTTGGCACTCACATCATATACTATAGATGCAATCATTGAGCCTAACATCTGGCTACTGAACTTTTAAAGTTCAATTTGTATTAAGTTCAATCACTCTTCTTTGATTTCCATCACTTCTTGGGAATGAATCAAGCGAGAAACTTCACCTCAAAGTGCTCATGAAATTTGGGAAATTTTCTTAAGTTCTCATGATACTTGGAAGAAGTTGAGTAAGACATTTGATATGAAGGATTAAGGGATGCCAAACATATTCTTGGCATGGGCATTACTCGTGATAGGAGTAAAAGATGGAGCTATCTCATTTCCTAAAGGTCACTTATTTAAGTTTCATCTTGAAATTGTAAATCTCTTGGATGAAAGCATAAAGTAACTCTCTAGCTCAACTCAGAAGAAGAGATCGTTCAAAGTTTTCATGTTTCTCGGCACTCACATCATATACTATAGATGCAATCATTGAGCCTAACATCCAACTATTGAACTATTAAAGTTCAATTTATGTTAAGTTCAATCACTCTTGTTTGATTTCCATCACTTGTTGGGATTGAATCAAGTGAATGTTGGAAAATTAGTAGGCCCATAACTAATATCAGAGGGCCAAGTTCCATAGGTCGAGGATCTATAACATAAATTTCAGCAATCTTCCAATATTGACAAATCATGAACATACCACATTTAATCATACAAATGATGAGACAAAGATAGAGAGAGATTAGACATGTGTAAAGTGTTACGTAAGCCACTGCTTACTCACACTATCATATATACAAATGTCAATTTACAATGTGGGAGCAAATCTCTCAACCACTCTATGTGAACAGAAATAGATGGATGAGTGAATGTACAAATGTAATACACATATTTAGATGTATGGATAGAAATCTAAATATATATGAGATGTGTGATCTAATAGGTTGTAGAAGAGTGAATATGAGTGACAGTAAGAGGAAGGATCATTCTAAAACAGATAATTAGCAAACCCTCATCTAACTTTAGGCTATGGAAGACCCTAAGTCAGACACGTGTGTGAAAGATCACATACTTACAAAAGTAGCAAAGAATGCTAACAAGTTTGCTGTCAGAAATCCTCAAACTCATATGCATATACCCTCTTGAACACCTCATCCAAATATGCATAAAGCATACATGTACTGATTCTCTTGTACCTATGCCGAATAGGACTCCTCCTGATATGGATGTCACTGCCTCCATAAACTCCAAGTAGAACCTGTGTGCATAAAGAGAATATGTACCTAAATTCTTTAGATAAGATGTGAATCTTATGTTAACCACCATCCAATGTCTTTGAAGTAACCCGAAATCTTCATGTAGAAGACAATCTTCAAAATACATCATGTGGATGGCTGATCCATACCATGAAGCTGCCGATAGCCAAGTCCTCTCCATAAGCAAGAGTGTGAGCACACTCTTCTCCTCCAAGAAGAACTCCATAGGCGCTCCTCAACATGCTCCAAGATAGCAACATGGCTGCCCCATGTGCTAGAAGCACCATCTCGATTGAGGTACCAAGCTCCAAAGCTTGTGTTGCAAAAGGTGTAGGATACTAGATAATGAGCCAATGCTCTTCTTATATAGTAGTTGTATACCCTCCAAAATCACAACTCTTAAAGCTAAAAGCGACTGGCATCATAATTCTACAAAAAACAAAATCACATGCAATTCGCGATCCGTTGTTGTTTAGTGTTTTGCTTTATATAAAAAGCATGAATCAAAATCATCTTCACGCTGCTGCGCTGCCACTAGGAATCGAGCCCGCGTGGATTCTTTGGAAGACTGTTGCGCTATCCATGGTGCCTAGTGTTTTTGCTTGTAGAAGGACTAATAAAAAAATCTATAGATGCGATAAGCTCTGGACAATTTTGATCAACAAGTCTACACATGCTATAAACTTTGGACAATTTTGACCAATAGGACATTGGATCATTGTTTTCCAACAATCCCCCCTGCAATGTCATATTGGTACAAAATGGACTAGATATATAACTTCATTCATCTGCAAACTTCATAATCTTTGAACTTGTACTCCCAAATTGACCTTCAAATCTTTTCTTCAAAAGTCTTCTTCACTGAATTTGACTTTCCTTCAAACTTGAAAAACCTGAACTTGCTGAATATGAACCATAATACCTGAGAAAATATGCAAACTAGATATCCAATAGTGTATACATCAAGCAATCACTGCTTGACAACAAATGTAGCAAGTACTGACTCTGAACCTTCTATCTCCTGTCTTCTCAAACCTGCAAACATACATTAGGATCCACATATTTGCATTTACCTTAAGAAAGGTTTCTCAACATACTTCCATTGTGTCATGTAAATACACTAAATAAAATCAGGAATTGAATCTTGTAACCAGTGACTGACAACTCACAACTTAGTGTATTATGAACACTAGTTGGTTCATCTCTGACTCTACTCAACTCAACTCAACTCATGAGTCTCACCAAAATTTCATATCTATGATGTCAACTTGTTATCATCCTTGTTCTAACTGTAAGTCCTTCATACCTCTTTCCTTCACAATCTGGTATGAACATAAATGTGCGCACCTCTGAACCATACCTCTCTGAATTATCAAATTTCTCTTCAATAGAATTCTGAAACTTTCTCCTGAACAGGAACTTTCTCCAAACATTCTCCTTCTTCCTTCTTCTTTCAAAGCTAGAACATAAAGAGAAACTGACAAAGGAAATATAGGAATACCTGATATAATATAGGTATGACTGCATTCTTTCACATATGGCTAGAAATAAGTCTTCATGTTTCATCACCCCCCTAGATGATTTAACACTAGTATCCAGAATTCTTCAAATATATCAGACTTTATGAAATCTCGAACATTTTCCTTCATAAATCTAATCTTTCATAACATTAATACCTCTGTCTGAAACAAATAATATGAACCCTTTTATTAGCATTGTGCACATGCCAATAGCTTTCCATGTCATTCTTCAGCTTCCAAAAATCTAGAATAAGGTTAGCTGATCTATCATAAAAACCTTGCTGAAAGGATTTTAGGATTCATAACCTTCTGCAACATAACAAGTATCTTCTTCTATCTCTCTGTAACACAAATCTGATAGAACCTGAATCTTTGACTTACTTCGCCCAATGCGAAGAATTTTTTTAAACAAAGTATAGATATCTGACCCATAAATACTTAAGATCTTCATGATCATCCAAGATCATACAAGATCTATGATCTCTCAAAAAAAATACATGTGTAGAATCTGCTCTCATCAAACCTTCATGACTGAATGTTTGATTTACTACCTGAATGTCTTTAAGTGTCCATGCTTCTTACATAAAGTTGTAAGTCTTTCTTTAAACAAATCCTTCCCAAGAATCTTTAAGAACATAAGTGGACAAACTCTCACCTTGAGAACTCCAAAAGCTGCAAGTTGATACTTCATCTTTTCATATTCTACCTGTGTATAATATCTGCTTGAGTTTCTTTTGGCTAACTCCACTTCTCAATCAAGTGATAGGATCTGATGGAACACCTTTTTTTAATACAAGCATGTATACAAAAAAACTATACAATCATAGATTCTTCAACTGACTAGTACATAAAAAAATCTAAATTTTCTGAAGTCTTTTGAAAATACTGAATATGAGGTAACTTTTCCAAACAAGAAAATCTCACTCCAAGTCTCCAACATCTACGACAAATACTCTTTTACCTCAAGAGTTAGATAAAGAAGAAATATACTTCTCTGCAACTTGTCATATACCAAGTAGCTTTGTATATTCTTTGAGGGAATATAAAATCTTCAACTTATATATAACTCATACATATGAGTCAAAATATACAAGTTGTCTTCAAAATCTACTCCTTTTCTTTCTCTCAATGCCATTCTTTGTTAAATCTACTAAATCATGACCAAGTATAATGCAAAACAAGAAACTGCTTCTTCTTTATACTATCTTCACACAAGATGTTCTCATAGACTTGTCTTTGTGTATAGAGGATAAAATTAGGAAAAGTATATGGAAAATATGAGAGAAAAGGAAGTCTTACTTTCCCTTTGGAATTGTTGGACCTTCTTTTTTTGCATATTTCTTCCACCCGATGATGTCAACATCTTCAAACTTCTCTTCCATACCTTTTGTTCTCTTCATCTTGAAGTAGCAAGCACTGTTAACTTCTTCAAATGAATTTTTCTCTTCCTCTAGTGCTAAGAGTAAGAGACAAAAAAAACATGGTATAAAATTGAAGTGAGTATAGCATTATGTTTTACCATCTCCTCATATCTCTTAATCAAAAGTCTGCTTCAAATGTGATTGATATGACTGAATTCACCAACCTTTTCCTTGAGTTGGTTGAATTCTGAATTACCTCTCTAGTGTACTTAGATCAAATTCTATACGTGGATATCCAACCAACTTACAACAAAATTGGCTGAAAACAAAACTGATGCTCTCCACATTTGTCTTCTTAGATGAGCTTTCTTACTATGAAAGAGATCTCTCAAAACTCTCTAGAAAAAACCTCTAGATACCTGTTTTGATGTAGCCTTTAACTTTCAAAGAATGAAAGTGTATAAAAGCAATCCTTCAAATCTCTTCATAACTGCTCTTCTAAGGTATGATCTGCAAATGATAATCTGATAGTAGAAACTCAAACCTGTGATTTGATGTTGATCTAATTTCTTCATCTTCTCCAAACCATTGTTCTTCCTTGAATTTGAAGTAGCATTCTCTTCATCAATTATGGGTCTCAAAACAATACTTCTGTAAAGTATTTTCATACTTCCTCCAAAAGTATTCGACTGCTAATAGATCATCGACTTCATACTCCACACTAATGAATAAACATGTGAATAAATTGTCTAATTCTCAAATCTCTATTCATCTAGATTAATTGTATATGTCAAATATGAAAATTAGAAGATGCTCTTAAATCATATGTTGTATACCTGGAAGTCTTGAAACCTGTGAATCTGAGAGCCTGAATGCTCTGATACCAAATGTTGGAAATTTAGTAGGCCATAACTAATATCACAGTTCCAAGTTCCATAGGTCCAGGATCTATAACATAAAATTCAGCAATCTTCCAATATTGACAAAACATGAACATACCACATTTAATCATACAAATGATGAGACAAAGATAGAGAGAGATTAGACAACGTGTAAAGTGTTACGTAAGCCACTGCTTACTCACACTATCATATATACAAATTTCAATTTACAATGTGGGAGCAAAACTCTCAACCACTCTATGTGAAGACAAATAGATGGATGAGTGAATGTACAAATGTAATAAACATATTCAGATGTATGGACAAAAATCTGAATATATATGAGATGTGTGACCTAATCAGTTGTAGAAGAGTGAATATGAGTGATAGTAAGAGGAAGGATCATTCTAAAACCGATAATCAGCAAACCCTCATCTAACTTAAGGCTATGGAAGACCCTAAGTCAGACATGTGTGTGAAAGATCACATTCTTACAAAAGTAGCAAAGAATGCTAACAAGTTTGCTGTCAGAAATCCTTAAACTCATATACATATACCTTCTCAAACACCTCATCCAAATATGTATAAAACATACTTGTACTGATTCTCTTATACCTATGCTGAATAGGACTCCTCCTGATATGGATGTCATTGCCTCCATAAACTCCAAGTAGAACTTGTGTGCATAAAGAGAATATGTACCTAAATTCTTTAGATAAGATGTGAATCTTATGTTAACCACCATCCAATGTCTTTGAAGTAACCCGAAATCTTCATGTAGAAGACAATCTTCAAATACATCATGTGGATGGCTGATCCACACCACCAAGCTGTTGATAGGCAAGTCCTCTCCATAAGCAAGAGTGTGAGCACACTCTTCTCCTCCAAGAAGAACTCCATAGGCGCTCCTCAACATGCTCCAAGATAGCAACATGGCTGCCCCATGTGCTAGAAGCACCACCTCTATCGAAGTACCAAGCTCCAAAGCTTGTGTTGCAAAAGGTGTAGGATACTAGATAATGAGCCAATGCTCTTCTTATATAGTAGTTGTGTACCCTCCAAAATCACAACTCTTAAATCTAAAAGCAATCGGCATCATAATTCTATAAAAAACAAAATCACACGCGATTCGGGATCCATTGTTGTTCAGTGTTTTGCTTTATTTAAAAAGCATGAATCAAAATCATCTTCACGCTGCTACATTGCTAGCAGGAATCGAACCCACTCTTCTCCTCCAAGAAGAACTCCATAGGCGCTCCTCAACATGCTCCAAGATAGCAACATGGCTGCCCCATGTGCTAGAAGCACCACCTCTATCGAAGTACCAAGCTCCAAAGCTTGTGTTGCAAAAGGTGTAGGATACTAGATAATGAGCCAATGCTCTTCTTATATAGTAGTTGTGTACCCTCCAAAATCACAACTCTTAAAGCTAAAAGCAATCGGCATCATAATTCTATAAAAAACAAAATCACACGCGATTCGGGATCCATTGTTGTTCAGTGTTTTGCTTTATTTAAAAAGCATGAATCAAAATCATCTTCACGCTGCTACATTGCTAGCAGGAATCGAACCCGCGTTGTTTCTTTGGAAGACTGTTGCACTATCCATGGCACCCAACGTTGTTGCTTGTAGAGGAACTAATAAGAAAATATACAGATGTTGTAAGCTCTCGACAATTTTGTTTCAACAAGTCTACACATGCTCTAAACTTTGGACAATTTTGACCAATAGGACATTGGATCATTGTTTTCCAATAGTGAGAACGTTCACTTAAAAGTGCTCATAAAATTTGGGAAATTTTCTTAAGTTGTCATCCTACTCGGAAGAAGGTGAGTCAAACATTTGATACGAAGAATTTAGGGGATGCCAAACATATTCTTTGCATGCACATTACTCGTGATAGGAGTAAACGATGCATACACTTGTCTCAAAGTCTGTACATATCCAAAGTAATTCACATGTTCAATATGCAAAGTGGAAAGTCATTGAGTACACCTTCACCCATATATGTGAAATCGAGCAAGGATGATTACCCCGAATCAATTGAGGAAAAGGATTTCATGATCAAAATTCTTTATCAATCTACTTCTTGTATTCCCAAAGGAGAATCTCACCTTGAATGTGATAGGAAAATTTCATGCTTCATGAAATGGAATTCCATACTATTTCATTTAACTTCTTGTCTTTAAAGGCTATCTCATTTCCTAAAGATCACTTATTTAAGACTCATCTTGAAATTCTAAATCGATGAAAGCATAAAGTAACTCTCTAGCTCAGCTAAGAGGCAGAGATGGTTCAACATTTTCATGTTTCTTCGCACTCACACCATTTACTATAGATGCAAACATTGAGCCTAACATCCACCTATTAAACTTCCAAAGTTCAATTTATACTAAGTTCAATAAGTCTTCTTGATTTCCATCACTTCTTGGGATTGAATCAAGCAAGAAAGTTCACTTCAAAGTGCTCATGAAATTGGGGAAATTTCCTTAAGTTATCATCCTACTTGGAAGAAGTTAAGTCACACATTTGATATAAAGGATTTAGGGGATGAAAAACATATTCTTTGCATGTGCATTACTCGTCATAGGAGTAAAAGATGCATATACTTGTCTCGAAGTGAGTACATATCCAAAGTGATTCAAATGTTCAATATGCAACATGGAAAGGCATTGTGTAAACCTTCACCGATGTATGTGAAATTGAGGAAGGATGATTACCCCAAATCAAATGAGAAAAAGGAATTCATGAACAAAATTCCTTATCCATCTGCTATTGGTAGTCTCATGTATGTTATGGTAGCGATATGCACATTTTCTTATTTTGGAAAACATTTGTGGATCAAAATTAGATCCATTACTTGAAACTTCTTGTATTTCCAAAAGAGGAATTCACTTTGAATGTGATAGGAAAATGTCACGAGTCATGAAATAGAATATCAAACTATTTGATCTAAGTTCTTGTCTTTAGGAGCTATCTCATTTCCTAAATATCACTTATTTAAGTTTCATCTTGAAATTGTAAATACATTCACATCATATACTATAGATGCAATCATTGAGCCTAACATCCAACTATTGAACTTTTAAAGTTCAATTTATACTAAATTCAATCACTCTTGTTTGATTTCCATCACTTATTGGGATTGAAGCAAGCGAGAATGTTCACTTCAAAGAGCTTATGAAATTTGAAAAATTTTCTTAAGTTGTCATCCTACTTTGAAGAAGTTGAGTTAGACATTCGATATGAAAGATTTATGAGTTAGACAAGTTAATATATCTCCTTTACCACAATGGATTGAAAGACACACATCAACAATTACAAGCCCCCCTTGGAGTAACTCACTATACCCCCAAAATCTTATGACCACCTAGTCCCACCTAGAGGTAAACTTAAAAACTCCCCATATGATTCTTACAAAACCTAGTCGAGGTCCACGTAGAATTCTCAACAAGCTTTCCAACGAGACCAAAATCTCATCAATCAGAGTTCGTATGGTGAAGTTATGACCATTCAGGCACTTAGGGGTCAAAACAAGCTCTCAGGGTTCAGGAAATTCCTCCCTGGTTTTTAGGTATTTTGCCCACTTCTAAGGCTCTAATATTATCCCAATGTGCCCAAGATTTAAGCCCAAAAGTACCTCAGTTCAATCAATTAATTCACCCTAAAAATTCATGCGTTAAGCCGGTGTATCGCGATAGGTCGGGGTGTTGCGATAGGTGGAAGTGTCGCGATAGGTCGGGGTGTCGCGATAGACGGGTGTGTCATGATACTTGGGAGTGTCGCAATAGGTGGAAGTGTCACGATATTTGGGAGCGTGGTGATAGACGAGTGTGTCGCGATACTTGGGAGTGTCGCGATAGGTGGAAGTGTCGCGATACTTGGGAGTGTCGCGATAGGTCGAAGTGTCGTGATACTTGGGAGTGTCACGATAGGTGGAAGTGTCATGATAGGTCGCAGTGTCGCGATACTTGGGAGTGTCGCGATAGGTCGAAGTGTCGTGATACTTCGGTGTGTCACGATAGACCAAGATATGGTGAATTTTGCTGATCAGGCTAGTGATCCTAGGAGCTCTCAGGCTGCGCTGTGTCGTGGTGCACTCAGAATCGTGATTGGGTCAACTTTTCGGTGTGTTGCGATAGCTTGAGCTCGACGCCTCGGGGCATGCACAAAGAAATTCCGTACCTACTGAGCTTGCTGGAGATGGTGATGATGCTGAAACCTGCAAGAAACATGCAATAACACACAAAACAACAATGCACTCTCGCTCTCTCTCAAACTCGCACAAAGCAAATGAGGAGAATGACAAGGAAGAGGGAATATGAAGTGGAGAAGGAGAAGGAGATGGAGATGGAGATGGAGATGGAGGTGGAGATGGAGATGGAGATAGAGAAAAAACAAGAAAATTACCTACTACTTACCATTCCAATGCGTCCTCTCTACGTCTTACCGTCACACGCTCGTCCTCAAAGCTCGAATCCCCAGCAACGGTGCCAAAATTTGGTGTAGCTCAGTGATGAGTAGCACCTCCTTTAATGTCAATCCGGGAAGACATGAGGATGGTATGAAGACCTCGAGCAAGTGAAGGCACAAATGTGTGAGTGAGAAGCACACAAACATGCACACACATACACACACGTGCACACACGGCAAGAACAAAGAGAGTAAGACAATGGAATCACTTCTATTACAACCAAGTTCTCATACAAGATCAAAACTACAAGAAACTAGCCCAAAAATGAGCTCTCTAGCTCTATTTATAGTTTTTGACTAGCTTTGGCCCTGTCCAGACCTAGTGTCTGGCCTAGTTAAAAATTAGGTTCCAGGGCTTATTTGAGGGCTCAAACGAGGTCTAAAAAATATGAAAATTGATAGGCAATTACTTCTAAAGCTCTTCAAGCTCGAGGACTCCTCGGCTTGCACAAAATGGAGCTACAAAAAGGTGAAACGATATTTACAATGGTTTTTAGTGATGAGAATCACTTTTAAAATGATGTAAGGTTTGGAAAAATTTAATGGGTTGCCTTAGTGCTAGATCTGCATGTATGTCTGTACTTGCTTCTTTGCATGTATGATGCCAACACATACACACATAGACACACACACATATACACACACATATTTACACATACATGTACACATGCATACACACACACATTTTCTTCTGCTTCCATGACACATTCTCCGGCTTGTCCGTCATAATATGAACTAGCAGGTTGATGAATCATCACCCTGATTAGGTGACTCCAACTAAGTAATTCTAACTGTATAAGCAAATATTTTTGCATATGGCTACCTCAAAAAAAGGGATCAACACATCCCGTTCGAGTTAATTTTTTTCTTTTAAGTATCAAAATATCAGTTGGACGTTTAAATTAATACACACATAGACATACACACACACACATAGACATAGACACACACACACATAGACATAGACACACACATAGACACACACACATAGACACGCACACATACAACACATAGACACACACACATACACACATAGACACATACACACACACGTACACAGATTTACACATGCATACACACACATATATACGCACATAGATACACACACATATACACACACATACACACACATACACACATAGACACATAGACACACACACACATAGACATACACATACACACATAGACACACACACACATAGACACACACATACACACATAGACACACACACACACATACACATGTAGACACACACACACATACACACACACGTACACACATATACACATACACACACACATACACACGTAGACACACACACATACACACGTAGACACACACACACACATACACAAATACACAGATTTACGCACACACATACACACATGCATACACACACATGCATACACACACATATATACACACATAGACACAGACACACATACACACATAGGCACACACACATACACACAGACATAGACACATACACACACATACACACATGTACACACAGATTTACACACACACATACACATGCATACACACACACATATATACACACATAGACACACACATATATACACACATAGACACACACATACACACACACATACACACACACATACACACACACACGTACACACACACGTACACACACGTACACACACATACACATGCATACACACACACATACACACAGATTTACACACACACATACACACAGATTTACACACACACATACACATCCATACACACACATATATACACACATAGACACACACATAGACACACACACACATAGACACACACACATAGACACACACATAGACACACACACATAGACACACACACATAGACACACACATACACACACATACACACACATATACACACATAGATTTACACACACACACATACACGTGCATGCACACACATATATACACATAGACACAAACACATACACACATAGACACACACATACATACATAGACACATACACACTTACACACACACACACAAACACACATACACACACATTTCCACACACACATATATACACATACGCATGTATATGCACACAAACACACACATACACAATCAACTAAGTGCAAGTATTAAGTAGGACTTAAGTGCGAAAACCCTAAGGGACAAAAGTAAACTTGAATCGATCAAATATCAAGTGTGAAATTCACTTAAGTAATCCTGACGACGTGATTCCAAACAAGAGCTTAACACAATATTCAACTAAAAAGAACAAAGTGATTGGTGCAAATTAACCTGCAACGAGAGTGTACTTGGGACCAAGGGGGTAGAGAAACTAGGCATATGAACCTTAGGTAAGGCAGACACTAAGGCCGAGACCGACAAAGCCTCAGATCTTCTGAAGCTAGTGTCAATCACACTGCTAGGTCTTGGGCCGAGCAGTTGAGTGATTACCCGTACACTCCCAGATCTGAAACAAGTGATTCTGAGATGTCCTATAACATGGAGAGACCAGTAGGTAGTTCAGGGGTGGCGTACCTAGAAAAGCCAGAAGGACCTTACAAGACTCAATTGGAATACATCAGGGACTGATTGTCTACGTGCTCGCATCTATGAAGACGGCCTGAGAAGATCGGTGGTCCAGATTAAGAACCCCGATCAACCCCACGGACTAGAACACCCGATAGTCAAGTTCGAGAATGGAGCATATCTAGATAAAGAGGGGACTATGTATGTAGTCACCGATCACCCATACAGGACAGATGAATTTGGCAATGTGATCGCTGAGACTGACATGGGTGACATAGAGCAAGGAAACTTAGAGAGAGAGCCGAGGACTCCCCATGGTAAATCTGTCTTGACCAGAATCATGACTCCAGAGTGGATTCCCCAGGATAATAAAAGCATAGATTTGCTTTTAAACCGAGAAACTGATGAGACTTTTTGGAGATATAAGCCTGCCCAGCCTTAGGAAGTAGATGCTCTCACAATCTATGAGTTTAAAGACCTTGATAGCCCAGGCAAAGTAACCTACCTAGACAATATGTCAGAGAGGATCTTCATGGTCTCAGAGCATGGGAGACATGCCTACACTTGGAAGGGTGAATTTGTTTTTCCCCAACCTCAGTCCAATGTGTCCTATAGTCACCAAGGAGCTGGGACCTCCCAAGCTCATGGATCTCAACGAGATAGAAGTAGAGATAGACTTGAGGTAAGCTTTGCAAACCCCCTGGGAAGAGAAAGAATGAGAACAGAAACAGATAGAGGAGAAACCGAGAGACCTAGAGCCCCAAGGAACCAAAGAAATGCTAATGATTTCCCTTTGCCAAGGCCAAGAGAACACACTAGGACCCTAAGGCCAACTCAGTTGGTGAAGTCCATGAAGAATTATTTCGATGGCAGAGGAGACCCCTACGATCATGTCGTTGAATTTAGACAAGTCTTGAGAGCTGAACAAGTGGAGGACCTATTCACGCAATACAATGCTTTTGGTCTAACCCTTAGGAACACTGCCCTTACATGGTTTCAACCCCTGAATGAGAGGCAGTTTAGGAGCATAGACCAACTTTTAGAGGCTTTTGTCACTGAGTTCTTTAAGAGTGGCATACGGCATAATACCTCCTCCTTGATTCACAATTTTAAGCAAACACCTCAAGAGACGGTCAGACTAGCAGGAAGACGGTTTAGGCAATACCTCGAGAGGTGCCCAATGCCTGAGTTACCCACACCAGCCAAGCAAGTGGCTTTGTTCTTAGATGGATTGTTGAGCACCAAGCTAAGGTCATATGTGTATGTGAAGGATCCCAGAACTATAGAAGAATGTGTGCGCATGTGCATAGACATTGAGGATAACCTAGGGGAGGAATTTGAACTTTCAAAAATTTACAGAGATTCAGATAGTTCTACTAGCCTCTCGTCCACTCAATCCACATCTATTGAGGAACTTGCAGAGAAGGTAGCTCAAAAGCTAGGTGTCTCTAGCAAACAAATCCGAAGATTTGCCCCAGTTAGGCGGTGCTATACTTGTGGAGGTGACCATATGGCGAACATATGTCCCATTATGGCTCAACCCCAAGTGAATCCTAATAGCCAGTACTGCACCATAGAAAGGAAATACACTAATCACACTGCGCAAGATTGCCCATACAATAAGCAAGCGGTTAGGCAAACCTACCCTCAGCCCTATCCACAACAGGGTAGATACCAGAATCAGTACCCACCACAGCAATACGGAAGACCACAACAACCTTATCAGCCACCTTATCAAGGGCAGCAAAGACCTCAACCAGTCCTAGCGCAGCAACCCCCTGCTCCAACCAATGTGATCCTAGTAAAATATGCATCTACTGAAGAAAATATGAACAGAGCCATAGTCCCAGCCACACCGTTGCTATCAGACAGTGATCCAAGTGACCATAGTTTTGACTCCACACATATTGATAGCCCACAGGCTTACTACATGAAGTCACCCGAGCATAACGAGTCATACTATTATGAGGACCCAAGTGAAAATAGTGGGGAGCTGAGTATGCTAATGTCATGTACACAAATCCAAACTCTAGACCTCAACCTAGGCAAGTGCGACCCCCATTTCCTAGAGGACCATGCTTCAGATGTCAGGGAGATCACCTCATACGTGATTGTCCACTGCCTGCCCCTACTCAACCCCAACCAATAACAATTCAGGGCTTCTGTCAAGATTGCGGAAAAGAGCATCTCTTACGAGATTGCCCGAAGAACCCCAATAACCTACCAAAAATCACTCCTATCAACGTCATTGGACTAGTAGTAGACTCAACAGGAAGTGTAACTTCCACTGCCCCAGTGCAAGTAGTCACCCGAGCTCAAGCTTTGCAGCAAACCCAAGGAGTAGGACAGGAAAAGAGTTCTGAGGTTAGTGAGACAGAGAGTATAACCAAGAAGAGGACAAGAGCATGGAGAGATAGCCGGGAGAGAATGAAAAGACAATGGTCACATAAAATGAGCGAACTTGAAGAAAGCTTGAGAGAAACCAAAGCAAAGATAAGTGAACTCGCATCTCAAAACCACTCTCACACTACCCCACCACCACCCTTTCCATCTTCCCCCAACCCATCACCTTCCATTCCCCAACTTTCTAATACACCACATGTAGCCCACCCACCACCCAGAGTAGGATCAGTCCTAGCGGATCCCACTCCTGAGGATCTAGACATGATTCTTAAAGCATATCATGCCAGAATCCAGGAAGGGCCAAACGTGACAGATCATGACAAATGTTACCCTAGAGCCGATCTAGAGATAGAGCGAACAAAGCTTTGTGCTAAGATGGTCGAATTGGTGCAAGCCATGTTTGAAGCCAGTCGCTTGTTCAATGGCTCTAGCTCCACAAGAACACCCTTGCATTTTGATGGTCTATTAGATAGATTGGAGCGGTTACTTACAAAGTCTGGGAAAGGAGCCACCTCCTAGATTAAGGAGAGTGCAAGAGATAGAATAAGCATTCCTCCCCAGGAAGCTTATGTGCCTAACTCCACTGAACCAGACACCTCTTCTTCTATGAATAGGTATTCACCAGAGTTCCTGAGAGAGATTCAAGAAGAGAAATGGGCAAAGGAAAGTGAAGTCCCTCCTCCCATTGAACTTGTGGATGATGCACATGATCAATTTCCACTGGACATCCCTTCTATTTATGAAGAGGAAGAGAGTGCCCAGTCTCATGAGAGATTAGACTTTGAGTCTAATTCCTTGCAGGAATTACCCCATTTTATAGGCCCCTGGGAAACTAAGTCAACTTGCATGAGAGCACCCACGGTCATGATAAGAAATGAGGATTCGATCATACCTAGGAATACGGAGGTAGTGAAGAACACTAAAATGCAGTGCAACCTCACTTTAGAAGAGCTACTCAAGGTTAAGCCTGAAGTGTGGAAACATGTAGCCAAACAAGTGCCAAACGTAACGAAATCTCGTTCCCAGGTAGGATCCCACAGAACAGTACTAGAAATACCATTGTATAAGATAGGAGACATGAGTGAAGGAGAAGAAGGAAATACCTATCTCCGGGTTACCCATCAGGGATACACAACCAAGGCAATTTTGGACTCAGGTGCAGGAGTTGCAATTGCTACCACTTCCCTATGGAAGCGTTGGGGCAGGCCAGCACTCAGGCCGACGAGAATGAAATTGCAGATGGCCGATGGTCATATTGAGAGGCCCTTAGGATTGCTAGAAGGAATAACTCTCACTACATGTGGTGTTGACTTCGAGCATACTTTTGCTATATGCGACTTTAGCAAAAACCAAGCCTACGAGATAATTTGGGGGATACCATTTATGCAACAGTTGCAAGTGGTACAGGATTGGGGAACCAATTCCTTGTATTTGCAACACTTAGGTGTTACAACCAAACTCAATCTCAAGGATTACTCTCATAGAGATGTACCCCCTATCCAATGGAATCCCATCCATAGAGCCAAAGATGATACTGAGTCAGTGCATTCCATAGGATCAGGATCCTCATGGATGCATGAAGACACCCACTTATGGATGTGCAAGGTAGTAGTAGAAGAAGAGAAGAGAGAAAAAGCCCGAGAGGTAGGTGCAAAAGAAACCCATAGATCAATTCAAGACCCAGCCTATGCACCTGTAGTTTTCCCTGACGAAGAATTTGAGCCTCATGGTTGGGCTGAAATTTTAGCAACAATGGATGTAGCCATCAATGAAGAACAATGGACACCCCACTGTGACGAGGATGGCTATGACATTTTAGTCTTCTCCATAGAGCCAATCATGGGAGACTCAATTTTAGAAGAATGCGAACCTAGCCCTGATGCATTTGAGGATGCAAGTGACTCTGATCTAGAATCAATCATTATGGACCCACAATTTGCATCAGATGAAGAATACTTCTATGAGGTAGAAGTTCACCCTCAGAGACACGAAGAGATCATTCATGATATGAGATTAACCATAGAAGTGACCACTAAGAGTGAGGGAAAGAAAAGAAAGAAGAAGGAAGTCACTCCGGAGGAAGAAGAATCCTTGTTTGAGGTCCCTGAAAACTTTAAAAAATATGAGATAGACGATAGGAGAGTCGTGATAAGAATGCCTGAACGCGAGGCACAATCAGGAGAGGCCTATGATAGCAAGGAAACTACCAAGAAAATAGTTGTAGTCATAGAAGAGGGAGAAGAAAGATGCACCTACATAGGGCATGACCTGACGGGAGAAGAAGAGCAAGAGTTGATAGCCCTGCTAAGAGAATACAGAGATGTATTCGCTTGGAGTTATAAGGACTTGAAAGGGGTCGACCCAGACATATGCTCACACACGATTCCCATGACCACGGATGCGAGACCCTTTAAACAAAAGCCATACACATACAATGACAACTATGTTGCCAAGATCAAAGAGGAGATAGATTGCTTGGTTGAAGCTGGATTTATCTATGAGATTGAGCACACTGAATGGGTATCCCCCATTGTAGTGATGCCCAAAAAGAATGGCAAATTACGTGTATGCATTAACTTGAAGAAGGTCAACGCAGCCACTATTAGGGATAGTTATCCGCTTCCTATCACTGAGCATCTATTAGAAAGGGTAGCAGGCAAGGAACTGTACAACTTCTTAGATGGGTTTTCTGGCTACAATCAAGTAGCCATTGCACCAGAAGATCAGCATAAAACGGCTTTTGTCACAGAGTGGGGCATATTTGCTTTTTGGGTAATGCCATTCGGGCTTACCAATGCACCTGCAACCTTCCAGAGGCTGATGTGCCACGTGTTTAAAGAGTTCTTGAGGAAAAATTTGGAAGTCTATGTTGATTATCTTTGTGCTCATTCCAACATTAGACATACCCATATACCTGAACTCAGACAAATCTTTGACAAATGTAGAGAATATCAAGTCTGCTTGAACCCAGAAAAGTGTGTTTTCATGGTCAGGCAAGGCAAGATCCTAGGGCACATAGTGTTAAAGAATGGCATATCAACGGATGAGGAGAAAGTGAGAGCCATTGCAGAACTACCTAGGCCAAGGAATGTCAAGGAGGTACAAGCCTTCATGGGGCATTGTGGTTACTACCGCCGGTTCATTCACATGTATGCCATCATTGCAAAGCCTCTGTATGCTCTTCTAACTAACTTTGATTGGACTAATGAATGTGAGAATTCCTTCAATGAGCTTAAACGAAGATTATGTTCAGCACCAAGCTTGACCACACCAGATTGGAACAAGCCATTCCATGTTCATGTGGATGCCTCCAATTATGCTATTGGATGTGTACTTGCACAACCTACTGGTGAAGGTAATATGGATCTTCCAATTGCTTATGCCAGTAGACAGTTGAATGCAGTTGAACAAAACTATACCACCACTGAACGAGAAGGATTAGGCATGGTATATGTGCCAGCAAAAGTGCTAGTATGTGAAGACGAGGATCTTACCGAACCTCTTGTTTTGGGCCAAGACTGGATCTATGATCACGCAGTCAACCTCAACCTAAGAAGTGGACTTCTTCAGGCTTGGGCAGGCCAAAGCCGTCTTACGATTGAATTAGAAAATCAAGCACGCAAACCAGTAGAACATGCACCAACTCCTGGTCCCTCCAGGAACCCACATGAAGATAACAATGTTGTTCTTGTCCAAAGTTCTATGGTGCATACGATTGTCACTCTTGACGAAGGAACAGAAGTCAATGAGGAGTTCCCATTTGTTCCAAAGAAGATTCGAGAAAGGTAGACTGAGCAACACACGACACTAAGGAGACCAATGATCAAGAAGCATGTGCACCAACTTGGGCAATATGAAGTACCTCGTGGCATGAAGCAGATCTGGATACGCAAAGGGGACACGACTCCAGAGACAGGTTCTCAGAAAAGCATCAAGCGGGCCACACCATCAAGGACTAAAACAAAGGAGTTCCCTAGACAACACCCTAGCTATACCATTTCTATTTGGGTCCCTAAGCGGTCAATGAAGGCTATCCCTAATGCTAGACGGATATGGGTGCCCAAGGCCTGCTTACAAGCCCAAATAACTTCACCTCCAGTCACTAGCGTAAATCAACACTCACAAGTACCTTTGGCAAATAACTCAAGGAAGATACCTACACCTCACACTGCTACACCTTCAGTTGAACCTAGACATGTCTGGAAATGGGTGCCCAAAAGGTCCCAAATCCAGCACCATCTAGTTCATAAATCTTTCCCTGTCATTAGCTCTAAGAGCTACGAATCCTCAATCAAAGTGTGGAGACTTAAACCCTGTATCAAACCCCTTGACCCAATTTTGTAAATCCATCCACTCTGAGGTAGGTGCATTTTGAGAACATTGCATATCCCAAGTATGCATCTAGGATGACATGAACCACTAACCACCACTCAAATCGATCACAAACACTTCACCTCTAACCACTAACCATCTGGATTGTCATGACGGCAACAACAGGCACGAGCTCCCATGCAGGCCTTAGTACTCAAAACAATTGGGATACCATGCCCGTGGAGGCTCCACTGACAGCGAGGCCTGAAGAGTTCTTGAATGTGCGAAGAATTCCCATCTCGGATCCACCGAGTGGCCTAACAGAAAGAGTGAAAGGACATTCTCATTGGTTCAATGAGATGCCAGGAGATTTGGGAGATGCAGATCATATTTGGGAGTCCAAGTTGGAATTCGGAGGAGTTTGGTGGACCTTTCAGTTCTTCACATGAGAATTTGAAGCATTACAAAATGTAGCTTCTCTTCAAGATACCTGGCAGAAGGCGGGGTTACAGGATTATTTTAGTGCATCTCTGCCTAAACCTGATTTCCTTAGGTGCTATTACTTGATTGCCACTTTGAAAGCGACAAGAGACAAAGATCATTCAGGCACATTCCTGGTGCCCTCTTTATCAAACCAGGAGGAAATGAAAAAGTTTGAGTTGAACGTCACCTTAATCAGGGAGGCCCTTCAGATGTATGGCACCCATGTACCCTTCGATCAAGATCCTTTGATATCGGAGTCTATGAAGAACAATAAACTCAAGAAATTGAAAGAAATGTGTGCTCTCACCCCAAACATTGCTATACCATTACGGATGTGTCTTCAACATTTTGCATTTCCAGCGCAAGACCGATTCACACAGCCTCATAAGAAGATTTGGTATGGGTTATACCTAGTGGAGACTGGGAGCTTACCTATCAAAATGCCAGTGTGGATCCTTGACCAGTTATATGAAGCAGGCAAACGAGGCGTGAGAAAGCCTACTTTGAATGGTTGTTGTGCGATTACAAGAATTATCTACAGATGCCTTGCCTATGATGTGCCGATCGCATAGGCCCTTAAGTACTCACAGTTGGAATTCTTCCAGGGGTGGAAATTAGGAGTTCAACCCACTAAAAGAATGTGTGGAGCACTTTCACAGGTTCTAATTCCTTGCGAGGTCACCACAGAAGCCTCCTGTAGAGAAGAAGAACAAGTAGCTCCTTTCACAATCCACCTCCAAGGACCACAATCAGGGAGCATGGCACAGCCCACTCCATCAGCCCCTCCACTACCCACGGACGCTGAGTTTGCCTCCATGGCTACTTTGGCAGAGGATACATCTTTTGACTTTGAAAGCTTCTTGCAAACAACCCACTTATCTGAGAGTGAGTTCTTCTCACACACTGACGGCCTTGGATCATCATCCCAGAGAGGACGGCCACAGATTGATGCACGAAGAGTACATTGGGAAGATGACGCACAACATACTCATGCTGAAGGCACACATGATCAAGAAGAGGCACAGGGAAATAACTCAGAGGAGAGTGAGGAGGAAGCCCCTGCTTACACTGCACAACTCAAACGGCTCTACAAAACGATCAAGCAGGTACAAAAGAGGCATAAGCTATCAGAAGAGGCAAATAGAGCGATGGTGAATCAAATGCTTCAAGCAGAGAACGCGGACCCCCACTTTGTTGATATCATTGAACCTTTTGGCTAAGACATATGGGATTATAGAAGCTATGCGGATCATGTTACATTGCAACCCTCCTCAATATGATCAACGAAGGCTGGATACGCTACCGCGAAGAGGAAATATGATTCAAATGGAAGTGTCTACCTCCCTCCCTACTACAGCTCAAGAAGATGTTCACATGGCTAGCCCGACGAACACTGAGCAACCCTATGACAACACACGGATACCCTCTCCCCCATCACCTCCCACCCAACCCACCGAATCCCTAGCCACTAGCATCATGGAACAATCCACAGCCATCCCTACTGAGCCTATACCTCACACCCCCATTTTGCCATCCTTACCTATCCCTACCTCTATCAGTGCTTGCCAATTTTCCGAACCCCCTATAGGTCACTCCGCCACTGATCAAACTACAATAGGTCACCATTCATATTTTCCAACTCTCAGACAGCCACTCACCAATACCCAAACCTTAACACACCCATTTCCCGTCACCAATACTCTTCCTCTTTCCCAACCCCAAACCAGTGAGCCCCAATTAACCTCCTCAGAGCCTACACAAGCCACCCTACCTCCATTCTTGGCAAACCTTGTTGAACAAATTGAGAATTATAAGAGAAAATCCCATTCCCACCCCACCTTCCCCACATTCACGGCCACCACTAACACACCACCCACCATTCCTGTATTCACAATTCACACTTCACACACAATCACGTCCAATCCCATGGACATTTCACCCTCCACAGGACCACTCACCACCACTTTTGTCTCAACATCACCACTTGTAACTCCATGCACATCACCACATACACCCACTGTTAGCACAACATCCACTTTTCCCTTCCCCACTTCCCAACCACTTGCATCTCTCACCTCCACCTCTGCATCCACATTCATTTATTCATGCACTGGACACTATGTTCGAAGCTGCGGCCCAGCTTAAACAGGAATACAGATTATTAGAAGAAAACAATAAAGAGCTTGGTACGCTGTCGTCCCACCTCCAAGCATGTGTCAAGGCCTTGGAGCTGAGTAATATTGCGTTACAACAAGAGGTTACCACTTTCCAACAATCTCATGTGGAGCTTGAAGCCAAGTATACAGAGACGGGTAAGGCAATGGAAGAACAACTCAGAGATCAGCTAGCCCGCAACGTGAGACTACAAAGAAACATGGCTCTACTCCGACGACACCTAGCCGCTGCCCAAGAAGAAAACAGAAGATTACAGCAACAAGATCAAGACAATCTCGAAGCCACCATCGAAAACACTCCAGGGGCACCCATAGATCCTGCTAGCTTCCGGGCTATCCCCTCAGAAAGTATCCAAAAAATATTAGAAACCTATGCCAATCTCTTAGAAGCACATGACCAGCTTGCCGACCAAGTGAAAGAACTACAGAAACAACCAATGCTCGTACCACACATGACAGAACCAAGAAATGTGGTCAATGCTGCTACTTCACCAAAGCCATAAGCTTCCACGGCCAATGAGGTACGTGAGCTACGACAACAGGTGGCAGAATTAAAGATTAAGTTGTTACAATATGAACGGCCCCCCTCTCCACCTGATCAACCGTCAGTGGAAGAAGCAATAACCATTCCTGTAGAAGAGACCTTTGAAGATAACTATGAGCCTCAACCTCTTCCAGGAGGCAGAGTCACGGGGGAAGGACAAGACACATATGAGGAGCCCCCTTCGGAATGGATGAAACAAGTAGAGGAGATGGGGCCCACGCACGAAGAGCGTATCTCCACCTAGATGATGGCCATGAAAACTATCGAGGATACAATACTTCAGTCGGAATATTTCGGGCACCTCGCTCCTAGGCGACTGATAACCAGTTCAGAGTTGCAATATAAACCCTACTTTGTACTGTTGGCTGACTACAATGCGGAGATCAAACACAAAACCAACAAGTACCCTACTTTCGCAACACAGTTCGAATATTCCAACCCATCTGGAGGCAAAAATTACTTGAGACCTATCCGGAAATGCTACGAACATGGGATCACGCTCCCATGCATTTGAAATATAACCCTTGCTTTGGGCCAGTGCAAAGAAGAAGATCATGGAAAGCTTTTGCCATCAAGGTTCAGAACAATGCAAATTGCAAAGAATGGCTCAAATACCCCGCCATTGCACCCCCAACCGGCACACCTACTGTAGCTTACATGATGGCTACCATCAGACATTGGATGCCACGCCTCCACCCCATGCCTGATGTCGTTGCGTAGATGATGCTCAAGATACTGGACATGATGCAAGTAGTGTTAAAGACTTTCCGCAATGTACGTCACATCCAATCGCCAATTCCGGGCTTCATAAATGGTAATTATGACTTACTTTATGATATGAGCACGACCCCGAGTATTTGAGTTGCTTATGCATGGCATGCTAGGATTAGATATCTCCCTACCTGATACAAGCAAACCTTTGATGACATGTTCACCACGGGGTTTTGGGAATCACACTCAGAAGTGTTCGCGCCACGCCCAACTCATCTCCTACAATTATTCACGTGCGAACAAACAATGCATTCAGAGCTCTACACCACGCCACAACCTGACATGCCTAGCATAGTTAATTGGGATGCCTTGCAAAGAGACCTAGTCAAGGGACTACGGATCAGAGAACAAGAACTGGCAACCGACATACTACAGCACTACATTGATCAAACTGCCGAGCAAAGGTCTGTCAGAGACGACAGACGCTAGGGGGGGGAGAGTGTTGGCATCATACATGCGAAGAAGCAAGTACATACATACATGCAAATCTAGCACTAAGGCAACCCATTAAATTTTTCCAAACCTTACATCATTTTAAAAGTGATTCTCATCACTAAAAACCATTGTAAATACTGTTTCACCTTTTTGGTTGTGCAAGCTGAGGAGTCCTCAAGCTTGAGGAGCTTTAGAAGTAATTGCCTACCAATTTTCATATTTTTTAGACCTCGTTTGAGCCCTCAAATAAGCCCTGGAACCTAATTTTTAACTAAGCCGGACACTAGGTCTGGACAGGGCCAAAGCTAGTCAAAAACCATAAATAGAGCTAGAGAGCTCATTTTTAGGCTAGCTTTTTGTAGTTTTGATCTTGTATGAGAACTTGGTTGTAATAGAAGTGATTCCATTGTCTTACTCTCTTTGTTCTTGTCGTGTGTGCACGTGTGTGTGTGTATGTGTGTGCATGTTTGTGTGCTTCTCACTCACACATTTGTGCCTTCACTTGCTCGAGGTCTTCATACCATCCTCATGTCTTCCCGGATTGACATTAAAGGAGGTGCTACTCATCACTGAGCTACACCATGTGTGTGTGTATGTGTGTGTGTATGTGTGTGTCTATGTGTGTGTGTGTCTCTATGTGTGTATTTTTGTGTCTATGTGTGTGTGTGCCTATGTGTGTGTGTCTATGTGTGTATGTGTGTCTATGTGTGTATGTGTGTGTCTATGTGTGTATGTGTGTGTGTGTTTGTGTGTATGTGTGTGTATGTGTCTATGTGCATATATATGTGTGTGTATGCATGTGTATGTGTGTGTAAATCTGTGTATGTGTGTGTATGTGTGTATGTGTGTATGTGTGTATGTGTGTGTGTGTCTATGTGTGTATATGTGTGTGTGTGTCTATGTGTGTATGTGTATGTGTCTATGTGTATATGTGTGTGTATATGTGTTTGTGTCTATGTGTATATGTGTGTATATATGTGTGTCTATGCATGTGTACATGTGTGTGTAAATCGGTGTGTGTATGTGTGTGTGTGTGAGCGTACCTTTGTGCTTCCTTGATTGTCGCTAGCTAGGAGGTTGTGTGTGCATGTGTAGCTTGATCTCTCTCTCTCTCTCACGTCTCAATCCTGGCACAAATGTGTCGAGAGAAATCAATTTTTTTTTTACATTCCAGAGCGTCGCCTTATGCGATGCTTTGAAATCTCAGGATGTCGCTTATGCGACGCTCCAACATCACAAGCAGTTTGCCAATGTCGGTAGGAGCGTCGATAAATAGTGATGTTATTTGTGACTTCCATTTTGAGTGTCACATAAGCGATGTT
Source organism: Ceratopteris richardii (assembly GCA_020310875.1). Lineage (NCBI taxonomy): Eukaryota > Viridiplantae > Streptophyta > Polypodiopsida > Polypodiales > Pteridaceae > Ceratopteris > Ceratopteris richardii. Next base: position 150,566,732 of record CM035419.1, read on the forward strand.
ATGCGTCGCTTATGCGATGGGTCATCTTTTTTCTTATAGTAAAAAAAGAGTTTCGTCACTTATGCGACGCTTTCGTCGCATAAGCGATGAAACCCACTTTTTTTTCAATGGAGACTGTCGCTATGCCCCCCTATTTCTAATAGTGATTGTCTAGTGTGGACATTTTTAGGTGCTATGTTACAAGTAGTATAGAAATGATTTGAGGTTGGATTGTTGCCTCCTTGTTATAGACATGGGAGAGGTTGGTTACAAGTCTTTTTATCCAACTCAAAGCTATATAAGAGGTTGATTGGAAGGTACAAACACCTCTTTCTAGTGATACATCATAATTTTCGTTGGAGACACTTATGATATCATGCATTTTTTTAAGCGTAGGTTTGATTCACATTGGAGTGGTGGAAGAAGATAAAATGCATGAGGTCTAGGTGCCCAAATTATTTTGCTCATCAAGGTGTGTGAGTAGAACAAGACTTTCTAATGCTTCCATCGCCCATAGTGAAAGATGGGGGCCACGTCTCTTATTTCAATTGTGCATACAAATTATCGCCCTTAGAAACACATAGACATACTATGGGTGGTTTCACATTGGTGTTGGTATATTTAGGTAGTGATGTGTGTGAACACACTAGGAATCTTGAGGCACTTTTTCCCCTCTTGAGGAAGTTTTTTTTCCCTCGGGTTTGTATATACACCTATAGCCCCAATGGGTTACTTATCTTTGTACATTCGAGTGGTAATACATTCAATATTGTGTGTTATGCTCCAAGCTTCTTCTTATTCCTTGTGTTGTTTGCATGCTTCCACAGACCTCGAACTCTAACAATTGGTATCATAGCAGGTCGCAGCTTCATCTAGGGCATCGTCGACACCCCTCCAATCACAGTCTCAAAATCGCACAAAATTTGGTGAGCATACTCAGGGTGACTAGGAGATCAAAACATCTTTTCCGTGTGATGTCAAAATCGTGATATGAGCTCGTTTCAGCCCCCGAACACATTATCATAGTGCTTGTGCAATCTATTTCATCTTTTTGTGCCAAAGATATATACAGGTTTTGGTTCGCCAATATAAGCATATATTTTAGTCAGTGGCCATGGTTGAAAGCAGTGATGTATTTCATACGTTGGTTGTTGAGGATAAGTTGGATGGTGTGAATTACCCATTGTGGGATTATATGATGCATCATGTATTGGTCATAAAAGAACTATGGAATATTATGCAAGGTGTTGAAAAACATCCTATTATGCCTACAAATGCAGGTACTGAAGCTGATGCAGACAACATTGAAAATGATGATATTCTTCATGTTCCTCTTTATGCTTCAATTTCTACTGCACCTATTGCAAAGCAAATTTGTTGGGATGGTAGAGATGCTCAAGCACATGCATTGATAGCCTTGTCTGTCAAACGTGCCATTATTCCTCACATTCGCTCTTATAGAACAACTAAGGATGCTTGGGATACACTTACCACATTATACCAGGCTAGGAATGAGGCTCGTGTTGCTTACCTCTGAAAACAGTTGGAGAGTGAGCATATGAATGAAGGTGATTCTATGGACAATTTTCTAACAAAGATGAAAGACTTGAAGGAACAATTGATTTCAGTTGATGAAGTTATACAAGATAACTCACTTGTGCAGACCATTTTGAATGGTCTTCCTGATTCATATCAGAGTTTTGCTTTTACTCTTTGTTTGATGATGAAAGGCAATCCAAATGCCTTGACCTTTGAGGATTTAATCTATGTTCTATTGCAGGAAGATCAGTCTAGGCAAAGCAGTTCCATTATGCGTGTTGTAGATCAAGCTTTCCTAGCTAGTTAGAAGGGCAAAGCTAAATGGAGCTCATCTACTAGTAAGTAAAAATCTGCAAATGCTACACATTTGAAGAAGGAAGACAAAGATGAGAAGAAATCAGAAAAGCAGAAATTCTTTTATAAGTATTGTAAAGGAAATGATCATATCATAAAGAACTATCCAAAATTGGCTGCTAATCTTGTGCAAAATGAAGAATGGGCATTTACTACTGTTTGCAGTTTTGACCCATCTTCTCATGAGCAGTGTATGTTTGCAGTAGACTTAGATGTTTGGTACTTTGATAGTGGGGCAACCAAACATATTACCTTGCAACATAGTTTCTTCACTTCACTTGAGCCGACCCCTACAAGAAATACTGTCACATTTGCCAACAACTCCTCTTATCCTATCATGGGAGTTGGTAAGAGCATTCTGACTACTATTGATGGTAGTTCTTTTACATCGTCAGATGCTTTATTTTTGCTAGGGATCAAGAAAAAAATGTTATCAATTTTTGCATAAATCAAGATTGGCTTGGTTGTGAAATTTGTTGATGAAAGATGTACAATTCATGATCTCTCAAAATGGCGTCATGATTATTTATTTTGGCATTTTATGTCATGGGCTATATAAGCGCATAGACTATGAAAAATCTCTGAATGATTCGGCATGTGCACTACATGATTCTCAGGCTATTTTATATGCAAAGCTTTGGCATGCACTCTGTTCATCTGAATTTTGCTAGTTTGCTATGCCTTCAGAAATTTGAATGATGTACTTGAATCACCAGGAAAACATATTTGTAAAGGCTGTATTTTGGGCAAAATTTAGCATTCCTCCTTCCCAAAAGATGGTTCAGTTCGAGCTACTCAAAAATTGCAGCTTGCTCACAGTGATGTCTATGGTCCTATGCAGACACCTTGGGAACTATCTTTACTTCGTGAATTTCATTGATGATTTTTCCAAGCATGCATGGGTATATCCACTCAAAGCAAAGTCCAAAGTGTTTATGTGCTTCAAACATTTTTTGGTTTTGCCTAAAAATCTGTTAGCATGTAAAATGGGCACCCTTTATTCTAATCGAGGGGGGGAATATATGTCTTCTGAATTTAATGCATTTTTGGCTGAACGTGGGATAAAACATCAGTGTACAGTGCCATATGCACCTCAACAGAATGGAGTTGTGGAAGAACAGGTCACTCATGGAGATGGCGAGGTTTATGGTCAAGCATCAGACTTTACCACATAGTTTATGGCTTGAGGTTGTTATGTGTGCAACATATGTACTTAACAGGTGTCCCACTAAAGCATTGTAGTCTATCACTCCATATGAAGCTTGACATGGTTGCAAGCCACCTGTTGCTCATTTGCGTGTTTTTGGTTGTTTGGCATATGCATTAGTGCCCAAACAACATCATAAGAGATTGGAAGATAAAGCAGTAAAATGTATTTTTGTTGGTTACAGTTCTGAAAGCAAAGGTTATCATCTGTATCATCCACATACTAAACATGTTTCTATGGAAGATGTTATTCAGCCTTTACTTTCATGTATGAAAGAGACATCTATTAGCTCCAAAGACATGTATGATACTTTGCTGTCTCTTTTTACAAGTGAACAGTCTAGTGTTGGTCCTAATGAGGCAACTTCTCAGCCTTTACATGTTTCATGTGATGATGTAGATCATTCTATTTATGATGCAGATTTACATGATGCACTTGTTGATGAGAGAGTTGCTATTGAGGAGGCAAAAGCTATGCCAAAATGGCTGGCGTAAACTTTGCGTGATAGCAAATTAGATGCACCTCTATCATATCGTACTCGTTCAGGCTCTCATAGTGCCTCTTTTGCATCAGATTTCTATGCTATGGCTACCTCTAGTCTTTATGATGAGATTGAGCATGTTTTGTTTGATGAAACACAAAATTCTGAACATTGGATGGTTGCAATGCAATCTGAATATGATGTTATCATGAAAAATGGTACTTGGTCTTTATGTGAATTGCCTGCTGGTAAGAAGGCCATTGGCACTAAGTTGGTATACAAGCTAAAACATAAACCTGATGGAACAATTGACATGTATAAGGCTAGGCTTGTTGCAAAGGGTTATGGGTAGGAAAGAGGCATTGATTTTGATGAGACCTTTGCACCTACATGTGACTACTGTTCATAGCATCTGTGCACTTTTGGCTCATCATGGTTGGAATGTACATTAGCTGGACATTAAAACTGCATTTCTGAATGGTGACTTGCATGAAGAAGTGTATGTTTTTCAGCCCCATGGCTTTGTGCAGAAAGGGCATGAAAACCAGGTGTGCAAGTTAAAGAAGGCATTATATGGTTTAAAGTAAGCACCACGTGGTTGGTATGAAAAGATACATGTCTATCTGATTGCACATGGTTTTGAGAACATCCAATTGAGAGCACCTTATATGTTTAGCATGCTAATGATGTGCTTTTGATCATTGTTGTGTATGTTGATGACATGCTGCTCCTTGCTCCTCATGAGAAGCATATCATTGATTTTAAGGCTGATTTGCGTGCCTCATTTGAGATGTCTAATTTGGGGCATTTGCATCATTATTTGGGCATTCATTTTATGCAAGTTGATGGTGGAATGGCTTTGTGTCAAATGAAATATATTGGCACATTATTGCAACATTTTTGCCTTGAAGATTGTAAACCTATTGCCACTCCTATGGAGACAGGTTTATGATTGAGTCTTCATGATGCTAGAGATACATTTCATGCGGTTCTCTATCAGCATGCTATTGGATGCTTGATTTACTTATGCATTACTTGGCAAGATATTTTGTTTGCTATCTCATAGATGAGCAGGTTTATGCATTGCCTAGGTGTCAAGCATTGGCATGTGGTTAAGCACATCTTTCGCTACTTTAGTGGTACCCAACTACTTGGATTGTTGTATCCCAAGGGGGGATCACTATCGCCAGATTTACATGCTTTTTTTGACTCTGACTGGGGTGGTTGCTATGACACTCGTGTGTCCACTAGTGGCTTTTGCTTCATGCTTGGTAGCTCATGTATATCTTGGTTGAGCAAGAAGCAGCCTACTATTGCCACTTCCAGTTGTGAGGCTGAGTATAGGGCAATTTTCACAACGACTGTTGAATGTGTGTGGCTGAGATGCCTTATGGTTGATTTGGGTGTTGGTCAGTCTTCTGCACACCATCTTCACTCACAGTCAGAGTGCATTAGTAGTTGCGAGGAACCCTGTGTTCCATGCTTTCACTAAGCACATTGAGGTGCATTATCATTATGTTAGGGAGAGGTTCTCTATTAAGAGGTCAGCTTGGTATATGTGCCCACTGCAGGAGGACATTGCAGACCTTTTCACGAAGGATTTGCCAGTGTGAAGCTTTCCGCAAAGCTTTGGGCTTACTTCCTTTTGTGGGTTGATTCCACATAGCTTGGCACTTCTTTATACATGAGTGCCAGCTTCTTGTTCGTTGCATCACTCCCAAGGCAAATTTGTTGATACATTTAGGTAGTGATGTGTGTGAACATAGGTTACTTACCTTTGTCCATTCTAGTGGTAATACATTTAGTATTGTGCGTTGTGCTCCAAGCTTCTTCTTCTTCTTTGTGCTGTTCGCGTGCTTCCATAGACCTTGAACTCCAACGGTTGGGGCTCAGAAAAACATAGCTTGTTCCTTCTGGAGTGATGAATATCTTAAGAAGCCCTCCTATCTTGTATTCACACAAGCGGATGGAACACCATAAAAATTTTGAAAGCAAAATATGATTTGGTAGCGTGGAACAACATAAAAAATTATAAGCAAAATATGAGTTGGTAGCATGAAACAACATAAAAATTTGAGTTGGCAACGTGTAATTCTTTGAAGCAAGGGATGGAAGATTGTGATAGTTGTATATTATTAATTTTTTATTCCTGAAAATGCTATGCATCGGGGTAGCACATGGACATATTTTCAGGTGGTCGGAGATCACTTTTTGGGTCATCCAAAAAGTGTACCTGGAGAACATGGATGTTTGTCAGTTGGATTTCAGGTGGCTGGAGATGGACTTTGGGCCACTGGATTTAGGTGCACATGAGAGTTTGATGACCGGATTTTAGGTGGCCGGAGAAGTGGACTTTAGATCATTAGATTTAAGTACACATGAAGGTTTGGTGACCGACTTTCAGGTGGCCAACGATGAACTTTGGGTCATGGGATTTAAGGCACATAGAATTTTTGTAATCAAATTTTGAGTGGTAAAAAATATACTCCATGCATAAAAATTTAAGCCATCTAATTGAGGCTTAAAAAATGTCCTATGTATGTTGAAAACTTGGATTGTTTGCACAAAAAACGCAAGAAAAAAAAAACAAAAAAAAAAACGCAATTGAAAAACTATAAAAAAGAAGCTCATTTTTTATCATTGTCAAAAATATTAATTGAAAAAAATATTTTAGGGTGACCCGAATGGATTGGTGTTGGTCAGCACCAAGTGACCTCAAAGTTTTGAGGTTACCCAAAATGAGAGAATTTCCCCCAAAGTACGATGATTGAGGCCTCATGTGCGAGCTCTAGCAGATCCAAAATGTGACCTAAAGCGGAGGGGAGGGCTCATAGCGAAATTCTCCATAGTGTTCTGCTTAGTGAGCACTATGCAATCTAAATGAGGTTGGCAACTCCTCATTTGACTCGTGTGGAGCCACCTCGCAATGTGAAGGGAGCCTATGATTGTTCAGACATTCGACTAAATCTTTTCAAGACATTCACCTAAGTCAAGCCTCCTCAAAAAAACCCTCTCCTTTTTCAATTTCTCCCCCATAAGATAAAGTGAAAGTGGAAGAAGGTGACAACCTTAACGCTGGTCGTGATCTTTGTTCTCAACTTTTTAAACAAAAGTAACCTGATGTTTGAAAAAAAGGCTGCCTATAAATCTAGGGACCCTCCCCGTCCGAATTCCCAAATCCCCTTCATATGAACGCGCTTGACAAATTGCCATTTTTTTCCCGATTATTTTAGTGGCGGAGGCGAAGGAATTAAAATACGGAATTTATTTTATTACGACACAAGCTGCCACAATGATACGATAAGGTTTTAAAGAGCCGGCAGCGCCCTCCCCCTCAAACTCAAAAGCCCGCCCTCCCTTTTCGAAGTTTGCGTTATCAGAAACATTCACACACAATCACGGACAGAGTGGAGTCTTCTTCTTCCTGGGGCATTTGTGCAGGGATTTCGTACCCTTCATACGTTCTCTCACTCCCGACTTCGGCCGTTTCCCCCTCAAGTCGCCTCTTTCCGAATCCAGTCCCCCAACCTGTTGCCCTTGTCTTGTCTCCTGGCGTGCTGTCGAGCGCACACACACTGGTGACCTCGAAGTTACCTCTATCACTGCTTCCCCGTCTTCTATGCAAATCTGTTTACTGCCTGCACTACTCCGCAGCTGCGTGCCTGGTCGTTTCGTCCGTGTTCATCCGTCTATGCCCGCTTTTGGTCTTCAACGCTGCCTGCAGCCTACTCTCCTTGAGCTCCTTGCCTCTTGATTTCTGTTAAATTGTTTCTGACGGTTTAGCTGTCTCACACACGTTCAAGGTCCCTTTCTTGTTATCGGGTTATGCTTGCCGGTTTCTGCCGACAACGGCCATTGCGCAATAACAATCTATTATGTCAACAGCCCCTCTCCCAGAGCTAGGCGGTGCGTTCTCAACGCTCAATGTCGCAGGAGCGGCTGAGGACAGTGATGACGAATACGTGTACGTATCCAGGCTTGCAGAACAGATAGCTAGCACTATGCTTGATGAGGAAGAGGAAGAAGAGGAATATATGAGGCATTATCGTCTGAACCCGGTACGTTCTAACGAGGATGTGTTCTTATACCATGCAGCGATGATATGTCGTATGCCATTGAGTGTGGAATGAACCTCAGGACTATCATGGAGTTAAATGTCAATCTTGTTCGCCGTCTCCTTTTGTTTGTGCCTGTACCAGAACGGTTACAACAGTTTCTCCTTGCACTTTATAGAAATTTCCGGTCTTGAGCCCTTAAAGAACAAGTTTCGCCTAACTGCTCTACATGTTGATTTTTTTTTTCTTATTCCTGCTCTGTGAAGCCTTCACTTACTGTCGTCATATTGGCTGCAGAAGTGCAGGGCTAGTACCGCCTTTGTCCCTGGTCTTATGGAGCAAGCTAACTCAGGAATTTCGGAGATGACACATGGTTGGAGCACTCACTCTGTATCCCACCGAACGGAGTCCTCCAGTGAGAATGGGATAACCGAATGGTGCCATTTTTATTCTCCCATTACAGAGCATGGAACTGCCAAGATTCTACCGTCATATCGTTCCTTCCAGCTGGAAGATGCTCATGCGGTGAGTTTTTAAGAGCTTGAGAGTCCGTGAGAACGTTTCATCGTTTTCTGTGTTACCTGTTTCTGCATTTGCACCGGAGTTGGATTTGTTTTGGCCCTGACTTGTCATCCCGTACGATATTGATGTGTTGGTAGCTGTGGGTAAAATGCTTATGAGAATTTTTGATCCATTTAGTTTTGCTGTGACAATGTTCGCGGAAGTTTAATTCTGATTGATGTGTAAGTGTGCCAGGCGATCTTTATGTCATCTTGCTACTTCCTGTCATTGTTAATTACTTTCTCTGCAGCTTTCCTGCTGCATATAGACCGTACTCTTCCAGAAGAGACCTAAATTGATGATAGAGTTCATTCCGGGGTTAACGAAACGCTGTTTTTTCTGCTTGGGAGTCGAAGTTTAGTAGTTATGTAGCCTTCATAGTGTAGCAGGCTTTCAAAGAAATCCAGCGTGTTGTATTTTATCTTTGTGCTCTTTTTATTGTATCCGTATTTGGATATGGTTGCAGTATATGGTTTATATAATTTCGTTCATGTCTTTTTGCAATCGATTTGCATTCTTTCTTGAACCGTCCATTAATGCTCATGTTGATTACCTCTCGTACTTTGTGGCGTCTATTGTCTGCTTAACGTTTTAACTGCTTGTGTGTGCAGGCTCGTTGTCACTGGAGCTCCTTGAACACAGATTGGAAACAGTCTTACGGTGGTGAGGCGTGGCATATACGCTCTCATCTGAGGCCTAGCCCTGTTTCCTCAGACCTTGGCAAATTGGAGCCCAAGACCTCAATTGGAACTGGTGTGTTCTTGCCGAAAGTCGTGAATACAAGTTGCCAAAATAGGAGAAGAGCAAGTATGACATTCAAATCTTATATTTCCATTTGAAAGATCTGCTTTATCTCTGCTATCAGAACCTGTATGGTTTTCATTGGATTTGAATAGTTGAAGATGTGACCCTGTATGCAGGTCTGTCTCACTCAAAGTCATATGCTCCAAGGAACAAGTGGTGAAGCTTATCTAGCCCTCTGGTGAATAATCTGATCGATGTGTAATGAAAGCAAATCTGCGCTTTAATTGCTTATCTTTGTGGGCCTGACACGTATAGTATTTAAATCTACTCCCAAGTAATTGCTTTTACTTATCGCTTATGGTCCTGATACGTATAGTATCTAAATCTATTCCAAGTAATTGCTCTCTTTAACTATGGAAGCAGCTGCCTTGTACTGATGCAACTAATAAAGCATCACCAGAATGTATTTATAGCCTCACTTAAAGTTCTTTTAGATCTGGTGTCTTGCGAATGTCAACTATCATGTATTTTAATCCTTGTTCTTGAATGTTTTTGAACGGTTTCTTGTTTTATTATCACTAAGACGGGCTTGTGAATTGTAGCGTTTGTCTGGCAATTGTGCATTTTTGTTTTGTTCTGAGGTTATCCAATAGTCCGTTTTTGAGAATGCCTAATGCCTAGTATTAGAGGGGCGAATTGTTATGAACAGGTGGTAGCATATCTTTTTACAAGGTGTACTAGGGATAAGTCACCAAAAGTTTTAATCTCCAGCACGCCCATGGAATTTCTTTATGGAAGGTGTACTACGGACTCTCTGATGCCTTGATCTCGGTGCCAAGGATCAATTTTTGTTAAAATGATTTCTTTAACCTTTATCCAGAAGGATTTTGAAGGGTTAAGAGTGCTCTCGGGGTGTCTTGAAAGGAAACAATGCAGGAAAAGGGTATCTGTATTTCTCTTCTTGGAGAAAGCTCTATGAGTGTAGAAATTCGAGTATGTAAGAATCCTAATCTGAGGGTAATGTGATCATCTGTCTTACTGAGTAGCATTTTTTGAGCACGGATCTTCAAGATCTTGGCACTTATTTTTTCTAAAAACTGATCGCAATGATGATGATAAAAGATAAGAAATGATGAAGTTTGTACATTTTTTTTTTCATACTGTTGCGTCCCTGCACGTTTCTGAATGATTCCCAAATGTTTTTTTTTGAGAGTGCAATGAGTTGGAAAGACACACACCCGACCTCATAAGGTAGAGGCACCCATTTGGGGAACTCTGAGGCATCCAGCCATCCAGCCATAGGTGGGACTTGAACTCCGGCCATCTGCCGAGGTGTAAAGTGAAGAAAAAAAGTTGCCTACAAAGCAACTTGATGGCATGATGTAGATAATTAAGATTGGGATCCCATTAAGGTTAAAGGACTTTGAAAAGGTGGTTGCTACCACAACGCATACACTTTGCTTACACTTTTCTAAAAGGGAGTGAGAGGTATAAAAAATTTTAAAGTTCCATGTTTTTTGCTTTCGTGATGGAGGTAAGCAAGTTTGTGAAAGTAAAACTTATGTTTACCTATTCTTAATGGAATTTCCTAGAGATGAAATTCAAAAACATTAGTGGTGTATTAGCCTTAAGCAAAAGAGAGATTCTTAAGCTTCAAGTTACTTGGAAACTACGTTGATTTTTTTTTCCAAGACCTTGGAAAACAAAGGTGGATGTTGATTTCGATTCCATAAGTAGAATGGCTTAATTCTTCCAAGACAAGAATGGGTCAAGCATAAGATCATGGAATGAACTTGTGATGAAAAGGTAAACACCGTTCACAAATAAGTGTTGAATATATTGAATTGCCAAAGGGATTGAAACTTAAAAATGGAAGTTAAATTAAAGTGTGCGGTCCTCAAGGGTATGGCCTTAGAAAACACTTAATAATCAACCATGGAAGTCAAAAGATCATGAAGTAACTTTGAGGATCTTCATCAAGGATTTAAACAAAACAAGCATGTTCTTACTTCAATTGTAAGATTTTAATGTTAATATGTTGCACAATTTTTTGAAAGGTAAAAGCTTTGAAAGATACTTTCAATCAAGGTTAGATAGACTAAGATAGTCTAAGATAGAAGAACATAGTTACAATACAATTAGGTGAATCAATCTTTTGACGCAAAGTTACATACTAGAATGGCATTTAAGTATAAAGGATTCTCATTCTCAAGAGATTGGAAAGGAAGATTAACTTAGTGATTGAGATAGTGGAAGCATGAATACCTTTGAGTAAAGGTGACAATATCCAATAGATGCTCTATGTGTCTAGACATAAATGTTTGATATTCTTACTTTAACATATGGAGCATGGATGTGTGGCTAGTGAATCATTGTGCCTAGTAGAGGGGAAAGGATGTTGGAAATATTTAGCAAACTAGTAATGAGCTATGTAAACAGATGGTTGCGAGGAGGGCAAAGTCTCGAATGATCTATGTATCCCCCCATTGGTGTGTCTTTCAGGTTGTTATGTGCATTCTCATCGGTTTGTTTTTGGTTTGTCTACTACATGCATTACCACATGAACAACAATGCAAAATGTGTGTTGATTTTGTGGAAGATGCAATTTAGCCCTTTCATGTACCAAGGAGACATCAGCTAGCTCGAAGGATTCCTATGACATGTTGTTATCTCTTTATACAAGTGGACAATCAAATGCTAGTCTAAATGAGTTAATTTCTCAATCTTTACAAGTTTCGAATGATGATGTAGATAGTCCACGTCCTGTAGGACAGTTGGTTGAGCTTTGGCCTCTTGAGGTGGAGGTCCAGGGTTCAAGTCCCAGGCTGGACATGTTATGGCTTAGGCTAGTTAAACCCAGTTGTAACCATGTCTCATTCAGTTGTAACCTTGTCTAACCCCTGCTTTGTGGGATACGGGGGGTCCCGCGGGTACTATGCCCATTCACTTGTACAGTTGCAATTTCAAAGTTAAAGTCCGGGGTAGTAGGCTTGGGCTGAACCTCCATTTAAAAAAAAAATGATGATGTAGATCATGTTGAGAGATCCATGCTCCACCCTTTTGTCCAAAGCTAGTTTCATTCTCATGCAAGTTCACTTATCCCACATGCAAGGGAATTCTCCCAAACTCCATATAAGCAAGGCCTCCCTTCACTCCTCTCAAGTCATTCCACTCTAGCTCATTGCCAAGAGTGTGCTTCCACTTCTCATGGAGTTTCCATGCTCATAGAGCAATCTTTGTAAGTTCATTTCCATTTTTAATCTATTCATCATGTTTTCATATCTTTTGTTCCTTCCTCCATAGTTAAGTTATTTTGTGATTAATTGTAGATTAGGAGTAGTTGCTTTTTCATTTCAACATGGTATCAGAGCATAGGTTAACTATTTTTTTTTGAGTTTTGTTTTTGTTATCTTCATCATTAGCATGTTTTTTCTTTGTTAATCCCTCCCTTCCTCCCCTATTTCTTCAATAAGAGTGCTTCTAAGCACTATGTTATCCTGTTACGTCCTTAGTCTCTTAATCACTCCCTCCCTCCCTCCCTCCCACATATCATCATCAAAGTGCTTCTCAGCTCTAAATCTATCACTTATTATTTTGTTTCTTTATCTCATCAGAATCAGTACACGGTGAAAGGTTGTATTGACAACATTGCTTACTTAGGAGCCCAATGATTCAATTTTGATAATTAAACTGGCCTTCTACACTTTTGGAGTGAAGGACCAATGGGCATCCGATGGCTGGATGTATCTTCACGTGACTGCTAAGCACTGTAGTCATGTACATTGTATATATGTGTCTCCCTCGTTTGGCGTCACCTGAAAATAGATGATCGCTAGTCGTCAGCCTATCACGCGGAGAGTAGAGGCTGTGGGATACAGAGCGGCTGTGGGACCCAACTCTGTACGCAAGTTGGTGGCACATGTACTGTCAATCCGGAGGCGTGCAACTCTGCAAATCTAATCAACAGAGACGCGGTCTTCATTTTCTGCTTCCTTTGCCTCTATGCGGGCCGCAGGAAGGCCTCAGACCCAGCTCATTCTTATGCGACATGATATGGCCGCAACTCCCTTTGCTTGCATCCGACCGTGCAATGTTGGCAACGATTCACCTGCTTCTTCTGCTTCTTTTGGTTCTATGTGTGCCGCAGAAAGGCCTCAGATTCAAAGAGTGCTTCCCAACATTCATAGGCAACATCTCCTTCAGAATACTGCATCGATCAGCTATGGCGTGCTTTGCTTTTTCAGCAAAGAAGGCTCCTTGACGAGGCGGCTCACCCCGCAGTGTCGTACGACAGAAGTCTGTTTTTCTCCTTCACCATCGCTTCCCATTTCGCTCAGAATTAATCGGGCGCGGCACAAGTTGGGGGACACCTGTTCTGGTTCTACCTTTTGCCCAACATGATTACTACAGTTGTCTGAGATTTTTTTTTCAGATTCGCGAGCACAAAGCACCTTATCCAGGTCAAACACATTATCACTATATGGAGCGTTGTTTACGGCTTTCGGCTCAAGATCGACTGCTTGAATTCTCTCAACCCTGTTCCTCTAAGGACTCCATGAATTCTACAGCTGTTCTACGCAGACAGAGTTCCTCATGGAGCTGAATCCATTATACTCCTACACCGACGCTCAAGAACACTTACTACCAATTACAATGATTGAATGCATGCGCCAATTTGTTTGATAGAGGGGGAGTGCGCCAATTTGTTTGATAGAGGGGAGTAGATATCCATTTGACAGAGAGAGATAACGTGCCAGAGAATATTGACATCATCTTTAATGTCACCATGCTACATTTGAATTTCTCAGAAATCTGTCAATTTATAAATGCATCATTTTTCTATATTTTAAGTGCCAAGTCCCCCTTCCATATTATTACATGAAGAACCTTTGAAAATCATGTTCCGTGAACTCATTACCGTATGGTGAATTTGAGCAACTCACAAGCAATTAGGTGTGCACAACATTATGGAAAATCTAAGATGTACTTTTCATATGTATCCAACCTTGTATTTAAGGATACAAATTTGCATTTTACCTTGTCTATGTAAAAGGATTAGACACTGCCACATTAAGTGGTAAGACCTCCCTTCATAACACATTGAGCATTCAATTCTTCTTTTTTTTTTTAGGTATCCATCACCAAGCAATTGAACAACCTCCTGTCTAGGAACTTCAATCTTCACAATGGACGACAAGCATGAGGCCACTTTCAATGGTCAACATTTCCACACATGGCAAGTCAAAATGCAATATAAGCTCATGAAGAAAGGCCTATGGAGTATTGCTTGCGGTAAGGAGAAGAAACCAACAACACGAGAAGGTGAAGCTTCTTGGCAAATCAAGGACGAGAAAGCATTATCTACCATTGCCCTAGGATTAAGTGATCATTATGTGCATCACATTGATGAGAAGGGCACCGCTTATGATGCTTGAGCAAAGCTTGACCATCTTTTTGGATCTAAAGCCAAATCTTCCAAAATCACCCTCATGAACTTATTTGATCCCAAAATGGAGCCCAACTCCTCTCTAGCCTCCCATCTCAATATCTTCAAGAGTATGTGTACTCAACTTGTTGACATTGACAAAAAGCTTGATGAAGATGTACTCATTGCCTTGCTACTAAGAAGCCTTCCCCAGGATTCATATGGCCAAATCATCACCACACTTAGGCTTCTTCCACAACCAACCCTTAGCGATGTTGAAGCTACCCTCTTGGATGAAGAAAAGAATCTTCAACACCATAGCTCCTCTCAAGAGAAAGCTTTGTTCAACAAGAAGAAACCACCTTATCAAAAGTACAAGCCATGTCGCTTTTGCAAAAGAACAAATCACCCTGAAGAGAAATGCTACTACAAACCCAAGAAATATGCCATCATTAGTGAAGAAAGAAGTGATGGAGAATTTGATGGGTCACCCAAGGCAACCATTTGTAAAGAATATCTTTTTTAAAGCATCTCATTTACACCACCTACCCCATGATGTAAACCCTTTATATGTCTAGGGATCCCATATGTCCCTAGATCCCATTAAAAACCACTTGGATCCCATATGTCCAAGTTACGTCCAAGGATCCCATATGTCCTTGGATCCTAAAAATCAATGGACTAAGTGATCCCATATGTCACTAGTCCCCAATATTAAAAACAAAAGGGTCATCACATGGAGGGGGGGTGTTGAGAGATCCATGCTCCACCCTTTTGTCCAAAGATAGTTTCATTCTCATGCAAGTTCACTTATCCCACATGCAAGGGAATTCTCCCAAACTTCGTATAAGCAAGGCCTCCCTTCACTCCTCACAAGTCATTCCACTCTAGCTCATTGCCAAGAGTGTGCTTCCACTCCTCATGGAGTCTCCATGCTCATAGAGCAATCTTTGTAAGTTCATTTCAATTTTTAATCTATTCATCATCTTTTCATATCTTTTGTTCCTTCCTCCATAGTTAAGTTATTTTGTGATTACTTGTAGATTAGGAGTAGTTGCTTTTTCATTTCAACAGATCATTCCATTTTTGATTGAGATTTATGTGATGCAACTCTTGATGAGAGGGCTAACATAGAAGAGGTAGAAACTATGCCTAAATGGCTAGTGCAAACTTTGAAAGATAGCAAATTAGATGATTGTTGTCCTACCATACATGTTTATGCTCTCATAATTTCCTTTGCATTAGATTGTTATGTAATGATGGCTCTTGTCTTTGTGGTGACAATGGGCTTGCTTTTTTCGATGAAGCACAAAATTCAGAAAATCGAATGGTTACTATGCATCAAAATATGATGCTATTATGAAGAATGGTACTTCGTCTTTATGGGTTTTGCCTCTAGGGAAAAAGCCCATTGAAACTAAATGGGTATAAAGATGAAACATAAGTTTGATGGAACAATTGATAGGTGCAAGGCTAGGCTTTTTGCCAAAGGTTATGCTCAAGAAAGAGGCATTGATTTTGATTACACCTTTGTTCCCACATGGTGAATGACCACTGCTCATAGCATTTGTGCACATGCAGCTCATCATGGTTGGAATGTACATTAGTTGGACATTGAGAATGGTGATTTACATGAACAAGTCTATGTACTTTAGCCCCATGGTGTTGTGCAAAAAGGGCATGGAAACAATGTGTGTAGGTTGAAAAAGGCACAATATGATTTAAAGAAGCACTATGTGCTTGGTATGAGAAGATACATGCCTACTTGCTAGCACATGGTTTTAAGAATAGTCCAAGTGAGAGAACATTTTATGTTAAGCATGTAGATGATCTACTTTTGATCATTGTTGTATATGTTGGTCATTGGTCCTAATAAAAAGCACATTGTTGAATTTAGGTTGCTTTGCATGCCTCTTTTGAGATATCAGATTTGGGGCATTTGCATCATTACTTGGGCATTCAAAGTATGCAAGTTAATGGGGGAATATCTTTGTGTCAAACAAAGTATATTGACACATTATTGTAGTATTTTGGCCTCAAAGATTGAAACTTGCATAAATTAAATGCCCAAATAATCTTGCAAATACCCCAAATCAAACATCTCAAAAGAGGCATGCAAATTAGCCTTAAATTCAGCAATGTGCTTCTCATTAGGATCAGTGAGCAGCATAACATCAACATATACAACAATGATCATAAGTGCATCATCTACATGCTTAACATATAAGGTGCTCTCAATTGGATTACTCTTTAAACCATGTGTTAGCAATCCCATTGACACAACATAGGTAGGCATGTGTTGCTCTGATTTGCTTCATTGTTTTCTCCTACCTTGTCTGCTAGCACTTGTTTCATGCTCAAACTATTGGTAATAGTTTTTATTTCTAGATTTTAAGTTTGAGCATTATTTGGGCTAAAAAACTTGGCCATTTTTTGCCTAAAAATATTGATTTACATGTAGACGTTATTTTAATGTGAAGTTGCATTTCACCTAAGTTTTCTTTAATAACTCTAGATTTGGTGTGCTACATTCTCCCTTGGCCAAAGGAAATACAATAGAGCTAGCTTTCGTAATCATGCATTGACTCTCATACTCTGTTATCTATTTATGCAACTCTTGTAAAAATTCATCACTATCTTTAAATAGGTCAATCAATGATGCAGTTTCATTCATTGGATATGAAGTATTTCGACGGCAATGCACCACAGTGTGCTCTCCTTCTCGAGAGCTTCACGATGATATGCTCAGAGTAGAAAACTGAGCTCCTAAAGCCGCACACAATACTCTACACAGAGGTTGCAGAATACACAAAAAACACAGTACACAGGGAGCACGAAGACAAACCTCTTTGGTCTTACAAATGCGGTCGAACTTACAATTTGTTACTGACCCGACCACTGTATGTTTTATTAAAGAACATATACAAAGAAGTGTCCAGTGGCCATTTGGCCTTTCACATGGACACTAACGATAACAATCTCCCACTAAAGGCCAACATGGACAAAGTAACTATGGGAGAAAAATAAAGAATGCACCACAGTGCACTCTCCTTCTTGAGAGCTTCACGACGATATGCTTCGAGTAGAAAAACCGAGCTCCTAAAGCCGCGCACAGTACTCTGCACAGAGGCTGTAGAATACGCAAAAAACACAGTACACAGGGAGCACGAAGATAGACTTCTTTGCTCTTACAAATGCGGTTGAACTTACAGTCTGTGACTGACCAGTCCACTATATGTTTTATTAAAGAACATATACAAAGAAGTGTCCAGTCGCCATTTGGCCTTTCACATGGACACTAACGGTAACAATCTCCCACTAAAGGCCAACATGGCCAAAGTAACTATGGGAGAAAAATAAAGAATGATAAAGAATACCTGAGTGTAAGTATACAAACTATACCTCCCACCTGATGGGCATGTTACACAGTATACAAGTGACTATGTAAGATCAAGAATCAAGTAACCCCCATCAAGTGACAACAGCGTCGAAAGCTATCATGTGGTAGAGCTTTAGTCAAAGCATCTACAACATTATCTTGAGTGTTAACCTTTTCAAGAATAATGAACTCAGTGGCTAAGCAATCTCTAATGAAGTGATACCTCACCTCAATGTGTTTGGTCTTTGCATGATAGACCGGATTGTTAGCCAAAGTAATGGCACTCTGACTATCACTGAGCAAGAGAGGTACATGCTGAGGTAAAACCATATCACAAGCAAGATGATAAAGCCACAATGCTTCCTTACATGCCTCACTTGTTGTAACATACTCTGCTTCTGTGGTGGAAACAACTATACATTCTTGAAGATGAGATCTCCAAGAGATAGCACCTCCAACAAAATGAAAAATGTACCCTGATGTAGACTTACGATTGTCTACACAACCAGCATAGTCAGAATCTGTGTAACCAATAATGGATGCTTTCCCTCTACCTAAGCATAGACACTTGTCCTTAGTGCCACTCAAATATCTCAAATTCATCTTGACCGCTTCCCAATGTTTCTTGCCAGGATTAGACATATATTTGCTCACAACTCCCATTGCAAATGCAATGTCTGGTCTCGTAGCTACCATAGCATACATGAGACTACCAACAGCAGACTGATAGGGAATTTTGGTCATGAATTCCTTTTCCTCATCTGATTTGGGGCAATCACCGTTGCTCAATTTCACATATGTGGGTAAAGGTGTACTTAATGCCTTTCCACCCTGCATATTGAACCTGTGAAGTACTTTGGATATGTACTCACTTTGAGACAAGTATATGCATCTTTTACTCCTATCACGAGTAATGCGCATGCCAAGAATATGTTGGGCATCCCCCAAATCCTTCATATCAAATGTTTGACTCAACTTCTTTTTGAGAATTGACAAGTCATAAGAGGACTTCCCAACAATCAACATATCATCGACATAAAGTATCAAACATATCAAGCTGCCATTTGACCATCTCTTTGTGTAGAGACAATGATCCTCATTGCTTCGAGAATAGCATTAAGACTTCATAAAAGCATCAAACTTTTGGTACCATTGTCTAGGGGACTGTTTAAGTCCATACAAGCTCTTCTTGAGCTTACAAACTAGACTTTCCTTGCCAAGAACTACATAACCCTCTGGTTGTTCCATATAGATCTCATTTGTAAGATCTCCATGCAAGAAAGAAGTTTTCACATCCATTTGGACTAACTTTAAGTCCTCCATTGCAACGAATCCAAGCAACATGTGCAGGGTAGTCATCTTAACCACTGGAGAGAAGATTTCCTCAAAATCAACACCATGTTGTTGCTTAAAACCCTTTGCAACGAGTCATGCTTTATACTTTGGAGAAGCGCTATCTGATGTGAATTTTAGCTTATATACCCATTTACATGGTAAAGCTTTCCTACCATTTGGCAAAGGTACTAAATCCCAAGTACCATTCTTGTGAATAGAATCCAACTCACTCTTCATGGCACGCTCCCACTTGACATGATCCTGTGTCTGCATAGCCTCTTTGTAGCAAGAAGGCTCACCGGTATATGTTAGCATAACAAAATCTAAGCCTGGAACATATCTATCAGGTGGATGTGAGACACGTGTAGAACGTCTCAATGGTTGTTGAACAGGAACATGTGTAGATTGATCTGAATGGACATTCTCTTGAACATCCCTATGAGCAGCATTTTTATGCATGCTAATCGGAGGACTAGTATCCTCAAACACCACTCTTCTCACTTCAACCTCCTTAATGGGCTGTTTATGCATCTTAGACTCATTGAAAATGACATCACTA
Organism: Ceratopteris richardii; assembly: GCA_020310875.1. Taxonomy (NCBI): domain Eukaryota; kingdom Viridiplantae; phylum Streptophyta; class Polypodiopsida; order Polypodiales; family Pteridaceae; genus Ceratopteris; species Ceratopteris richardii. Next base: position 150,586,350 of record CM035419.1, read on the forward strand.
CTTCTGATCACTATCCGTGTTTCAGAATCCCATAAGCAATATCCAAATTGTCCTTCTCGACCATATCCAAGAAAAATGCATTTCTTTGACTTATGATCCAACTTTTGTCTAAGATTCTTGGGTATATGAACATATGCTTCACATCCAAAAACTCGATTATGATCATAATATGGTGGCTTCCCTGTCCACAGCTCTTGTGCCACTTTCAGACCTTTGGCAGTTTTAGGTGAAAGGTTAATCACATGAACTATTGTCAATACTGCTTCTTCCCAAAAGCCTTGTGAGAGTTTTGCATGATGCAACATAGAGACTACTCTATCTTGAATAGTTCTATTCATCCTGAAGCAAGCCATTTTCTGAAAGCAGGAAATACCTCATCCTTCGATTTGATAGGATATACCCAAAATTTTCTGGTAGCATCATCTATGAAAGTGAAAAAGTAAAGAGAACTACCTAAGGACCTAGTGGGCATAGGACCACACACATCTGTATGAACGAGATCTAAAGGTTGAATTGAAGATTCAATGTGCGTTCTATGCACATTTCTGGTTTGCATTCCATATTGACAATGCTCACAAAATGAAAAATCAGAGAAAGATAACACAGGTAAGTAGCCAGAACGAGAAAGATTTTCCATTCCACTATGCGTTATATGGCCCAAACGACCATGCCAAATACAAGCCATAGGTTGTTTAGTAACAGCTAACAAGTGTTCTTTCTATGATACAAATAAAGGATAAAGTGATCCAGCTTTGCTTCCTTTTGCAATAACCATATTGCCCTTTGATATGCGAAAGGATTGAGCATAGAAGACCACCTTGTAACCAAGGTCATCAAGTTGACCAAGTGACATCAAACTGCGTGATAACTGAGGTACATGGCATACATTATGCATAGTAAATTTTGAACCATCAATGAATTGCAGAACCACATCTCCAATCCCCACAACATCACATTGGTAAGAGTCACCAAGTCTCACGGTACCAAGAGACTTTGTTGCATAATTAGAGAACCATTCTCTATGTGGTGTCACATGGAAAGAAGCACCAGAATCTAGCAGCTAGGTGTGGGAAAGAGAATCAGCCATTAAAGCCTCAGTTGGCACAGTACTATCAAGTGTCAACACATCAACATCATCAGAAATAGCATTAATTTCTTCAATCTTCATAGTCGAAGTAGATGGTGCAGGTAACTGTTTAACATGCCCATCAACATTCTGTCCTTTACCTTTAGCATTCTTTAATGCATAATAGTCTTTCTTCATGGGTCCTTTCTTATGACAATAATGGCATTTGATATCCCTCTTCCTTGATTTACTTCTACTCTTATTCCGTTGACCATTCTTTTCCTTGTTCTTCCTCCTACCACGTTGTTGATTCTTTCCTTGTTAAGAATCACGAAAATTATATGCATCTCCACTCTGAGTGCCAACCATAGATTTTGCGCGAATCTCCTCACTCAAGAGTGCTCCACATATGTCATCATAGACGAGTTTACCACCAGGTGCACTATTGCTAATAGCTGTGCAAAACGTATCGCATGATGATGGCAAGGTGCATTACAACAATACTTCTTTCATTTCATTATCCATATACATTTTTTGAGCCTGTAACTGAGAGAATATACCATCAAATTCATTCAACACTATCTGTGTCCTTCATATGAAGGTCATATAATTTTCTCATCAGATACACTTTATTTGATGCCGTCTCTTTTTCATATGTATTGCATAACTTCTTCCAAAGCTCCTCTGCACTTTCACAGTCTAATACTGTAAAGTAAACATTATCTGCAAGGTGCAAGCGAATGGTAGACCTGGCCATTTCATCTAACTCGTCCCAATCATCTTCATCCATGTCAGCAGGCTTCTTTGAAATTCCATTTACTAGCTTCCATTGCCTCCTTTGAATCAGCACATCTTTAATCTGATTCTTCCATAGAGCAAAGTTTATGCCATCAAATTTTCGGATCTCAAAATGATCTTTGCCCTGCAAGTTATAGCTCCTCCTCGGAACACTAGCACTATACCTTGATCCACCGGATGTGCCTGAGATCTCTGATGCCATGATGGTAGAGAACAAAATAGAATGATAATGGAGCTAGAAGAATCCAAACACCAACGAATAAGTGTATCAAGGACTAAACCCCCACTGTATAGTTGACAAAACCAGAAATCTGGAAAAATTTTGCCAGAGTATCCTTTGCAAAATGAGCGTGTGACCAATGTCAAAATCTCATAAAACTGTGAGTATTGACATGTTTTCCTGCATAGTGAATCACTGACTCCACTGCATATAATCAATTACCCAATAGAAGCCAACTAGGCTTATCGAGCACCTATGAACAACTATCATACATCTCCTATGGCGAGGTTGGGTAAGTCTTCCACCTGCATCACCGAAGAGACCCCGACATCTGGGTGTCTCCTAGTTAAGAAACCTCACCACGACCCTCTTTATCAAACGTAAAAGGCTTTATGCAAAGAACGTAACTGCTATATCAATGACCACATGGACGTACATAGTGTGTATGTGCTCAATATATGCAGTAAAATGACACCAAAGGCTGAATACATAGCCCAAAAAATAGCCAATAACACTTGCAAGTGTCTATCAACTCTTATATTTTAGGCTCAAAAAACTTGCATAAATTTGTAGCAACTGCTCCCACTAAAACTGAAACCTTTCAAAAAACCTGTAGTTTTACGATTGTGGCTAAAAACACAGCCCCAAAGGTTGATATTTATTGTTGGAGAAGTACAAAGAACACTCTTCTTGATGTTCTTGGACCTGTGTGAAGAGAACTATGTGCGGAAGTACTCCAAAATGGCTCCAAAAGACACCCAAAAATGCTTCAAAAATAGGCTTTGAAAGCAAAGAATGAAGCTTTAAGGGACCAAAACATGTTCAAGGTAATGTCAACCTTAGTCTTTCCCCTTCTTCAAACACCACAAGAGTAGCTTAGTGGCAAGAGATTGCCATGGTTAAGCGAGCTCCGGGGGGAACTGTAGTGGGATGGGTGACCTCACGGGAAGTATCGGGAACCTCTATATTCCTTGATCGTTGAGGTCCTCCCTCACGTGCAACCAACGGTGACTCAGATGACTAGGTATGCCAAGGTCTATGCCTTGGTCGCCGCCTTAGTCGTAAGCCTTGGAGAAAGCCTGGGGGGGGGTGCTCGCTTCGCTCGCACAAAAGGAACAAAGCTTTTGCCTCGAACTGCTCTGATACCAGTGAAGTATTTCGTGGTGATGCACCGCAGTGCGCTCTCCTTCTCGAGAGCCTCACGACAATATGATCGGAGTAGAAAACCGAGCTCCTAAAGCTGCACACAGTACTCTGCACAGAGGCTCTAGAATACACAGAAAACACAATACACAGGGAGCACGAAGACATACTTCTTTGGTCTTACAAATGCGGTCAAACTTACAGTCTGTGACTGACCAGGCCACTATATGTTTTACTAAAGAACATATACAAAGAAGTGTCCAATGGCCATTTGGCCTTTCACATGGACACTAACGGTAACAGGATACTCTAGAAATTTCGTTTTTGTACCCTAAAACTCTTTCATCAGTGACCTTGATGCTTTTCTTGTTCTTTCTTCCACCTAGAGTCTTGCAATTTATTCCAAAAGTATTCCAACAACTCATCTTTCATTTTAGGAATTATAGAGATAATTTCCATATAATCATCAACTATGTCAGCTATGTTCTCTCATTTCCATAGGTATGAATCATCTTGAAAATTCGGTACACCACTAAAATGCTAATATGTTCCTAGGATTTAGCACTCTTTTGTCTAGATTGTTGAAGGGGGCCTTTGTAATTCTTATTTTATAATTCTCATTCGAACATTACTACAATGATGGGCTTTTGAATTACTACCCTCTAGGATTTCTCTCTAAGAAGAATGATTTCCTCTAATATACTTTATGATAACTCAATCAATTGTTTGCACATGATCAACCTTTCCTTTCTAATTGTGCATCTCAAGAACTATGGTATTGAGCCTTAATTCTTGGTACACTATTTATCATGTCTTGGTATTCTTTAGAAAGCAACTCTAACACTTTTGGGAGAATATCCACTAGGATTGGGCTTCCTTTCTACCTCTTTGACACTGTAATAAATTCATACGTTATGGATTTCTCTTAGAGACTTCTTGTAACTCTTTCTTGAGAGTATCCATTTTCTTTCTCCAATTCTCACCAATCTTCTCTTTTATATGTCGTCAAGTCAATTTTTTATTGTTCTTTTATCACTTGAGAGCTTGTGGTCTATGGATTGAGGTGGATTGAGATCTTTATCCAAATTCTTTGAAGTATCCAAATTTTTGGCTTAATTTCATGTAATGTTTTGTAGAGGAACTTGCCCTTTTGAATCACTACCACTTCTAATGATTTCTACAATTTTGATTGGTGTATGTGCAACTTTCTAAAGATTTTGTGGGTAGACTTTGATGAGATGTTGATGCTGCTATTACCATTAGTGTCCATGTGAAAGGCCAAATGGCCACTGGACACTTTTGTATGTGATCTTTAATAAAACATACAGTGGTTTGGTCAGCCACAAACTCTAACTTCAATCTCATTTATAATACCTAAGAAGTTTGTGTTCATGCTCCCTGTGTACTGAGTTTTTTTTGCATATTGTATAGCCTTTGTGCAGAGTACCATGTGCCGTGCTTGGAGCTCCATTTTTACTTCGAGGATATCATCATTGAGCTCTCAAGAAGGAGAGTGCATTGTGGTGCATCACCATCAAAATACTTCACTAGTATCGTAACATTTTGACAAAAAGCTTTGTTCCTTTTGTGCAAGAGAAGGCACTCACCCACCCACCCAAGGCTTTCTTCAAGGCTTACGATTAAAGGGACGACCAAGGCATAGACCTTGGCATACCTTGTCATCCGAGTCACCAAAGCCACCATTGGCACCGTTGGCTGTGCACTAGAGAGGACCTCAACGATCAAGGAAGACAGAGGTTCTTAGTACTCCTTGGGAGGTCACCCATCCCAATATTGTTCCCCCTGGAGCTTGCTTAACCGTGACAATCTCTTGCCACTAAGATACACTCTCGTGGTGCTTGAAGATGGGGAAAGACTAAGGTTCACATTATCTTCAACAAGTTTTGGGCCCTTAAGGCTTCATTATTTGCTTTCAAAGCCTGTTTTTGAAGCATTTTTGGGGTGATTTTTGGAGACAGTTTGGAGTACATTCACGCATAGTTCTTTTCACATAGGTCCAAGAACATCAAGAAGAGTGTTCTTTGTACTTCTTCGACAATGAATGATCACCTTTTGGGGTTGTATTGTCAGCCACACTAGTAAATCTATAGGTTTATTGAAAGGTTTTAGTTGTGGTGGAAGCAGCCACCACAAATCTATGCAAGTTTTTTAACCCTAAAGAAAAGAGTTGACAAACACTTGCAGGTGTTGTTGGCCAGTGTTTGGGTAGTGAATTCAGCCTTCTAGTGGCATTTTACTGCTTATATTGAGCACATACACACTATGTATGCTTCTATGGATACCACTTATATATGTCCATGTGGTCATTGATATAGCGGTTATGTTTTTGCATAAAGCCTTTTATGTTTGATAAAGAGGGTCGTGGTGACATTTTCTTAACTGGGAGACACCCACATGTTGGGATCTCTTTGGTGATGCAGGTGAAAGACTTACCCAACCTCACCATAGGAGATGTATGATAGTTGTTCATAGGTGCTCAATAAGCTTAGTTGGCTTCTCTCATGTAACTGATTATATGTAGCGGAGTCAGCAATTCACTACACAGGTAAACATGTCAAGACTTGAAGTTTTATGAGATTTTGTGATTGATCATATGCTCATTACACTTATTTGTATGAGCACATTTATTCTCACATAATCCTTCTGGTTGGCCATTATTGTTCATTAATTCATTTTTTTGGGAAGATTACTGAATTTTTCCCCAAAATCTGACACTGGTCATCCATCGCTGAGCCTTAGTGGTGTTTGGAATCTTTTAACTCTATTATCATTCTATTTAGTTCTCTATAATCATGGGATCACAGGTCTCAGGCATGTCTGGTGGATCAGGGTCTAGTGCCAGTGTTCTGAGGAGGAGCTATAACTTGTAGGGCAAAGAACATTTTGAGATCTTAAAATTTGATGGCACAAGCTTTGCTCTATGGAAGAATCAGATTAAAGATGTGTTGATTCAGAGGAGGCAATGGAAGCCCGTAAATGGAATCTCAAAGAAGCTTCTTGTCATGGATGAAGACGATTGGGGTGAGTTAGATGAAATGGGCAAGTCTACCATTGGATTGCACTGGATAGATAATGTTTACTTTATAGTATTGGACTATGAAAGTGTAGAGGAGCTTTGGAAGAATATATGAAATACATATGAAAAAGAAATGGCATCAAATAAAGTGTATCTGATGAGAAAGTTATATGATCCTCACATGAACGACATAGATAACGCTTCTGCTTATCTAAATGAGTTTGATGCTATATTCTGTTGAGATATCAAGCTCAACATGTGATGATCCAGGATGACACGTACCAGTTTTTCGTTTCTCTGACATGTATAGTGGTCATGCCGGTATATGTCAGGGATACTTCATTGAGCTTTATTAGATTTATCTACCGAGAGTGATGGCACATTTGTTTCTTGCCAGCTCACTCATTCGCGGACATTATGTACTGGTCTTTATATATTGCACTTGTTGTATTCTTGTTTTTAGGTCATTCTTGTACATTCCTTTTATGTAATAGAAGAAGAAGAAGAAGAAGATTATTCTTCCTTGTCTCAATTTGTGTGTGTGCTTCTTCTTGAGAGTGAGAGTGTGTGTGTGAGCTCTCTTCCTTATCTCCTTCCTCGTGACATGGTATCAGAGCCAGTGTGGCTGTAGAGAGCTCGTGGAGAAGGCGACGGTGAAGACTACGTGGCAAGGTGTGGAGAAAACGCGATTTCACAAACGGCCTCCGTTTGCTAAGAAAATCTCCGTTTGTCAGATCGAAGTTTCGGAGCCATCTCGACCTCCGTTTCGAGCCTACAAGGTGGGGCCCATAGAAAAACCAGGTTAGTTTCAGAAACTGTAACTTGCGTTGTGTTCCCCGACACTCATATATTCCAGATCCAGAATTTCAAGCGATTCCGTGTACTGTTGATACACGAAAACTGTGTTTTTCTGAGATCGAACTGTCACGTCATAGTGCGACAGTGTTCAAGCAGAAGTGCTGCTTGTAGTGTGTTGCGGTGTTGTGAATTGTTGCAGAAATGGCAAACACAGATGGAATGAGTCAGCTTATGAGCGATAAGCTGGACAAGAACAACTTCCATGCTTGGAGATTCAGAATGACAAATTTCCTGATGGGAAAAGGCTACTGGAAGTACATCGAAGGAGAGAATGAAAATGCTCCATAGTTACCAGAAAGGAATCGTACTGTAGAACAGTTAAGAGCATATGAGGAATGGAATCAAGGAGCACGAAAGGTAATGTATTGGCTATCTGTTAGCATACAGGATAGCATGATTGGACACATACAGGATGCCAAGACTCCAAAAGAGGCTTGGAACAGTTTGGTCACTTTGTACGAGACCAATACAAAGTCATGGAAGTTGCAACTCAAGAACGAGCTGCATACATTGGAGAAAAAGAGCATGTCGGTAAGTGACTACACTCTAAAAATCAAAAGCATATGTGAGTCACTTGCATCTATTGGCGTGAATGTAGATGATGATGATAAGGTGGAAGTATGCCTTCGTGGTTTAGGAGCTGCATATAAGGAGTTCAGAACTTCTATACAGACCAGGGAAAATATTCCAAATTTTGCTGATTTGGTATCTATGCTGATTATTGAAGAAAAGAATCTTGGTGAGGATTCAAACTCCCAAGGAAAGCCCATTTCTGAGCAGGTATTCTACTCTGGCAGAGGAAGAGGCAGAGGTAGAGGTTTTGGAAGTGGAAGAGGAAACAATAACCAAGACCAAGGTCAACAACAGAATCATGCAGGAGGAAGAGGACAGTTTCGAGGCAGGGGGAGTCAAAGAGGTCATAGAAATTTCCAAAGAAATGATTCAGGTAATGATAGTAAAGGATGCTGGAATTGTGGTAAACCTGGACACTTTGAACGTGATTGCAGGTTGAAGAATCAAAATAACAGAAGGCAGCAAAACAACTATGCATCCACAAGTGCAGATGATTCTGAGAAGCTGTTTATGGTTCAACATCACATGATGAATACGATGTCTGCAGGTGTTTCAAAATCAAATGATAATGTCTGGTATGTTGATTCAGGTGCTTCAAATCACATGACCAGTCATGCAGAATGGTTTAGTAGTTTGCTGAAAATGCCAGTTCTTGGATATGTTGAAACAGGTGATGATACATCGCATCCTATTGAGCATACAGGAAACATAGCATTGTCTATGGAGGACGGAAAGGTAAAACATCTCGCTGATGTGCTGCATGTTCCAAATGTAACAAAGAATCTGGTTTCTGTTGGACAAATGGTTGACCAGGGATTACAAGTCAGGTTCAATGCTGATGGATTATATGTAGAAGAGTACAAGCAGGATGGACGATTGGTTGCCAAAGGAAATAAAGTGGGTAGGATGTTCACCTTAAATGTGAAGATTCCTGAAATGAATGCAGCCATGTTTGCAAAAGGTGCAGGAGTTATTGCAGATATAGAGATATGGCACAAACTGATTGGACATGCAAACTTGCAAAGGCTGAAACTGATGCAGTCAAAGGAGATTATCCATGGACTACCAAATTTCAAAGTTGCAGAAATGCAAAAGGTATGTGCAACATGTCAATTTGGTAAACAGTCAAGAGCATCATTTCCACATGACAAGCATGTTAGTGAGAATGTACTAGAAGTAGTACATATAGATGTTTGGGGTCCAACAAAGACCACATCTATGGGTGGTTGCAGGTTTTATGTTACTTTCATTGATGACCATACACGCAAAGTATGGGTATATTTCATGAAAGAGAAGAGTGAGGTGTTTACTCACTTCCAGAATTTTAAAGTTATGGTGGAAAAGCAGATAGGGAAGTACATTGAGACATTAAGATCTGATGGAGGAGGTGAATACATGTCAAATGAGTTCAGCAGTTTTCTAAAAAATCATGGAATTCGACGTCAGTTTTCATGCAGGTACACACCACAACGGAATGGTGTTGCTGAACGCAAAAACAAACATATTGCAGAAATAGCAAGAGCCTTAATGGCTGAGAAGAATATGCCTCATTGTTATTGGGCAGAAGCTGTGCATATTGCTGTATACATCATGAACAGAACTTTGACTGTTGCTGTACATCAAGTTACACCTGAAGAGAAGTTTACAGGTAAAACGCCAAACTTATCACATCTGAAAGTTTTTGGCTGTATTGCATATGTACATGTCCTAGATGAATCGAGGACGAAGCTTGACCCAAAAGCAAAAAAGTGTGTCTTCATTGGATACCCCCTTGAGCAAAAGGGATATAAATGTTATAACCCACTCACACGACAGGTAAAGGTGAGCAGAGATGTGGTATTTGATGAAATGTCAAGCTTCTATGCAGATGCCAAAGAAGGACTGAGTCTTGAACCAAATGACAAAGAAAATGCTGAAAAATCAAGTGCAGAATCTCAGGTTTTGAGTGGACCAGATGCATCACCAAGCAATAGTTCCAACTCAAATCCATGGAGTGGAAGATTACGTGGGAATTTCAGTCCAGCAAATTCATCAAATACATCCAAGAAAGGTAAAGAAAAGCTTTCTGCTGGTCATAAAACATGTGCAGGTTTTGAAGATGTTGATGGAGATTCAAGCGGTTCAGAAAAGAGTCTTGATGAGGAACTTGGATTGCCCTCTGTGAAGACTCCAAGAGTAAGAAGGGCACATGCAGATGATACAAGGAGAAGTGACCCAGGACCAAGAAGATCTGGGAGGATGCGTAATTCAGTGCAACGATTGACATATGATAGTTACATGGCTTGCCATTGTGCCCTCATGACAAAGGTAATACAAGATGCTGAACCTTCTTGTTTTGAAGATGCAATTGGTAATGCAGATTGGGAAAAAGCTAGATGAGGAGATGGCTGCACTTTATGGAAATGATACATGGAAGCTGGTTCCATTGCCGCAAGGAAAGAAACCCATAGGCTGTAAATGGGTTTACAAGGTAAAGCATAATGCTGATGGTAGCATAAGCAGGTATAAAGCACGATTGGTAGCTAAAGGATATGCACAGACATATGGCATTGATTATGAGGAAACATTCAGCCCTGTAGCTAAAATGTCTACTGTTAGGATACTTGTTGCATTAGCTACAGCAAAAGGATGGACTTTGCATCAGATGGATGTGAAGAATGCTTTCCTACATGGTGAGTTACAGGAAGAAGTATATATGGACCATCCACAAGGATATGAAGATTCAAAGCATCCAAAATATGTTTGCAGGTTGCAAAAGGCTTTGTATGGGCTGAAGCAGGCTCCGCGTGCATGGCATGCAAGGATTGCTGATTACTTAACCAGCATTGGGTTTTCTATGTGTGATGCAGATCACTCACTATATGCAAGGAAGGCTGATGATGGCATCACTATTATGGCTATTTATGTTGATGACCTCACTGTAGGTGGTGATAATGAAGAAAGCATCAAAGAGGTAAAGAAAATTCTTATGCAGGAATTCGACATGAAAGATCTTGGTATGCTGCGCTATTTCTTGGGCATTGAGTTTATACACATAGAAACATGTATATGGATGTCACAAAGGCAATATGCCTTGAATATGCTGCAAAAGTATGGTATGGCTGATTGTAAGCCAATTTCTATGCATTTAGATCAGAATTTGAAATTGGATACTACATCAGGTGAAGCATTGGAAAATGCTACTATGTACAAGAAAATTGTGGGAAGTCTTATATATCTTACAATTACAAGGCCTGATTTAAGCTACACTGTTGGACTTGAAAGTTAGTTTATGCAGGTTCCCACGAAGCCACATTTGGATCCTCTGAGGCGCACTCTACGTTATGTGAGTGCTACTTTGGATTATGCATTGTTTTATGAAGCTGGTGTAGATTTGCAGGTTCATGGATACACTGATGCAGATTGGGCTGGTAGTACTCTAGATAGAAGATCTACTAGCGGCTTTCTTTTCTCACTTGGAGGTGCAGCTATTACATGGAGCAGTAAGAAGCAACCCACTGTTGCTTCGTCGAGTACAGAGGCTGAGTATAGAGGTGCTGCAACGGCAGCATGTGAGGCATCATGGCTGGAGATGTTACTTGCAGATTTAGGTGTGGAAGTGCAAAAGCCTATCACTATCTATTGTGATAATCTTAGCAGCATACAGTTAGCACGGAACCCTGTTTTCCATGCTAGAACAAAGCATATCGAGGTACATTATCACTTCATCAGAGAGAAGGTATTAGCAGGTGATATTGATCTTGTTTATGTGAGAACAGATGAGCAGGTTGCTGATATTTTCACCAAAGCACTTGGAGCTGATCGAGGTACATTATCACTTCATCAGAGAGAAGGTATTAGCAGGTGATATTGATCTTGTTTATGTGAGAACAGATGAGCAGGTTGCTGATATTTTCACCAAAGCTGAGAAGTTGAAGAAGTTTTGGAAGATGCTTGGATTACAGGATATGTCGTTGAGCTTGAGGGGGAGTGTTGAGATATCAAGCTCAACATGTGATGATCCAGGATGACACGTACCAGTTTTTCGTTTCTTTCACATGTATAGTGGTCATGCCGATATATGTCAGGGATACTTCATTGAGCTTTATTAGATTTATCTACCGAGAGTGATGGCACATTTGTTTTTTGCCAGCTCACTCATTCGCGGACATTAGGTTTTCCTTATGTACTGGTCTTTATATATTGCACTTGTTGTATTCTTGTTTTTAGGTCATTCTTGTACATTCCTTTTATGTAATAGAAGAAGAAGAAGAAGAAGATCATTCTTCCTTGTCTCAATTTGTGTGTGTGCTTCTTCTTGAGAGTGAGAGTGTGTGTGTGAGCTCTCTTCCTTATCTCCTTCCTCGTGACATATTCTCCCAGTTATAGGATGAGAAAATGGACATAGATAATGAAATGAAAGTAATCTTGTTGTTATGCACCTTGCCGTCATCATGGGATACATTTTGCACATCTATTAGGAATAGTGCACCTGGTGGTAAATTGGTCTATGATGACATATCTGGAGAACTCTTGAGTGAGGAGATTCGTAGAAAATCTATGGTTGGCACTCAGAGTGGAGATGCATATAATGTTTGTGATTCTTACCAAGGAAAGAATCAACAACATGGCAGGAGCAAGAACAAGTAAAAGAATGATCAACAAAATAAGAGTAGAAGTAAATCAAGGAAGAGGGATATCAAATGCCATTATTGTCATACGAAAGGACGGACACTTTAGCGACCATGTTGTTCTTCCCTCCTTGCCCGTTAAGGGAAACGGCTAAAGCCGGGGTTTGGGCGATAGTTTTCGCTGTAGCGAAGACTAAAGAAAATAAAGGGAATGAATGGTAAACATATATATATATATATATATATATATATATATATATATATATATATATATATATATATATATATATATATATATATATATATATATATATATATATATATATATCTATATATACATATATATATATATGTATATGTATATTGTGAAGAGATGGATAGGTATGTGCTTGAAGATGAAGAGGTGTTGCAAAATCCTTCATCTACACCAGCCAATTGAACTCCAGGAGTATATGGTGGGTCCTTTTAGCTTGCCAATGGATGTATTAGACACCCTATGTACCTTGGAAGATCACTCTCAAAAAGATAGATCAAAACAGATAAGTTGGAGTTAGCTCAGAGGTGAAAACTTGCTATTCTTGGTTCATACACCTGTCCAGTGTTTTACATAATTCTCTGAGCACAGAAGCAATTAACTTAATTCCTCTTGGGGAAGTTTAGGTAGCTTAAAGAGCTAACTTTCAAGAGTAATCTCATAAAAAATAATGAACCACACACTGAGAATGAGTTTTAACAACTGATGACATCATCCCGATTTTCACGGGCTGCTATAGTTTGAGAACAGTGAGCAGAAAAATCAACATAACTCAAAATTTACGAATGCAATGATTATGAAAATTTGTATGGTTATACTAGACAGTACGCTAAATCTAACAAGCTTTAAATCACTGAATTTGGATAAGTAACCACTGAGAAATGGCTCTGACAAGATGAGTGAAAAAGTCGGGTACCTGACAGAGAAGTGAAGATGAACAGACCCTGTTGACTTCAAATGAACATAGCTGAAGTTTGCAACATCCAAATGACATGAAAATTTGTGAGCATATAGTAGACTTATAGAGATAACTTTACCAAGTTAAATCACTGAAAATGATGCACCAAGCTCAGAGAAAACATCTCTGCAAGCTGACTGAGAAAACTGAGAGTAATGACAGTGAGTAGTACACTTCACAAGAACATGGAAAGATGAACTCAAATAATCATGAAAATGAAAGTATATTGCTTGTACAATACAATGACTTACTGATACATATGTGTGCCTTGTAATCACACCTTGATATGGCATAAAGCTCAGCTCTTGGAGGTCTTCACATAGGTCTCTCTAACCACGACTAAAACTGCCATCTATTTATAGTTGAGTTTGGGAGGCTAACTTCCCTCAATCACTCTCCAATCAATCAATGATTGATTTGATTCTCTACCTACCACAAATCACGAATTCGTGGCTCCTCTTTCTCTTTTTGATCATGTGGACTCAACCACTTAAGATTCTCTTACTTTTACATTAAGTAAACTCTTCAAAAAATTACAAGAGGTAGTTCACAAGTGAACTTTACATAGTCTTCTTTTTAAAGCTTCTTCTAAGACTTTGTGGGACTCAAGCCAATACTTAGGCTTGTCATAGACTTGCTCCAATAGCTCCCCCTCAAGCCAAGTATGCTTGAGGTCTTCAATCTTCCAAGATTACCTGCAAACCTATCATAGCCTTGAATTTGCAAAGCTTTGTACCATCCAATGCTTTGCTTAGAATATCTGCACATTGTCTATGAGTGGACACATATGATATTTGAATCTCTTTGCTTAGAACCTTCTCTCGTACATAGTGATAATGAACTTCAATATGTTTAGTCCTTGCATGAGAAATAGGTTTAGCAGCCAAATGAATAGAACTCATATTGTCACAAAAAATAGTTGGAGTTCCAAACTCCAATCCAAGATCTTTGAATAATGTCTTCATCCACATAGCTTCTTGTGTAGCTATGGCAAGAACTCTATATTCAGCTTCAATAGAAGAGAGAGCAACTGTGGGTTGCTTCTTGGATGACCATGAAATAAGCTTTGAACCTGCAAAGGTAAGATAACCTGAAGTGCTCCTTCTATCTTCCTTGGAGCCAGCCCAATCTGCATCAGAAAATAGCTTCAAACCTAAATCAGATACATAAGGATAATAAAGTCCTTCATTTATGGTTCCTTTGAGATACTTGAGAATCCTTTTGGAAGCATCCATATGTGGTTTCCTTGGTGTGTGCATAAATTGACTTAGCACACTCACACTGTAACATATATCTACTCTTGTCAATGTGGCATAGTTGAGACTACCCACTAGACTTTGATATGATTTGATATCCTCTATGAGTTCACCTTCATGTGAGCTCAATTTGTGATTGACCTCCATTGGAGTACCTGCAATCTTACAATCTTGCATCTTGAATTTTGCCAACATGTCCTTAATGTACTTTCTTTGAGTGAGAAACAAACCATGATCTTTGTAGACAACTTCCAAACCTAGGAAGTAGGTAAGTGAACCCAAATCACTTATCTTGAACTCTTCTCTCATCTGATCTTTGATCTTCGTCATACCATCTGCATCATTTCCTGTCAATATAATATCATCTACATATACACATAGGTAGATGACCTCGGAATTACTCTTTTTAATAAAGAGTGAAGGATCTGCCTTGCTTGGTTGAAAGCCTTTGTCCTGCAAGAATGAAACAAGCCTGAAATTCCAAGCTCTTGGAGCTTGCTTGAGACCATACAATGCTTTGTTAAGTTTAAAAAATAATGAGGATAAACTTGATTCTCAAAACCAGGTGGTTGTGCCATATATACCTCTTTTGGTATCCAACCATTCAAAAATGCATTCTTTACATCTAGTTGAAGTATCTTCCAATTCTTGGAAGAGGCAATACTAAGCAAAACCCTAATAGTAGGCATCTTTGCCATAGGAGAGAAGGTCTCCTCATAATCAATTCCCTGAGTTTGTGCAAAGCCTTTTGCAACAAGCCTTGCCTTATACCTGTTAATGGAACCATCAGAATTCTTCTTGAGTTTATAGACCCACCTTGAGCCTATTACCTTCATGGATGAAGTCTTGGGCACCAAATCCCAAGTGTTGTTTTCCTCAAGTGCTTCAATCTCTTCCTTCATTGCATGCTTCCATTCTGTTTTTGCTTTGGCCTCTTCAAATGATGATGGCTCCTCTTGGTTTATGTCCTGTGCTATGTAGATAGAATGTTTAGTTACTAATGAGGTGTCAAACCCATACCTTTCTGGTTTTTTCTTTTCCCTCATAGATCTTCTTAGGCCATGATGTGATGATTCTGCCTCATGTCCAAGTTCCTGCAATTTTGCTTTACCTTTAGACTTCCATGCTTTGATCTTTTCCATGTGAGATTCTTCATCATCCTCTGAGGTGTCTTGTTCTTCAATCTTTGATTGTTCTCTACTAAGCTTTGGAAAATCTTCTTCAAGATCATATGGTAAATTGATCTTCCTGCATGAATCTTCATACCATGAATTGTTCTCATCAAAAACTACATCTCTGCTTACCAAGAATCCTTTGTTGGTAGGGTTGTATAACCTGTAGCCCTTTTGATTGTTGTCATATCCAATAAATACACACCTTTCTGCCTTTGGATCCATCTTGCCTCTAACCTGTGAAGGAACATGAGCAAAAGCAATACATCCAAAAATTTTACAATGATCTAAGCTTGGTCTTCTTCCATTCCAAGCCTCATATGGAGTCATCCCATCAAGGGATTTTGAAGGCAACCTGTTAATCAAGTAAGTGGCTGTAGATACAGCCTCATCCCATAAGTAATTAGGTAAATGCTTTTCATTTAACATAGACCTTGCAGCTTCAACAATTGTCCTATTCCTCCTTTCTGCCACTCCATTTTGCTCAGGAGTGTACCTTGTAGTTACCTCTCTTTTGATTCCTCTTTCTTGAAGAAAAGAATCAAACTCATGGGAGAAGTATTCTCCCCCTCCATCTGACCTTAGCCTTTTTAGTGATTTACCTGTTTGATTCTCCACAAGAGCCAAATATCTTTTGAAACATGAAAAAACTTCATCTTTGTGTTTCATAAAGAATAGGATAGTCCATCTGCTGCAATCATCAATAAAGGAAACATTATACCTTGATCCAGATATTGAAGCTTCCTTGCTAGGTCCCCATACATCTGTATGAACCAACTCCAAGAGATCTCCATGCATATAACCTTTCTTCATGAATGGTAACCTGTGAGACTTTCCAAATTGACATGCACTACACTTATAAATCATATGTTGTTTTGACAAATTAGGGAGTCCAAGTACACTTTGGTCCCTGCAAATTTGCTTTAATGACCTTTCACCAATATGTGCTAACCTTTTGTGCCATACTTCCAATTCTATGAGTGTCTGAATACCATAATTAAAGAGATCAATGTTTCTAGTGTCTTGTAATTCAAATGTGAACAATCTACCTGTCTTTTCACCTTTTGCAATTCTTCTGAATCCTTGACTTGGATCTTCAACAAATGCTCCTGCTTTTGTGAAGCTGACTTGCAACCCTTTCTCTACTATCTGCCCAACACTTATCAAATTCTTTGTAATGGTAGGGACATAGAGTACCTTACTGAGTAGGTTGATGTTTCCATCAGGTGCTTTGACATTACCTATTTTCTCCACAGGATGTTTTGTATCATCTCTTGTTTGTACCTCATGCTTATTCCTTGGATCTTCTAAATCTGATAGGAGTGCCACATTTCCTGCCACATGATTTGAACAACTTGAATCTATGTAGAAAACATGCTCATCAGATTTACCTTTTGGCATAGCCATGTTCATGATCAATAATGAATCCTCTTTGTTTGAGTCTTCTGTGTAGTTATTGTAGTCTCTCCTTCCTTTGTAGCCTCCTTGATAGTTTGAATGATTGTAGTTGTTGTAGTTGCCATGGTAGTTGTTGAACCTTCCTCTTGAGTAGCCATAACTTCCTCTATTGTATCCTCTTCCTCTTTGATTCCTGGAATTCCTAAAGCAATTTTCAGTTGTATGATTAGTTAATCCACAAATAGAACATGAATTGGAGTCTTGGGATCTCCCCCTGCCTTGTCTACCTCTTCTTCCTCTACCTCTGCCATGTCTTCCTCTACCTGCATAGTTAGCTTGATATGTACCTGCTTTATCATCCACTTTCTTTGCCTTTCCTTTGTTATCTTTGGACTTGCTTTTATTAGTGTATAAAGCTGAAGATTGATTACCTTTAGAGCTTTCTCCATTTTTGATAAGCTTTGCCTCTTGAGTAAGTAGTTGTCCAATGAGTGTATTGAAATCAGGTACATGCTCCATGTACGAATCCATAGCTGTGGTGAATGCTTCCCACTTGTCATCTGCCTTCAAGCCATTGATGACCTGCCTTACAATTTGCTCTTCATCTATTTGTGAAATCCAGCCATAGTTGATGCTTCCTAGCTTTAGTACTTGAAGAAAAGAAAGCTTCAAGGGCATCCCACACTTCCTGAGATGTCTTACAACTTCTAATGTGAGGCAACAAAAAATCTGAGATAGAGTTGAGGAGATAAGACCTTGCAAGTGCATCCTTGGAGCACCATGTGCTCAATCTTTCTTTCTCTTCTTGTGTTGGTTGACTTTTGTTCCTGAAACTTGGCATAACTTCATCTCCAACCACATAACCATATAAACTTCTACCTTGGAGATAATCTTCCATCCTTAATGACCAAGCTGAGTAGTTACCTCTGTCCAATTTGTCAATTGATGAAGGAAATCCATGTGCCATGTTGTCCAACCTTGCTCTGATACGACTGTGAAGAGATGGATAGGTATGTGCTTGAAGATGAAGAGGTGTTGCAAAATCCTTGATCTACACCAGCCAATTGAAATCCAGGAGTATATGGTGGGACCTTTTAGCTTGCCAATGGATGTATTAGACACCCTATGTACCTTGGAAGATCACTCTAAAAAAGATAGATCAAAACAGATAAGTTGGAGTTAGCTCAGAGGTGAGAACTTGCTATTCTTGGTTCATACACCTGTCCAGTGTTTTACATAATTCTCTGAGCACAACAGCCATTAGCTTAATTCCTCTTGGGGAAGTCTAGGTAGCTTAAAGAGCTAACTTTCAAGAGTAATCTCATAAAAAATAATGAACCACACACTGAGAATGAGTTTTAACAACTGATGACATCATCCCGATTTTCACGGGCTGCTATAGTTTGAGACCAGTGAGCAGAAAAATCAACATAACTCAAAATTTACGAATGCAATGATTATGAAAATTTGTATGGTTATACTAGACAGTAAGCTGAATCCAAAAAGCTTAAAATCACTGAATTTGGGTAAGTAACCACTGAGAAATGGCTCTGACAAGATGAGTGAAAAAGTCGGGTACCTGACAGAGAAGTGAAGATGAACAGACCCTGTTGACTTCAAATGAACATGACTAAAGTTTGCAACATCCAAATGACATGAAAATTTGTGAGCATATAGTAGACTTATAGAGCTAACTTTACCAAGTTAAATCACTGAAAATGATGCACCAAGCTCAGAGAAAACATCTCTGCAAGCTGACTGAGAAAACTGAGAGTAATGGCAGTGAGTAGTAACTTCACAAGAACATGGAAAGATGAACTCAAATAATCATGAAAATGAAAGTATATTGCTTGTACAATACAATGACTTACTGATACATATGTGTGCCTTGTAATCACACCTTGATATGGCATAAAGCTCAGCTCTTGGAGGTCTTCACATAGGTCTCTCTAACCACGACTAAAACTGCCATCTATTTATAGTTGAGTTTGGGAGGCTAACTTCCCTCAATCACTCTCCAATCAATCAATGATTGATTTGATTCTCTACCTACCACAAATCACGAATTCGTGGCTCCTCTTTCCCTTTTTGATCATGTGGACTCAACCACTTAAGATTCTCTTACTTTTACATTAAGTAACTCTTCAAAAAATTACAAGAGGTAGTTCACAAGTGAACTTTACATAGTCTTCTTTTTAAAGCTTCTTCTAAGACTTTGTGGGACTCAAGCCAATACTTAGGCTTGTCATAGACTTGCTCCAACATATATATATATATATATGTATGTATATATGTATGTATATATATATATATATATATATATATATATGAAGAAAGATTGTTATGCATTAAAGAATGCTAAAGGTAAAGGATAGAATGTTGATGGGCATGTTAAACAACTATTTGCACCGTCTACTTTGACTGTGAAGATTGAAGGAATTAATGCTATTTTTGATGATGCTGATGTGTTGACACTTGAAAGTACTATGCCAACTAAGGCTCTTATGGCTAATTCTCTTTCCCACACATGGCTGCTAAATTTTGGTGCTTCTTTCCATGTGACACCACATAGAGAATGGTATTTTACTTATACAACAAAATCTTTTGGTACTATGAGGTTTGATTACCCTTAACAATGTGACATTGTTGGGACTAGGGATATGGTTGTGTAGTTCATTGATGGTCCAAAATTCACTATGCATAATGTACACCGTGTACCTCAGTTATCACATAGTTTAATGTCAATTGGTCAACTTGATGACCTCAGTTGCAAGATGGTTTTCTATGTCTAGTCCTTTCGCATATCAAAGGGAAATATGGTTATTGCAAAAGGAAGAAAAATTGGCTCAGTTTGTCCCTTATCCGTATCACAAAAAGAACACTTGTTAGTTGTTATTGAGCAGCCTATGGCTTGTATTTGACATGGTCGTTTGGGACATATATCTCGTAGTGGAATGGAAAATCTTTCTCATTCTAGCTACTTACCTATCTTATCTTTTTCTTCGATTTTTCCTTTTTTGAGCATGGTCAATATGGAAAGCAAACTAGTAATGTGCATAGAACTCAAATGGACTCTTCAATTTAGCCTTTAGATCTCATTCATACAGATGTGTGTTGTCCTATGCCCACAAGGTCATTAGGTGGTTCTCTTTACTTTGTCACTTTCATAGATGATTCTACTAGAAATGTCTGGGTATATCCTATCAAATCAAAGGATGAGGTATTTCCTACATTTAGAAAATGACTTGCTTTAGTTGAGACTAAAAACGGAACTAAAATCAAAGCCTTACATTTAGATAATGGGAGTGAGGATAACTCACATGAATTCAGCCTTTTCTACCAGTCCAGAGGAATTCATAGAGTGTTTACAACTCCTTATATCCTAGTATAGAATGGTGTAGCTAAAAGGATGAATATAACTATTAAGTATAGAGTAGTTTCTATGCTGCATCATGCAAACCTTTCACTAGGCTTTTGGGCAGAAGCAGTATTGACAACAGTTCATGTGATTAACTTTTCACCTAGTACTGCCAAAGGTATGAAAGTGGCACAAGAGTTATGGACAAGGAATCCACCATATTATGATCATCTTCGAGTTTTTGGGTGTGAAGCATATGTTCATATACCCAACAATCTTAGACAAAAGTTGGACCATAAGTAAAAGAAATGCATTTTTCTTGGATATGGTTGAGAAGGACAATTTGGGTATCACTTATGGGATCGTGAAACATGGTCAATGATCAAAAGTAGTGATGTCTTTTTCAATGAGTCTAAGATGCATAAATAGCCCATTAAGGAGCTTGAAGTGAGAAGAGTGGTGTTTGAGGATGCTAGCCCTCCAGTTAGCATTCATAAAAATGCTGCACATAGGGATGTTCAAGAGAATGTCTGATCAGATCAATCTGCAAATGCTCATATTCAACAACCATTGAGATGCTCTACATGTGTTTCACATCCATCTCATAGATATGCTCCAGGTTTGGATTTTGTTATGCTAACAGATGCTAGTGAGCCTTCTTGCTACAAAGATGCCATGCGGACAAAGGATCTTGTCAAGTGGCAGTGTGCCATGAAGAGTGAGTTAGATTCTATTCACAAGAATGGTACTTGGGATTTATTACCTTTGTCAAAGGGCAAGAAATCTTTACCATGTAAATGGGTATATCATCTGAAATTCACATAAGATAGTGCTTCTCCAAAATATAAAGCATGACTTGCTGCAAAGGGTTTTAAGCAACAACATGGTGTTGATTTCAAGGAAATCTTCTCTCCAGTGGTCAAGATGATGACCTTGGGAATGTTGCTTGGATTCATTGCAATGGACGACTTAGAGCTAGTCCAAACAGATGTGAAAATTGCTTTCTTGCATGGATATCTTATGAAGAGATCTATATGGAACAACCAAAGGGTTATGTAGTTCCTGACAAAGAAAGTGTACTTTGTAAGTTGAAGAAGAGCTTATATGGACTCAAACAATCCCCTAGAAAATGGTACCAAAAGTTTGGTGCTTCTATGAAATCTCAAGGCTATTCTCAAAGCAATGAGGATCATTGTCTCTACATAAAGAGATGCTTAGATGGAAGCTTGATATGCTTGATACTTTATGTCGATGATATGTTGATTGTTGGGAAGTCCTCTTATGACTTATCAATTCTCAACAAGGAGTTAAGTCAGACATTTGATATGAAAGATTTGGGGGATGCCAAACACATTCTTGGCATGCACATAACTCGTGATAGGAGCAAAAGATGCATATACTTGTCTCAAAGTGAGTACATATCCAAAGTACTTCACATGTTCAATATGCAAGGTGGAAACACATTGAGTACACCTTTACCCACAAATGTGAAATTAAGCAAGGACGATTTCCCAAAATCAGATGAGGAAAAGGAATTCATGACCAAGATTCCTTATCAGTCTACTATTGGTAGTCTCGCGTATGCTATGGTAGCTACGAGACCAGACATTGCATTTGTACTAGAAGTTGTGAGTAGATATATGTTGAATCTCGATAAGAAGCATTGGGAGGTGGTCAAGATGATTTTGAGATATCAAGTGGCACTAAGGACAAGTGTGTATGCTTGGGTAGAGGGAAGGAATCCATAATTGGTTACACAGGTTCTAATTATGCTAGTTGTGTAGACAATTGTAAGTCTACATCAGGGTACATTTTTCATTTTGCTAGAGGTGTTATCTCTTGGAGATTTGTTCTTCAAGAATGTACAACCGTTTCCACTACAAAAGCATAATATGTTGCAGCAAGTGGGGCATGTAAGGAAGCATTGTGGTTTTCTCGTCTTGCTTGTGATATGGGTCTTCCACAGCATGTACCTTGTTTGCTCAGTGATAGTTAGAGTGCCATTGCTTTCGCTAAGAATCCAGTCTATCATGCAAAGACCAAGCACATTGAGGTAAGGTATCACTTCATTAGAGACTGTTTAGCTACTTAGTACATTATTCTTGAGAAGGTTCATACTCGAGATAATGCTACAAATGCTTTGACTAAAGATCTACCATAGGATATCTTTCAACACTGTTGTCACTTGATGGGGGTTACTTGATTGACGATCTTACACATCATGCCCATCAGGTGGGAGGTATAGTTCCTATACTTACACTCAGTTATTCTTTATCATTCTTTATTTTTCTCCCATAGTCACTTTGGCCATATTGGCCTTTAGTGGGAGATTGTTACCATTAGTGTCCATGTGAAAGGCCAAATGCCTATTGGGAACTTTTGTATATGTTCTTTAATAAAACATATATTCATTTGGTTGGCCACACACTCTAAGTTTGAACACATTTGTAATACCTAAGAAGTCTGTGTTCCTGCTCCCTGTGTACTGAGTTTTTTTTGCGTATTCTGTAGCCTTTGTGTGGAATACCATGTGTGGTGCGTGGAGCTCCATTTTCTACTTCGAGGATATCATAGTGGAGCTCTTGAGAATGAGAGGTCACAGTGGTGCATCACCATCAAAATACTTCGTCTGCAATGCTCACAATGACCTTTGATCTTCTAAGTGAAAGATTTTCATGGATTAGGGAAATATCTTAGGAAATGGTCATTTCCACATTGATATCGTGAAGCTCTTGGAATGGGTGCATTTTTCATGTGTTTTTACTATGGCACAACACATTTCTTAATCAACTAGCCCTATTAGTCAATCTAGGGTTCTTAGTAGTGTTTGTAGGGTAATATGATTCCTCTTAGTACCATCTTCCTTCATTATAGCTATCTTATAGGAAATTCATTCTATCCTTAGGGTACTATTCTAGATAGCTAACATTTTTGTCTACCATGGAAGGTTCCATTGGCACCACAACTCTCTCTGGGATCTACTCAACATATTTTGTATGAGACTATGTTCTATGGAGATGGAGATTGTTGGTCTAGGATTGGTCGCAGTGAGTCTTGATCTCTCTAATCATATCTAGACCTATCACAATATGGTTTTGTATATGGCTCTCTTTGTTTATACTTATATGTGTCCCTTGGAGGATACATGTGCCTTGGTTCATACTTTAGTGTTTGAGGTTTTCGATTGTAATCACATTGCTTTATGGAATGGTTTCCATTTTTTGTTAAATATCATAGAATTGCATATCTCTCCTTTCCATTGGCTAGTATTTAGGCATTCTATTGCACATATATTTGGGATGATCATCGTTACACTTTTGAAATCTCTTAAATGGCTTCTTTTTTTGTGGATAAGACACATTTTGTTGCTCCCTAGTTGGTACCATTTGTAAATTTTTTTACCGTCTCAACTATATCTTCAACTGAACATCAAGAAGCACTAGTAGAGGCTGACACTTCCATCCTCACATTGTGGAGGAACCTTAAGATTTTTTGCTAGATTGTCTTTCAAGCCTATGCATTCCGTAATGCGCTCATTCAAAGTGGAAAATCTACATATAGAGAAACTTTTTGAGACCATCGAAAAATAGAGAAATCAATTTCTTTTTTGAGTGTCTTATCAATAATAGGACACCTTTCAATATACTATTTGTATCTCCTAGTTACAACTCTTACAAATTCACTTTTGTGAGATAAAACAATTTTTTAATGAGGGTTTATCAATGATAGGACATCTTTCAACATACTATTTATATCTTCAAGTTGTGGCTTTCCTACTTGAAACTCTAAATTAGAGATGAAGAATTGTACTTCGCTCTACTCTTGGAAAATTCACTTATGAAATCATCCATAAACCTAAAATGATGCAATCGAAAACCACATAAATGAATTTCTCACTAGACTCAAGCCAATAACTTCATATTAAGTGAGGAAGGTAGTGATCCACTCATCTCTCAAGACATGTTTAAACTCAAGTACATAATCATAATGATTTGTAGATCCATAAAATCTATTTTTTATGTGCTTCACCACTTGAGAGAGTCAATGACATCTTATAGGGTCTTGATGGAATTGAACTAAATTGATTTCTAGTGCACCTTGTTCAATTGTTATATTAAACGCTTCCTAAAACCTACATATTCCCTCATCAATGGAATTGAGTGAAGAGTTTCCTATGGGATTCATGGGTGGAGTATGCCCTCTTGGATTTTTATTTTCAACTAATTTCCTGAGGGTTTCCTTCCCAATATGTATTACCAAGATTGTCAAAGTATTGTGGGGCATATAATTTGAGAACACAATTTTGTAGTACTTGTATAGAACCACTTTCTTTTTGGGAAAGTACCTCACATTGTTTGTCCAACATTTTTTACTTTTGTAGCTTTCTACATACATCACCTTCCAAGAAACATCAGATGGGATTAACCTAAGATTCATGGTGTTTGTCAAGGTTGTGTTACCCCTAACCGTGGGTGGAATCTCCTTGGAATCATCTTCATCATTGCTAGAGTAAATAGATATGATTGTTTCACCTTTATCATTCATGTGATTTGGGTCAAGTAAAAGTAAATACATTGTGCCATCTTGGTCCTCATATTTTTCATTCCAATATTTGACTACGTGCAACCTTGCAATGGTCAATCTATTAGGGGTTTGAAGCTCAACAAGTTGCAGATTTAGGCCATCCAAATAGCCAATGTCCTTAGAGAATTATAATTTGGAAATTTAAAAAAGTTGGATAATCTTGACTTGAGGGGCGTGCTTGGTCAAAATTCAATGGAACATCATGTAGGCCTTCTCATGAAGCCAATTTTTCCCACTTAAACTCTAACTGCTTATTGGAGACTCTAGACGTGGTGATTCATGCATGCGTGCTACTTCCAATTGATGAGGTCTGAATTTTAAGTGAGTTTTACTGCCCTAATGTCCTAACCTATCTTAAGTGCATGTATAATAAATTTCATGTGATTTAAAAATTCTTAGTGTGGGATCATGCTCGTTGCAAATTTTAAGAAAAAATTAGACTTTTTACACAATGAAGAAGTTACTTATTTGAAGTACTTAGCACCAAATAAAGTGCACAACGTGCTCTTCCAAAATTCAAAAAATAAAGGCAAACACATCTTTTTGAGTATGCAAATTCATCAAGCATATTCACAAATTTACAATTGGATTTCTAAGACTTATGCAAGAAAAATAGATATAATTTCACATGAACTCAATTGTTTATGTGTCTCAAAGATATGGCCAAAGTCAAATGTGTTCAATGCCAAGCTATAAGTGATTTTCTAAGCCCAATTTTCTCACATACAAATTCGAGTCACAAGGTTTCTAAGTAGTATTTTTATATTTTCAGAAAGGTTTTCAAGAAGACATAACGTATTAATTACATTTATGTCAAATAGAGAAATGATTTTTCCTAATCATTGATCCAAATAATCCTCAAGCTTCAATGAATACACACAAAACTTAAGGTTCCCTTGATGAATTATGTTCTACAAAGATTGATCACATGTTGAAGGTTAATACGCCATGTTTTTAAAGAGTTTCTAGGAAAACGTATGGACTCAACCTAAATATGCTAATGCAAGTAAAAAAAATATTTGAACCTGATAAATGCACAAATACATTAAGAAGGGAAGGCTATTTCCATGAGGATGAGTATCTTCATACTCTAATGCAGCCCATAGAGGGGCTATAGTTGATCATTTCTCTAAAAAAGGACCAATTTTTTTTTTTTCACTATTATGGTGTATCCTTATCCATTGAGATGCAAAACTATGTGCAAAATGTTGTGACACTAGCCAAAGAGTAAAACGCCCCATTCAAAGAGGCAAGTTACCATTGAGACTCTTGATGAATGGATGAGAATTTCCCACATGGGTGTTGAAAGAGGAAGATAAATGCAAACAAGGACTTGGAGGAGCTTGAAGATGAAGAAAGTTTATGGATGGGAAAATATTTTTTCAATAGTGGTATTATTTTCAAAAGCATGTTTATCTCATGAGTAGAGTTGAAAATCTAGAACTTAGAGGAAATGTGGCTATGATCATCCTTTTACCAAAGAAACCTATTTTCTTCACTTACAAGTCTAGAGATGTTGGAGGATAAATCACCACCCCAATACAACTTTGCAAGATTGTAGCCCCTTATCGATTATCTTGCATAGTGACCAAGACTCATTGGTTTGTCTCTAATTCATGGTTTTGATGTTTGATGTATATGAAACTTTCCAAAATGCTAGTAGAAAATCCTAGATATCGAGATAAAGTTAAAGCAGTCAACATGGTTACTCCTACACAAAGGACCACTTTGTTCAAGATAGTCTATTTATCCTTGCAACTCTCTATCATGTGTGGAGATATAAATTCATTGTTTTCAACCTCACTTAGAGTTCACTCAAAGAAAATTTACGCTCTTAATATGAGGATTAATATACTATATGGGCAACCAATTGCAAGTGGAATCACCTCAAATTGATAATGGAAGAAGAAGATATAATTAACACAAAATAATGCAAAATTAGCTCTCTACATAGAGAGGTAGTGAGCAATGGCTACCTAGACTTGAAATGAAAGCTTGCAAATGGCTAACTTAGTAGGGAGGATACTTGGAATAGCTTTCTAACACTTGAAAATAACTTACGAAGAGATTCGGGGTCATGGAATTCCACTCAAAACTTAAATATGCACATATATAGATGGTATTAAAAAGTGCTCCTACAATTTTGCAAAAATTTCCAATCATCCACTTAAATTTTTAACTATGAATTAAGAAAGTGGTTGAAATTTCATGGTAGTTGAAATTCATGATGTGAAGCCTCCAAATGGTAGGTCCAATTTTCATCCATGTCCTTGATATTTGAGCTAAGGTCTACAGCTTGAATTTTAACACTCCTCCTCAAGGCTTCAACTTAAATGTTTCATACCAATTCTTCTCTTGAATTTTAGTAGCTTTCTTCCATCCAAGCCTTTGGAAAACATTTTTGGAAAGTGTTCCTAGGTACTTAAATACTCCACCTTGATTTCCTTTGCAATCCATTTCTCTCTAATGAATTTGTAGTTTACTTTAATGTGCTTGGACCTAGCATGAAAAAGAAGATTCAATGCTAGATGTACAACATTCATGTTGTCACATATGATAGAAATATGTTTCATGTGCAAGTTTAAACCACCAAAGAGCTTCTTCAATGGCATAATTTTACAAGTGAAAAAACTAAATCTCTATATTCAACTTCATTTGAAGATAGGGCTATTGCTAGCTATTTCTTGGAGCTCCATGAGATAGTGTTGCTTGCAACCATGACTAGATAACCAATTGTATTCATAGCATCCTTTGATCTTGACCAATTTGCATCAAATTAATCTTTCACCTATAAATCCTATTGCGGGATTCTTTAATTGAAAGGGATTGAGTGTTTGTAGGAGAAAAATAGAGAAGAAGAAGAAAGAAAAACTTTGTTGGAAGCCTTTGTGCCTTGATTAGCATAAAAGATTACAATAGCTTTGTCTTGAATTAAAAAAAATGTTCTTTGTGAGTAACCCTTTTTGGAAAAAGAAGTACATGCAAGTAAAAAAAATATCACATTTACTTGTGTAGTTAACCTTTGTGCCGGTCCTTCACCTTGTCTAGTAGCTTGCCCTTGTACACTCCTTGCACTCAAGCTTCCAATAATGTTGAAGTCTTGGTCATTTCTACTATTGACCTACAACACCTCCTTGACGATACTATTTCACACTTTTATTTGAGCTTTGCACACTCTTTGCATAGTTTGTCACCCTCTTTGCACACTTTCTCTCTCTTTCTCTCTCTCTCTCTCTCTCCCTCTTTCTTTGCACTCTCTCTCTCTCTCTCTGTGCACACTTTGTCTCTCTGCACATTGTCTAAGTGTGTGTGTGTTGCTCTCTCTTGCTCTCACCATCTAGTGTATGCTCTTGCTTCCTTGTTCTATCTCCAAGAATGCTCCTTTATTGTGTCAATTCCTCTTACATACATCACTTCACTTCCCAACTACTTGTCTATCTTGATGCCTCCCTTGTTGTCCCAAGGACCTTCTTATGTAAAGACCAATGATTCCCTATTTTTTCTTGCAGTGACTTTATGGAAATAAAAAGTTTAACTAGGGGGCTACACATAAGCTCTTATGTATCTTCTTCATGATCTATCTTTTCCACTTTTGACTTTAATTTCAAAAAATGTGCACATAATGGAGGGTTCACCTAGAACTTTCGTAACACATTAAAATCATTTTAAACCCTTCAAAAAGACCTTTTTACAACCTAGATTTAACTTTCCCTATAAGATAATTGTGGGCAAACTACTTGTGCACTACCTGTGCACTCATGTCCTTGGCCACTTGTGCACCACTTTGCAAGGTCACCAATTTGATCGGCTCAACAAATCCTCATTCCTAACTTAAAATAAAAACTTCATTTACAAGCCCTTGAGATATCTAAGAACCCTCTTCACTTCCATTAAGTGTTGTGCTTTGGGAGTTTGTATAAGTTGTAAAAGAATTCCTATTACATGCTTGGTCCGACTTAGTAAGAGTTGCATAGTTCAATGTTCTTATAATGGATTCATACACAGTAACATCTTGAATATCTTCTCCATCATGTGCAATCATATCAAGATTCACCTCCATTGTATTTGCAGTGGTTTCGGAATTATGACACATGTCGTACTTTGCTAGTAGATCAAGAATGTATGCCCTTCATGTATAGTGATGGGCTGCATCACTCTATTTGTAGAAACATTTGGTTAATTATTCTATAAGTTTTTTTTTCCAAGACCTTGAGGCTTATTTGAGACCATAAAGATCCTTCTTTAATTTTCACACATGTTGAGGATAGATTTGATCTTCAAAGCCTTTATTTTGCTCCATGAATATATTCTTTTCTAGGTCACCATTCAAGAAATCATCATTGATGTCTGGTTGGTCAATCTTTCAACTCTTTGAGGCTACAATTGGAATGAGATTTCTTAATTTATTCATCCTTGCTATAGGGCTGAAAGTCTCCTCAAAGTCAATGCCATATGTTTGTGCAAAGCCCTTGGCAACCAACCTAGATTTATACCTAGATATGCATCCATTTTAATTCCCCTTTACTTTTATACCCATTTGTTTCCTACATTAGGAAAATATGGGGTTTTCAAGGGCAAATTTATTTTCCACAAAATTAAAACCTTCGTGTGAGAGCCAATAAAAGGCTTCCAACTCAAAAGTATCTTGGGTAGGTAATATTTAATAGAAATTTAGTCAAAGGGTTAAAATAAAGAAAATTCACTACATTAAATGCATGATAAGTTCCCTTCATGTCACTTTTGATGTCATTTTTTAGATGTTGATTTTCTTGAAAATTACATGCATTAAAAGGTTTTAAGTACTTTTAAGAGTCACTTTTAATTCCTCTTTATACTAAATCAATTAGAGAATATTTAGGTATCTACCACCTTGAGAAGTCCTCTTGGATCATTTGTGGCTTCGAAAGCATACCTCAAAACTTTTATTACTCTCATCTTTGGAAAATTTGTATTTTATTCTCTCACCATTTATGGGATCTCATTTCTACAATTTCTAATGTTTAATCTTGATATTTTATTGTTTCTCACCTAGATCCTTAATATTTGTTATAGATTTGTAGTTCTAAGCAGGTATAGATCTATAGATCTAGTTTAAAAATATTTATCTTCAACATTTTCTTCTTTGTATTTGGTGCATGTCCTTTTTTTAAGAAGCATTCTACTTTGTAGTGCATATCTATAGGCTGAAGGTGCATTGTACTTTGATAACTAGGAAGATGGTTGTACATCAAAATAGTACTAAGGAGGTACATATAGACAAATCTACATAAGATTTCTCTAGATCGAGCATTTTCACTTTTATATCTACTTTATATCTTTTTTTTGTTGAGTTTCCTATTTTTCCATGTAGATGTAGATAAATATCTATAGATCTACTTTAAATTTAACTATTTTAAGTACTTTCTCTTTTTTATTTTGTATAAATTCTTTTATCGTATAGATATTCTACTTTGTATTGAAGATCTAAAGAGATGAAAGTATTTATAAAAAGGTGAGTCCACATCAAACATCAAGATTGAATAATTTATCACATTCGTTTTGCAAGAGGATGGAATTCGAAGACTCAAAATTTTTAGAGGAAATATGTGGATTACCATGAAGCCCAATAGTAAAGGAGCTTTCAAAGTTCAAAGGATGCACTTCAACTAGAGAAACTAGCACTATAAAGGGCATATTGTTGACAATATGCATAACATAGGTGAAAAGATAGTCAAATTCCAACATGTTTAGAATTCAACGCAATTGAAACTCCATGAAAATGCAATGGCAAGCTCATCAAACTATGGGTGACACATAATTCGATTTTTTTTTGTTTGTTAACAATATCATGCATGGACACTATTTGGTAGATGTTTCTATGAATAGGAGCCCCTAGAAGCATTGATAAAGAGTTTAGATGTGATATATGCCGATATAGGGGGTTTTTATATGCAAGCGTGACTCTTAAATTAGTAGGACCTTGAATTTGATGTGACATTTGTGATAAAAAGAAAGAAGACATGGGAATCCAAAGTAAACACATGCACATGAGACTACTACTACACACACACACACCATTGTGTATTAAGGACAAATGACTAAGTTATA
This sequence comes from Ceratopteris richardii, assembly GCA_020310875.1. NCBI lineage: Eukaryota > Viridiplantae > Streptophyta > Polypodiopsida > Polypodiales > Pteridaceae > Ceratopteris > Ceratopteris richardii. Next base: position 150,617,502 of record CM035419.1, read on the forward strand.
TTTATGGTGATTTGAAAAGAAGGTTCTTACTTGTGTTGTGGAGTTATAATTCTTGAGTTTGGTTAATTCAAGTGCTTGAATACAAATACAATACTTGGACTTAGTAACCAAATCGAACCCCCCTTTGCCAAATTTGTTGTATCCTATGCATGCGATTGCTTGAGTAAGCATGCTTGTAGATGATATAGTTAGGTTTGAGGGAGGAAAATAATATATGCTTGTGTGGAGTGTAAAGAGGGAGCTAAGAGAGAGAAAGAACTTGAAAAAAACCTAAAAGGAACTTAACAAAAGTCTAAGCCTCATACTAAAGTTCAAGAACTGCTTCTTATCAAGTTCAAGATTCAAACATATAAATTGTGAACACGTAGACTTAAATATCAAAAGTATAGCTCCAAAACTTGGAAGAACCCAGGCCTAAATTGTGCTTTAAACTGCTCATATTAGAACCTAGGAGGCTTTAGAGCCAGAAATGACATATATGAACTTGAGATCATAGAAGATCCTAAAAGAGAAAAACATGGTTAGGAGTTGCATATCTTTTGAAGGAAGTGTTACTCAAAGGAGTACACATAGATCAACTTTAGAACTCTTGAACTCCTGTGAGTTTGAACATGAATCTATGTCAAAAGCCATGGATATGTAGAGGCCTATCCTTGATGAGATTATTCTCTCAAGAATTGAGGGTGAGTATTGAACCTTATTGTGATAACTATCCACCAATGCATATGGATTCAATAAATACTAGGTTAGGTAGAAATCACCTTGTGATCCATAGACCAACGGTTAAGTTTGAGAATGGTTGCTACTCTGATAAAAATGGGGACACGTGTATCATAAGCAACCAACCGGACAAGATGAACATGTTTGGTGAGATAGTGCAAGAGAACCTTGTTGGAGTTTGAGGTCTACAGAAGCACGTGAACATCACAAGGAAGATAAAGAAGCTTGGAGCACAACACACAATACTGGATGTATTACCACTAGAATATACAAAGATATATGATTTGATAGGGCTATAGGTGTATATACAAGATGGGGGAAGAAAACCTCCTAAAGAGGGAAAAAAATGCCTCGGTGGTCCTAGAGTGTTCACACACATCAGTACCTAAATATATCAAAAAATCCCCCCCGAGAGTGATGGGGTGAACAAGGAGCTGGCACTCATGTATAAGGGAGTTCCAAGCTATGTGGAATCAATCCACAAAATGAAGTATGCCCAAAGCTTTGTGGAAATCTTCAAACTTCTCCCTAGGCAGAGCCTTTGTGAAAAGGTCTGCAATGTTCTCCTTTGTGGGCACATATGCCAAACTGATCTATCCAGCAGAGAACCTATCCCTGACATAATGATAGTGCACCTCAATGTGCTTAGTGTGAGCATGGAACATAGGGTTCCTTGCAACTGCCAATGCGCTCTAACTATCGGTGAAGATGGTGGTGGCAGAAGAATGACCAACCCCCAAATCATCCATAAGGCATATGAGCCTCACACACTCAACAATCACTGTGAAAGTTGTCCTATACTCAGCCTCACACCTAGAAGTGGCCATAGTAGGCTGCTTCTTGCTCAACCACGATGTGCATGAGCTACCAAGCATGAAGCAAAAACCACTCATGGACACATGAGTGTCATAGAATCTAGCCTAGTTAGAGTAAGAAAAAGCATGTAAATCTAGTGGTACTGATCCCCCTTGGGATAAAACAATCCACATAGATGGGTACCAGTCAAGTAGCAAAAGATGCACTTAACCACTTGGCAATGCTTGACACCTTGGAAATGCACAAACCTGCTCATGTGTGAGACAACAAACTAAATATCTGGCCAAGTAATGCATAAGTAAATCAAGCATCCAACAACCTGCAGATAGAGGACAACATCAAATGCATCTCCAAAATCATGAAGAATCAATTGTAAACGTGTCTCCATAGGAGTGGCAATACGTTTGCAGCCTTCAAGGCGAAAATGCTACAATAATGTGTCAATATATTTGGTTTGACACAAAGCTATTCCACCATCAACTTGCATAAATTGAATGCCCAAATAATGATCAAATGCCCCAAATTTGACATCTCAAATGAGGCATGCAAATGAGCCTTAAAATAAAAAATATACTTCTCATGAGGACCAGTCTGAAGCATGTCATCAACATACACAGCAATGATCAGAAGCACATTTGCACGCTTAACATATAAGGTGCTCTTGGTTGGACTATTCTCAAAACCATGTGCAATCAGATAGGCATGTATTATTTCATACCAAGCATGTGGTGCTTGCTTCAAACCATATAATGCCTTTTTCAATCTGCACACTTGGTTTTCATGCACTTTCTACACAAATCCACGAGGATGAAAAATGTACACTTCTTCATGCAAGTCACCATTATGAAATGCAATTTTACTGTCCAAATGATGTGCAACATGAACAATTGTCATTCGACAAGTAGGAGCAAATGTCTCATCAAAATCAATGCCTCTTTCTTGAGCATAACCCTTTGCAACAAGCCTAGCCTTATACCTCTCAACTATTCCATCAGCCTTACACTTCAACTTGTATACCCACTTAGTGCCAATGACCTTCTTGCCAAGAGGTAAGTCACATAAAGACTAGGTACCATTTTTCATAATAACATGCATAGTGTTGATGTATGAAACACCACAAGAAATGAATTAATGTGACACTAGAACACCTCTATGGTCACCATTAACTCATTGTCACTCCAAACTTTGAGAAATGATAGCCTAAAGTGAGAACTTTGCTTCTACAGAAATTCCTAGTCACCGAAATGACATACCTTCAGTATTTTGCTAATTTCTCCTAGCTCAAGTATTATTTTTCCATGAAACTTTATAGGCTAAAACTAGAAGAGAGCTTTCCAACAAGCTATCATATGCATCAAACGGATCTCTAGAACTCAAGTTATGGCTCTCACAAGATGACCCTGTATGACCTTCCAAAACTAGAAATTTTACCTGTTTTAGTAAGAGCGCCTATTTAAAATTAGAATTTGATGCCTAGCATCGACTTGCAACGAGAATTCGATGCCAGGCATCGACTTGGGATGTTTTTGGCCACTTTTCAGTAGGGATTCGATGCCGGGCATCGACTTCCCGCATAAAGTGTTGATCTTTTGGACACCAAAAACTATATGTGATTTCATGCACACTTAGAATATGACTTATCAACTGGAATTCGATGCCAGGCATCGAGTTGCTCCAACAACATCATCTTTTCAAGAAGATTTGGCAGTAGATAAAAATCAGATATGAAGATAAAGACTTATCAAGTGAGATTCGATGCCAGGCATCGACTTGCTTGGAAAACTTCAACCTTTCAAATCATTACACAGAAGACAAACACTGGAGATGGAGGAAGAAGATTTATACACAGAACTTTAACTAGTTCTTGTCATAACTATGAAAACTCAGAAGCTTACAAGTGCTTTCTCGCTCAGAGAAGCCCGACTATACTCAGTCATACAAAAATGAGTTCTTCTCACTTTCTCATTGTCTTCCTTCTTCTTCTTCTCTCCGCGTCAGTTAATACTAACTAACTTATATAGATTTTCTCATTCCCGTGATTTTTAAAAAACTTCTAGAACTAAAGTGAACTAACTTTACAAGTATGATACACTTGTGAATTTGTCCCTTCACATAGGCATGGGGTTTTCTTCCTAAGATTTGACCTTCAAATATATGTCCAATTAGTGAGTGTTTCTCCAACACATAGCAGCCAATTTTCTTAATTTTGTGCTTCATCAAAACAAAATAGGCTCATTCTCATCATAGAGACTAGAGGCAGCCATAGCATAGAAATTTGATGTAAAAAAAGCACGATGAGAGCCATGAGAAGTACAATATGATAGAGGTGCATCTAATTTTCTATCACACAAAGTCTGCACAAGCCATTTTGGCATAGTTTTTGCCTCCTCAATATCAGTTCTCTCATCAACAAGTGCATCATGTAAATCTGCATCAGAAACGGAATGTTCTGCATCATCCCATGAAATCTGTATAGGTTGAGAAGTTGCCTCATTAGAACTAGCACTAGATTGTCCACCTATAAAGTATCATGCATGTCTTTGGAGCTAACAGATGTCTCCTTAGTACATGAAAGTAATGGCTAAATAGCATCTTCCACAAGAACAACATCACGACTAACCAAAATGCGTTTATTCTATGGATGATACAGACGATAGCCTTTTCTTTTAGACCTATACCCAACAAAAATACATTTCACTAATTTATCATCCAATTTCTTGTGTTGTTGTTCATGCAGTAATGCATATGCTAGACAATAAAAAACATTCAAGTGAGCAACAGACGGCTTGCAACCATGCCAAGCCTCATATGGAGTGAGAGACAAAAATGCTTTAGTGGGACACCTGTTAAGTACATATGCTACACACATGATAGCCTCAAGCTAGAAACTATGTGGTAAAGCCTACCTCTTGACCATACACCTTACCATCTCCATGAGTGACCTGTTCTTTCGGTCAACAACTCCATTTGTTGAGGTGCATACAACACTGTACACTGATGTTTTATCCCACATTCATCCAAAAATGTATTAAAGTCAAAAGACATATATCCTCCCCTCGATCAGAACAGAGGGCACCCATCTTACATGCTCATAGATTTTCAGCCAAAACTAAAAACTATTTGAAGCACATAAACACTTTGGACTTTGCTTTCAATGGATATAGCCATGCATGCTTGGAAAAATCATCATTGATGAAAGTCACAAAGTAAAGATAGTTTCCAAAAGAGGGTGTCTGCATAGGACCACATACATCACTAGGAACAAGCTGAAATTTTTGAGTAGCTTGACCTTAACCATCTGTTGGGAACGAGCAACACTACAATTTTTGAGTAGCTCGACCTTAACCATATCTTGGGAACGAGCAACACTACATTTTGCCCAAAATATAGCTTTCATAGGCATGTTTACCAGGTGCCTCAAGATTGGGCAGAGAGGAGACCATTTCAGATTTCTGCAAGCATAGCAAACTAGCAAATTCAGATGACCAAAGTGTGCATGCCAAAGCTTTGCATTTGACAAAGCCGGAGAATCATATACTGCACATGCTGAATCATTCACAGATGTTTCATAGTCTATGATCTTATATAGCCCAAAACATAAAATGCCAAAAGCAATAATGACATTGCCATTTGATAGATCATAAACTTTGCATTTGTCATCAACAAATTTCACAACCAAGCTAATTTTGACTAAAGTTGAAACTGATAATAGATTCTTCTTGATCCCTAGCACAAATAAAGCATCCGATAATAATAAAGGACTACCATGAGCAGCAGTCAAAATGATCTTACCAACTCCCATAATAGGATAAGAGAAGTTGATGGCACATGTGAAAATATTCCTTGTAGGGGTAGACTCAGGTGAAGTGAAGAAACTGCGTTGCGAGGTAATATGTTTGGTTAACCCACTATCAAAGTACCAAACATCTGAGTGTAGTGTAGACATACACTATTCATAAGAAGATGGATCATAATTGCAAATAGTAGTAAATGCCCATTCTTCATTCTACACAAGATTAGCAGAATCTGTTTTGGGTGTGGGGGCCTCTGCAACAACCATTCCAACCTCTTTCTTTCGTGCCTCTTTAGCAACCAGTTTTGGATAGCTCTTTATGACATGAACATTTACTTTATAGTATTTGAAAAACAATTTTTTCTTTTCTGTTTTCTTCTCATCTTTGTCATCCTTCTTTGATTGTGTAGAATTAGCAGATTTTTGCTTACTAGTAGAAGAGCTCCATTTACCTTTGCCCTTCTAACTAGCCAAGAAAGCTTGATATGCAACACGCATAATGGACCCGTTCTGCCTAGATTGATCTTCTTGCAATAGAACAAAGACTAACTCCTCAAATGTTAAGGTTTTTGGATTGCCTTTCATAATCAAACAAAGAGCTGAAGCTATCAAGAGGATCAAAAGGAACTAAATTTGAAGTAAAGGTACATTCATTATTCACAAATATTGAAGAATTTATTGCACAGGTAAAGAAAGGATGGGAGATTCTCTTTAGATAGAGAAATTGGATAGATAAAACTATCCTGCTTGGTCAATGAGGATGGAAGCTCATCTTATGAGCAAAGGCCTGATAGGATACATCATAGGTGAAGAAGAAAAACCAGAATTTAGGGATCGTAGTGTTCCAACTAGGGAAGAACTCTCAGATTTGAAGACATGGATGAAGAAGGATGCTCAAGCAAGGAGCATTATCTACTTGGGAGTCAATGATTACTTGCTAACTCATATTAGAGGACTTGAAAGTGCAAGTGACATATGGAATGCTTTGGAGGAGCATTTCCAAAACACTACAAAGTCAAGGAAGGCATCTTTGTGGGCAAAATTCACCACATTCAAAAAGAAGGTTTCTCAATCTATTTCTGATTATGTAGCAAGGATGAAGGACATTGCAGATGGATTAGGAGTAGTTGATGAAGATATTGAAGAGGACAAATTGGTAAGAAAAATTCTCATAGGTTTGAGAGGAGATGATAAGTGGAAGCCATTCATTCTATCCACTAAATTATCACTAGATTATTTCACTCTTGATTTGAATCAGTTGCTAGGACATATGTTAACCTTTGAGTAGGATGTCAAAGGTGATGTTGATAAAAGTATAGGTCAAGCAATGTATTCAAAGGACAAGAAGAAGATTAACAAAGGGAAGCAACAATCGAATGAAGATGAAGGCACTATGAGCCAAGCCAACTTCCTAAGAGGAAGAGGAGGTGGAAAAGGAAGAGGAAGAGGCAGACGCAATAAAGATGGTGTCAAAGCTTGTTGGATTTGTGGTAAGACTAATCATTTAGCTCATGAATGTTGGCATAATAGTTAGAATGGTGGAGGATATAATCAAAACTTTAATTCAAGAGGAAGAGGTGGTAGAAATAAGAGAGGTAATTTCAGAGGTAGAGGTAGTAGAGGTTTCTTGGAAGAAATGCAAGAAGAGGCTTTCAAAGTCATTCCACTATGCTTCAGATCAGAAAGAGGATTCAATCTTAATAATGAATGCAACTTGTGAAAGACAAAGTGAAGATCAAAGACTCGTCTTTTACATAGACTCAGGGTGTAGAAATCACCTGAGTGGCAATATAGCTTTGATGGTTGATTTGGAGAATAAGGTGAGTAATCATGTAGTTCAAACATGTGATAACACAAAGCACAATGTAAAGTCCATTGGAGCAGTAAAGGACAAGGATGGAAGCACTCTTTTGAGTAAGGTTTTGTATGTTCCTACAATCCCAAAGAATATGATAAGTGTAGGGAAAATTCTAGAGAAAGGATATGAAGTAAGGTTCACTAATTATGGAGTTTTTGTGGAAGACCCTAGCAATGGGTATAAACAAATTGTTTCAAGAAAGAAAGAAGGAAGGCTATTCACATTGAAGATTCAAGGCAATGTTGGTCATGCCTTGTTCGCTTATGGAGGACATAAGATCTCTGAGTTAGATAAAAGGCTTGGACATTTCAATGAATAAGGTATTAAGGATATGATTAACAATGGTTCAGTGCTTGGATTACCTAATGTTGCAGGTCATCACATGACATACATATGTGAAGCATGTCAATTAGGTAAGGCTCATAAGCAATCATATAATAAGCATGGTTTTATGTATTCAGAGAAGCTTGAATTGGTGCATACAAATGTGTGGGGACTATCAAAGGACTTTAGCATTAATGGTTCAAGATAATATGTGATTTATGTTGATGATGCTACCAAGTGGATCACCATATATGTGATCAAAGATAAATCAGAGGTATTCACTACATTTAAACATTATCATGTGTATGTAGAAAGAGTTTCAGGACAAAAATTGAAGAGACTAAGGTTAGATGGAGGGGGAGAGTATTTCTCTAATGATTTCAATGATTACTTGTGAAATGCAGGTATAAAAAGGGAAGTTACTTGCAGGTAATCTGCTCAACAAAATGGTGTAGCAAAAAGGAGAAATAGAACTCTTGTTGAGTTTGCAAGGTCAATGATGAAGGAGAAAAATTACCCTAATTATTTGTGGGCTGAGACTATGAATACAGCTACTTATTTGGTTAATAGAATTCCATGTAAGGCTTTGAATGGTATGACACCTTATGAGGCATGGTGGGGTAAGAGACCTACCTTAGATCATTGCAAAGTGTTTGGATGTTTGGGTTATGCATATGTGCCATCTCAGTTGAGGCATAAATTGGAACCTAAAGGTGAAAAGTATGTGTTCATTGATTATGATGATAAGCAGATGGGTTATAGGTTGTGGACTCCATCCACAAAGCAATTCCTTGTCAAAGGATGTTACATTTGATGAGCAACGTACTTGGTATGTAGGTACAATTAATATTAATGCAGGTGATGAAGAAACATTGAACAAAAAGAAAGGTAAATCAAAGGTTCAAATATTTGATGAAGAAGAGAACAATGAAGTACTAGTTGAAGTTGAAGAAATGCCAACGTTTGATCCAGAATGTGATGAACCAGAAACTTCAAGAAGTGGAGAACTCATAAGATCATCAAGGCACAAATGGAAACCTACAAGGTATAGCTATGATACTTCATTTTGACCACTAAAGATTATGCTTATATGGTGAAAGCAGAGGAAGACCCTTCTACATATGAAGAGGCAAAAGTTAAGGAAAATTGGGAGAAAGCTATGCAGGATGAGTATGATGCATTGATGGAGAATGAGACATGGGATTTGGTTCCTAAACCAAATAGTCAGAAGATCATTGGACGCAAATGGGTCTATAAGATAAAGAGCTATGCAGATGGAAGTGTGTCTAGATATAAAGCTAGACTTTTTGTGAAAGGGTATGCTTAGACATATGGTGTAGATTATGATGAGACTTATAGTCCTGTGTCAAAGATGACAACTATAAGGACTCTCATAGCTATTGCTGCATGTAAAGGTTGGAAGATATGTCAATTAGATGTAAAGAATGCTTTTCTAAATGGTTACATTTTAGATGATGTTTTCATGTAGCAACCATAAGGTTTCAAGGATAAAAGATATCCAGAGTATGTATGTAAGCTCAAGAGATTTGTATGGTTTGAAGCAAGCCCCAAGGGCATGGAACTAGAGACTTATGAAGTTCTTGAAAGAGCTTGGTTTCCAAGAGTATAAGCAAGATAGTAGCTTGCTTGTTAAAGCAAGTGATAATGGGTTCATTTACCGTGCATATATGTTGATGACAGAATTCTTACAGGTACAGATGAGAAGGGCATACAAAGTCTTAAGAAGTAAATGGAGAAAGAGTTCAAGATTAGTGACTTGGGAGACTTGTCATATTTCTTGGGCATGGAGATTTTGTATACTCAACATGGAGTATATGTGACTCAAGAAAGGTATTTGAAGAACTTGCTAATCAAGTTTAAAATGGAAGATTGCAGTGTAGCACCTAATCCAATGGAGGTGAATCATAAATTGAGTAGATATGGAGGAGAAGAATTCAAGGACATGAAGCTATATCAAAGTCTGGTTGGTGGTCTAATCTATGCTAGATTAACTAGGCCTGATTTGTCATATGCAGTTGGAGTGTTGTCTCAATTCATGCATTGTCCTAGGAAAGAACATTGGATTGCAGGATAAAGGGTCCTAAGATACATTAAGGGTACACTCAAAGAAGGTTTGTATTATGGATTCACATCAGATACAAACATCAAGATATATAGTGATACAGATTGGGCAGGTAATCCTGATGATAGGAGGTCAACCTATGGGTATCGTTGTTATGTGGGAGATAAGTTAATCTCTTGGTGTTCTAAGAAGCAACATAAATCACAATTGATGATTGAGGGGGAGCTCTTGGTGCAAGAAAATCATCAATTGATGATTTGGAAAAAGATTTGAAGTTAACAAATGAAGCAAAGATCAACATATGAGGCTTGAAGTTTAGTGCATGATCAGAAGATGAAGACTTGTATATACATGTATACTAATCTTGTAATTAGTTCATAAAAACTTTGCACCTATGATGAGTCGTGATGTAAACATCTATATATACTTGATATAGATGTACTAAAAAATAAGGGATGATGAGTGACAAGTTTTAGAAGTCATTAGAGACTTTAGAAAGTGAGAAGAACTTGAAGTATCAATTAGATCTAAGATTTCTCTGAATAGAAGAAAGTTGCACCTCGATCTTTTGCTCAGTGCTCCTTCTATGTTTATCCTATTTATGAATGCTTTTGTACAAGTCTAATTTTATAGTTAACTAACCTCTGTACAAGTTTTGAGATTTTAATTGTAATGATAGTGAGAGAATTTTAAGTAGGAACATTTACATGTTTAAATGTGAAGAACTGAAGATAGGAACAGATGCAATCCCAGTGGTCAATGTTTTGATCAGATTTCCCTCCACAATGTAAAGTTTTGAGCAAGTAAGCACTCATTCTTTAAGTTTAAAGGTAACTACTTGTGGTTAAAAGCATTTGAATAAACAGGGTCTAGTTTGGGAGAACCATGTGTTAGAAGTTGCAGGTATCAAAGTCGACTACACAGAAGAACAATTTCAGTCATAGGTACATTGTTTGGAGAAAATCTCAAGATCTGCTAAATCTTTTGGAGAGATTTAACTTGGAGAAGGTGCAAAAACTTTAGCAAATAGCTTCTATAAAGTTTCATTGAAAACTTTAAACATTTGATCAGTCAGTGAGTGAATTAAGTGCAACATAGTTTTTGAATAATCAGTTTCTTCACAATTAGTTCAAAGTTTGATAATTTGGCATTGGTCTTCCAAAATAGGTTGAGGTTTTGAGTTGTTCTTGATATAGAGGTGCTCTAACATCAAGGATAACTTGTTCTTTTGGAGATTAACACTCTCCATCAAAAGTTGAGTTTAAGTAGGTGTTGTATGTGTTCATATATTTTGATAGTGATGTGTGTGAAAACAGTTAGGACTATTGAGGCACATTTTTTCGTCTTTAGGAGGTCCCCCCCAGTTTGTATATACACCTATAACCCTAATGGGTCATTTATCTTTGTACATTCACTTGGTAATACATTCAATTTTGTGTTGTGCTCCAAGCTTCTTTTTCCTCCTTGTGCTCTTTGCCTACTTTCACAGACTTCAAACTCCAATAATTGGTATTAAAACAGGTGGCCGCTTGATCTAGCATGTTGTCAACAATCCTCCGCTCATAGTCCCATAATTCCACAAAAATTGGTGAGCATACTAAGGGAAATTAGGACTTAAAACTTGCTTTGGTCTATCACATCGAAATTTTGATCGGAGCTCATTCGACCTCCAAACACTCTATCGTAGTGCATGTGTAGGCAATTTCATCTTGTTGTGCCAAACATATATACAAGCTTTGGTTCATCAATATAAGTGCCTCAAATTTTGATGTAGGTTTAGTAAAGTTCAACAAGGTGGTTCTGTTTAACCTCAAGATACAATCATTTTTTTGCATCAAGGTATTTAGCCAGTGGCCATGGATGAAAGCAACGATGTATTCCGTATGTTGGATGCTAAGGATAGGTTGGATGGTAACAATTACCCATTGTGGGTATATATGATGCATCATGTATTGATAGAAAAAGGGCTAAGGATTATTGTCTAGGGTGTTTAAAAACATCCCACTACTACAAATAAAATTATTGAAGGTGAGGCAGATGGCCCTGAAGATGATGATATTCAAATTCTTGTTCATGCTATGGTTTGTGTTGCACTTATTGTAGAGCAACTTTTTTGGGATGATCGAGATGGTTAGAAACATGCACTTAGCTCTGTCTATCAAACATGCCATTATCCATCATATTCAATCTTGCAAAATAGCTAAGGATGCTTGTATACACTTACCACTTTATAATAGGCAAGAAATGAGGCTTGTGTTTCTTACCTTTGAAAAAATTTGGAGAGTGAGCATATGAATGAAGGAGAATCTATGGATAATATTTTTTGAAAAAGATCAAAGATTTGATGGAGTAGTTGATTTTTGCAAATGAAGTCTTGCCAGATAGTTCACTTGTGCAGATTGTTCATAATGGTATTCTACAGTCATATCAGAGTTTTTCTTCTAGTTTTTGATTGATGATGAAAGCTAGTCCAAATGCCTTGACATTTGAAGACTTAGTCTTTGATTTGTTGGAAGAAAATCAGTCCAGACATTCCATTATGCATGTTGTAGATCAAGATTTCCTAGCAGTCCTTAAGCCTAAGGAGCACATGCCCAAGATATTTAGATATTTTATGCATTTTTAAAAACTCTTTTTTCTTTGAGCAGATCTTAGTTGCAAAACATGTTTATTTAAGTTTTCATCACTTTCAAGTGTGTATATGAACATTCATCTTGATATAAAAGCTAATGAGAACTAATTGTATTTAAATTTTGAGTAATTTTAAGGAGAATCTCATAACTCTTGCTTCAAGATCACTTTTATCTCTTTGGCACGTGTCTTGTGAAAGTTTCTTCCTCTTGAGTGCATGTTCTTTGTGGTTACTTCTCTCAAATGCTTCCTTTGGACTCCATATTTGTCCCATGTCTACATGCACTTGGCCAAGTCACTACTCAAATTGATAATTAGATGGTTGATCCAAGCCACTTGATATTGTTGAATCTCTCATTGGTATTGTGTTTATGGGTCTCTTCAACATATTTGGTTCCATTGTTGTGGCTGTGAACATATGCCAATGTCTTATATGGACAATTAGAATTTTGGAGATATAGGTAAGTATAGAGTAAGTACTTTTGTTGATTTTCATAAGTTTGGATAGTTTGAAACTCACTTTTTCTACAAAAACAACCAAATGTGCCATCACTATTGAAAGCTCACTTAAGTATCCATGACATATATAAGCATAACCACTATACATGTTAGAGAAACCAAAAAGTGATACGTGTTACCGTTAGTGTCCATGTGAAAGGCCATGGCCACTAGACACTTTTGTATATGTTCTTTAATAAAACATATAGTGGCCCGATCAACCACAGACTATAAGTTTGATCGCATTTGTAACATCTAAGATGTTTGTGTTCGTGTTCCCTGTGTACTATGTTTTTCTGCATATTCTACAGCCTTTGTGTGGAGTACCATGTGCGGTGCTTGGAGCTTGGTTTTCTACTCCGAGGATATCTTCATGGAGCTCTTGAGAAGGAGAGCACATTGTGGTGCATCGTCATCAAAATACTTCACTGGTATCAGAGCATTTTGATGCAAAGGCGTTGTTCCTTTTGTGCGAGCCAAGCGAGCACCCACCCACCCACCCAAGGCTTTCTCCAAGGCTTATGAATAAGGTAGAGACCAAGGCATAGACCTTGGCATACCTTGTCATCCGAGTCAGCGAAGTCACCGTTGGTGCCATTGGCTGCACACGAGGGAGGACCTCAAGGATCAAGGAAGATAGAGGTTCTCGGTACTTCCTGGGAGGTCACCCATCCCAGTACTGTTCCCCCTAGAGCTCGCTTAACCATGGCAATCTCTTGCCACTAAGATACACTCTTGTGGTGTCTGAAGAAGGGGAAAGACTAAGATTAACATTACCTTGAACATGTTTTGGTCCCTCAAAGCTTCATTGTTTGCTTTCAAAGCCTATTTTTGAAGCAATTTTGGGGTGATTTTTGGAGCCATTTTGAGTAGTTTCATGCATAGTTCTCTTCGCACAGGTCCAAGAACATCAAGAAGAGTGTTCTCATACTTCTCTGACAATAAATATTCACATTTGGGGCTGTGTTTTCAGCCACACTACATGTTTCTCAAAAGGTTTTCAGTTGTGGTGGGAATAGTTGTTGCAAATTTATGCAGATTTTAGAGCCCAAACAACAGAGTTGATAGACACTTCCTAGGCTATGCATTCAGCCTTTCAATGTCATTTTAATTCATATAATGAGCACATACACATATGTACAATTCTGTGGATACCGCTTATGTACGTCCATGTGGTCATTGATATAGTGGTTACATTTTTGCATAAAGTCTTTTACGTTTGATAAAAAGGGTCATGGTGAGGTATTCTTAACTGGGAGACACCCAAATGTTAGGGTCTCTTCGGTGATGAAGGTGGAAGACTTACCCAACCTTGCCATAGGAGATGTATGATAGTTGTTCATAGGTGCTCGATAAGCCTAGTTCGGGTAACTTATTATATGCAGTGGAGTCAGTGATTCACTATGTAGGTAGACATGTCAATACTTGCAGTTTTATGATATTTTGACACTGGTCATATGCTCATTTTGTAGAGGATACTCTGGCAAAATTTTTCCAGATTTGTGGTTTTGTCAACTATATAGTGGTCAATTTACTCCTTGATACACTTATTGGTGTGATCACATTTATTCTCACATACTCTTTTTGGTTGGTCATTACTGTTCATGAATTCATTTTTCTTGGAAGATTTCTGAATTTTCTCCCATAATCTGACACTTAGTCATCCTTTTTTGAGCCTTAGTGGGGTTTGGACTCTTTTGGCTCCATTATCATTCTATTAAGTTCTCTATCATCATGGCATCAGAGGTCTTAGACACGTCTAGTGGATCAGGGTCTAGTGCCAGTGTTCCAAGGAGGAGCTATAACTTGCAGGGCAAAGACCACTTTGAGATCCAAAAATTTGATGACACAAACTTTTCTTTATGGAATAATCATATTAAAGATGTACTGATTCAAAGGAGGCAATGGAAGCCAATAAATGAAATTTAAAAGAAGCCTGCTGACATGGATGAAGATGATTGGGATGCGTTAGATGAAATGGCCGAGTCTACCATTCGATTGCACTTGGCAGATAATGTTTACTTTACAGTATTAGACTATGAAAGTACATAAAAGCTTTAAAAGAAGTTACACAATATATATGAAAAAGAGATGGCATCAAATAAAGTGTATCTGATGAGAAAATTATATGACCTTCGCATGAAGGACACAGATAGTGTTGCCGCTCATCTAAATGAGTTTGATGCTATATTCTCCTAGTTACATGCTCAGAAAATGGATATGGATAATGAAATGAAAGCAGTCTTGTTGTTATGTACCTTGCCATCATCATGGAATACATTTTGCATAGCTATTAGCAATAGTGTGCCTGGTGGTAAACTAGTCTATGATGACATATGTGGAGCACTCTTGAGTGAGGAGATTCGTAGAAAATCTATGGTTGGCACTTAGAGTGGAGATGCATATAATTTTCGTGATTCTTACCAAGGAAAGAATCGACAATGTGGCAGGAGCAAGAATAAGGAAAGGAATGGTCAATGGAATAAGAGTAGAAGTAAATCAAAGAAGAGGGATATCAAATGCCATTATTGTCATAAGAAAGGATACATGAAGAAAGACTGTTATGCGTTAAATAATGATAAAGGTAAAGGACAAAATGTTGATGGGCATGTTAAACAGCTACCTGCACCATCTACTTAGACTCTGAAGATTGAAGAAATTAATTCTCTTTTTGATGATGCTAATGTGTTGACACTTCATAGCACTGTGGCAACTGAGGCTCTTATGATTGATTCTCTTTCCCACACATGGCTGCTAGATTCTAGTGCTTCTTTCCATGTGATAGCACACAGAGAATGGTTCTCTAATTATGAAGCAAAGTCTCTTGGTACCATCAGACTTGGTGACTCTTACCAGTGTGATGTTGTCAGGATTGGAGATGTGGTTGTGCACTTCATTGATGGTTCAAAGTTTACTATGCATAATGTATGCCATGTACCTGAGTTATCACACACTTTGATGTCAGTCAGTCAACTTGATGACCTTGTCTACAAGGTAGTCTTCTATGCTCAGTCCTTTCACATATCAAAGGGAAATATGGTTATTGCAAAAGGAAGCAAAGTTGGATCACTTTATCCTTTATTTGTATCATAGAAAGAACACTTTTTAGCTGTTACTGAACAACCTATGGCTTGTATTTGGCATGGCCATTTGGGTCATATATCACATGGTGGAATGGAAAATATTTCTCGTTCTCGATACTTACATGTGTTATCTTTCTCAGATTTTTCATTTTGTGAGCATTGTCAATAGGAAAGCAAACTAGGAATGTGCACAAGATGCACATTTACTCTTCAGTTCAACCTTTAGATCTCGTTCACACATATGTGTGGTCCTATGCCCACAAGGTTAATAGGTGGTTCTCTTTATTGTTTCAGTTTCATAGATGATGCTACTAGAAAAGTCTGGGTATATCCTATCAAAGCAAAGGATGAGGTATACCCTACTTTCAGAAAATGGCTTGCTTCCCTTGATACTGAAAAAGGAACTAAGCTTAAGACTTTACCACTTAGATAATGGGGTTGAGTATATCTCACATGAATTCAAAATTTTCTGTCAGTCTAGAGGAATTTGTAGAGAGTTTACAACTCCTTATACCCTAGTATAGAATGGTGTAGCTGAAAGGATGAATAGAACTATTCAAGATAGAGTCCTTTCTATGCTGCATCATGCAACCTTTCACAAGGCTTTTGGGCAAAAGTAGTATTGACTGCAGTTCATGTGATTAACCTTTACCTAGTACTACCAAAGGTCTGAAAGTGGCAAGAGTTATGGATAGGGAAGCCACCATATTATGATCATCTTCGAGTTTTTAGGTGTGAAGCATATGTACATATACCCAAGAATCTTAGATAAAAGTTGGATCGTAAGTCAAAGAAATGCATTTTTCTTGGATATGGTCGAGAAGGACAATTTGGATATTGCTTATGGGATCTTGAAACATGATCAGTGATGAAAAATAGTGATCTAATTTTCAATGAGTCTAAGATGCATAAAAAACCCATTAAGGAGGTGGAAGTGAGAAGAGTGGTGTTTAAGGATATTAGAACTCTAGTTAGCATGCATAAAAATGCTGCACATAGGGACATTCAAGAGAATGTCCGATCATATCAGTCTGCAAATGTTCTTGTTCAGCAATCATTGAGACGCTCTACACATGTCTCACATCCACCTGATATATATGTTCCAAGTTTGGATTTGTTTTGATAACAAATGCTGATGAGCCTTCTTTCTACAAAGAGGCTATGCAGACAATGGATCATGTCAAGTGGGAGCATGCCATGAAGAGTGAGTTGGATTGTATTCAGAAGAATGGTACTTGGGATTTAGTACCTTTGCCAAAGGGTAGGAAAGCATTACCATGTAAATGGGTATATAAGCTAAAATTCACATCTGATAGTGCTTCTCCAAAGTATAAAGCATGATTTGTTGCAAAGGGTTTTAAGCGACAACATGGTGTTGATTTCAAGGAAATCTTCTCTCCAAAGGTCAAGATGACTACCCTGTGCATGTTGCTGATTCATTGCAATGGAGGACTTAGAGCTAGTCCATATGGATGTGAAAACTACTTTCTTGCATGGAGACTTAGTTATTAATGATAATTAATAACTAATGGTGAATCACAAAAATCAAAATTGGATGAAGATATCAAGTTATTCCTTATGGAAGCATATGGTGAGATGATTGGGTGGAGGATTTTGATTGTTTTCCTCTATGCTAGAGCTACTCCTAACTTTCTTGTGAGAACTTCATTTTTGAATTTGATGAAGCTCTCCTCTATGCCCTGGATGCATTGCTCTTTTGTCCAAGTTTCAAACTTTATACATGGTTGTAACATTATCTTTGCAATTTTGATTGGAAATAGGGAATCTTCTTCCCGCATTCTTTCTATTTGTGTTGACTCTCTTGGGAAGGTATAATTATATGGTGGGGATTACATAGGAGGTGGCTAGGATTTTGGGGCATCCAATATATCTTTGTGTATTTCTGCCTACATGTGTTGGTATGTTTTTTGTGTCCATTGGAATTCTTTGATTTGTTCTTTGTATTTTGAAATTGTCTCATGTTGTTGTTTGATGAGAGCTTCAAATTATATGATCTTGTGAGGCCCTCCTGTTATTTCCCTTATCGTTGTAGTCCATACACAAACACAATAAACAAATGGAAAATCCACAGGGCGATCAATTGGTGGTAAGAAGACCATACACGACAAGATGGAAAACACACACCTACAACAAGAGAGGGACAAACACACACATACTTTCATACATGCATGCACACACACACACACATGAGTAAGCAAGAGAAAATGTGCTCCAAGAAGATATTCTATTGCTCAAGATAATAGTACACACATAAGAATTGTCAACTCTAAGTTCTAACTGAGTAACCCTTTACAAATGGGAGCTCTTTCACTTATATAGGCTTTTTGACAGCTCATTCCACACTGTAGTTTCTTCCTAATCTTAAAAATAAAAGTGGTGGTGGTGGTGATGTGTGAGAGTGCATTTGAGATGTGAGTTCAACTATCTTGGAATTTGTTTCTCTTATGCTTTCCTCAAGTCCACTCATCTTCTTTGACCATTGTCTCTTCATTCTCTCTCTGCTATCCTTCTAAGCTCTTGTCCTTTTCTTACTTAGACTACTAGTCTCACTAACCTTCAAACTCTTTCTTGGCCTAAGCCTTGGTTCTGGTGTAATCTGTGAGCTCTAATGACCACTTGCACTAGGGTAGTGGAAGCTACACTTCCATTAGAATCTACTACTAGCCCAATGATGTTGATAAGAGTGATCTTTGGCCCATTGTTTGGGTTCTTAGGACAGTCTCGTAAGAGGTGCCCCTTCCCACAATCTGGACAAAAACCTTGAATTGTCACTAATTGGGGCTACATTGGTGCAGGTATAGGGCAATAACGAATGAGGTGATCTCCTTGCCATCTGTAGCATGTTCCTCTAGGTGCTGGGGATCTTATTAGTCTACGTTGGGGCCTAGAGTGAGGATTTGCATACATGACATTAGCATATTCTGGCTCCCAACTAGGTTCGCTAGGATTTTTATAAGGTTAAATCTTGTTATGTTCTGTGGACTCCATATAACAGGCGAGTTGACTATCCATGTGGGTCAAGTCAAAACTATGATTATTTGGGTCACTTTTGGAAATCAAGGGTGACGATGGCACTAGGGCTCTACTCAAATTTTCTTCAGCAACTGTATACTTTATTGGTATCACATTGGATGGAGGTGTAGGTTGTTGTACTAACACTGGCTGAGGTCTTTGCTGCATTTGATAGGGTGGTTGGTAGGGTTGCTAAGGTCTACCATACTGATGTGATGGGTATTGGTTCTGGTATCTCCCTTGTTGTGGATATGGCTGTGGATAATTTTGTTTTGCTTATTATATGGGCAATCTTGTGCAGTGTGGTTAGTATACCTCCTTTCTATGGTTGTAGTATTGGCTATTAGGGTTCACTTGGGGTTGAGCCATGATTGGGCACACATTAGCCATATGATCTTCTCCACAAGTGTGACATCATTTCAATGGGAAAACCTAGGTGTCTACTTGCTAGAGACTCCTAACTTCTGAGCTACCTTTTCTATCAATTCATCAATCAAAGTAGGGGGTTTGGATATGAGGCTAGTGGAACTATCTAGATCTTTGTAAATCTTAGAGAGCTCTAGCTCCTCACCTAGGTTGTCCTCAATATCTATGCACATGTGTACACATTGCTCTATGGTTCCCAGTTCCTTTAGATACACATAGGATCTCAATTTAGCAGTCAACCATCCATCTAGGAACAAGGCCACTTGCTTGGCTAGTGTGGGTAGCTCTAGAATCAGACATCTCTCCAAGTATTGCCTTAATATTCTTCGTGCAAGTCTCATGGTCTCTTGAGGTGTTTGTTTAAAGCTATGGATCAATGATGATGTGTTGTGCCTTATGAAAATCTTAGAAAATTATGTGATGAAGGCTTCTAGCGATTATTCTATGTTCCTAAATTGTCTCTGGTGTAGTGGTTGAAACCACGTACGAGCCGTGTTCTTGAGTGTTAGACCAAAAGTGTTGTAATGCGTGAAACTAGTCATTGACTTTCTAAGCTCTCAAACCTTGCCTAAAATCTACCACATGATCATACATGTCTCTTGTACCATCGAAATAGGCCTCAAGATCCTAGGGTATTCTCTAGGCCTTGGAGAGGGAATTTGTCTATATTTCTTTGATTCATTGGGCCTCTATGCCTCTTGTTTTCCATTCTATCCATTTTTGTTCCCGTTCATTCTCTTCCCATTGGGTTCACCAAGCTTAACTCGGGTCTATCTCTACTCCTATCCCTTTGAGTTCCATCAGCTTGGGATGTTCCAGCTCCTTGGTGACCATAAGAGACATTGGATCTTGGTTGGGGAAAAACAAATTAACATTTCCAAGTGTAGGCATGCCTACCCGGTTCCATTACCACAAACACTCTCTCTGATGTGTTGTCTAAGTAGACCACTTTGTATGGGGTATCAGGATCTTTAAATTCATATATCATCATGTTTCCTACTTCGCTAGGTGGATCGGTCTTAAACTTGTAAAAGGCTTCATCTGTCTCCCTATTCCTAAACAAATCTACACCTATTATCCTGGGGAATCCATTTTGGTGTGAGTATTCTAGTTAAGACCGATTTGCCTCTAAGAGTTCTTGGCTCTCCTCCCAAATTCCCTTATTCTATGTCAACTATCTCAGTCTCTAGGATTACATTACCAAATTCATCTGTTCTATCTAGCTGGTTGGTGACTACATACATGGTTCCTTCTTTATCAATGTATGAACCATCTTCAAATTTGAGTACTGGGTGTTCTAGTCCAATAGGTTGATTAGGGTTTTTAATTTGGACAATGGATCTTGTTAGACCATCCTCATAGATGCAAGCACCTAATTGGTTGGTCGATATATTCGGTCCTTTTGGTCTTTTTAGGAACACCACTCATGAGCTACCTATCGGTCTCTCCATGCTATACAACATCTCAGAGTCACTCATTTCGGAACTTAGAACATATGGGTAAGCACTCAACATATGGGTAAGCACTCAACATATGGGTAAGCACTCAATTGCTGAGCACACAACCTAGCTATATGATTGACACTAGCTTCAAAAGATCTGATGCTTTGTCTATCACGACCTAGATGTCTACCCGATCTAAGGTTCATAAGCCTTGGATGTTATCCCAATTTCCCAAGTACAACCTGGTTGCCAAGTTCTTTTGTATTAGTCACTTGATCTTTTTATTTTACTTAGGCCATCACTTTTTGTCCACTAGTTTACGTTGTGAGGAACACTTAAGTTTTATCGCACTTGAAGTTTGATCACTCAAATTTATGTCCTCTTACTTTAGAGTTTTTTAAAAAACTATACTACTTATGCTTGCACTTGAGTAATTAGGGTTCTTGTACTTGTATCATGCCTAACGTAGCCTTAATCAATCAATACCACTAACCATACTTAGCCTATGCTAAGAATTGAATGAGGGGGTTGAGAATGCTCCAATCTCAAGTTGCTTATCCCTTTGATCACACTTGAGTGCTCAAGAATCTCATTCTCAAGCTTTCAACACACTCTTCCTCTTGACACCCTTTGATGCCCACAATGGACTTGTAAAAGTCCCATAGTTAGATCACACTTTAACTTTTATTGATAGACAATTTTGATTCATGTATTTTTAAAGATCCTTTTCCCCCTTTGTATTGATGAACAACCCCCTAGAGCACCCTTGGTTTCCTAACCCCACTTTAGGGTCAACTTCAAAATACACTATTTGAAAACGGATTTTTTATGAAAAAGTTATGTTGATTCAGGGTTTTAGGGGTTAAAACAGGCAATCAGGCAAACAAGATATCTGGAAATATTTTCTTGGAGCCTCACAATGCTCCAATCACTTGAAATTTATGACCAAGATTTAGTTAAAATAAAAAAACCATAAAATTCGGATGAAATTGCTTATGAATCACGATGGATAGGGCAGTCAATCACAATGGACAAGGCTGTCGGGGTGGCTTGTCAATCGTGATGGAAAAAGTTGATCATGATGGATTTGTCAATTGCGATGGACAAAGTCAATCACGATGGATGTGTCAACCACGATGGACATAGTCGATCACGATGGATTTGTCAATTACGATGGACAAAGTTGATTGTGATGGACGTGTCAATCATGATTGACTAAAATTTTTGGTCTTTTGTGTTATTTTGTGTCAATCGTGGGGCTATTCATCATGATGGATAGGGTCTGTCATGATGGAAAAGTAGTTTTTCGTGGTCTGTTTGTCATGATGGACATGTTGTTAGTCATGATGGATAGTGTCTATCGTGATGGATGCTCTCTATCGCAATGGATAGAAAGAATGCAAATTGTTTAGAAACTTTGGTGGACCTGTGATGTTTCCTCACAGCTCGATCTCCGATAATGGTGCCAAATTTGGTGTCACTCTAGCACAATGGCAAGTACCAACATGAGGAGATCCACCTCATAATTGTCAATCCAGGAAGACATGAGGAGGGTATGACGATTGTTGTTGATATATTTAGGTAATGATGTGTGTGAACACACTCAAACTGTCTGTGCACTTTTTTCCCCCTTTAGGAGGTTTTTTCCCCCGGCTTGTATATACACCTATAGCCCTAATGGGTTACTTATCTTTGTAAATTATAGTGGTAATACATTCAGTATTGTGTGTTGTGCTCCAAGCTTCTTCTTCTTCCTTGTGCTCTTTGCATGCTTCCGCAGACCTTAAAATCCAACAATTGGTATCAAAGTAGGTCATCGCTTCATCTTGGGTGTCATCGACACCCCTTTGATCATAGTCTTAGAATTGCACGAAATTTGGTGAGCATACTTAGGGTGATTAGGAGATCAAAACAATTTCATTGTGTGGTGCCGAAATCACCATTTGAGCTCATTTTAGCCTCTGAGTGCACTATCGTAGTGCTTATGCAAGCAATTTCATCTTTTTGTGCCAAAGATAGATACAAGTTTTCGTTCACCAATATACATACGTGTCTCAAAGTTTGCTACTGGCTTAGCAAAACTACATAGGATAGTTCTGGTCAACTTTTTCAAATATAGTCAGTGGCCATGGCTGAAAGTAGTGATGTATTCCGTATGTTGGTTGTTGAGAATAAGTTGGACGGTACCAATTACCCATTATGGGCTTATATGATGTGTCATTTATTGGTCGCAAAAGGACTGTGGAATATTGTGCAGGGTGTTGAAAAACATCCTATCATGCCTGCAAACACAATTGTTGAAGGTGATGCAGATGGCATTGAAGATGGCGATATTCTTCATGCTCTTGTTCATGTTGTGATTCTTACTGCAGCTATTGTATAGAAAATTTGTTGGGATGGTAGAGATGCTCAGACAAATGCATTGATAGCCTTGTCTATCAAACATGCAATTATTCCTCACATTCACTCTTTTAGAACATCTAAGGATGCTTGGGATACACTTACCACTTTATACGAGGCAATGAATGAGGCTTGTGTTGCTTACCTCCGAAAATAGTTGGAGAGTGAGCACATGAATGAACGAGATTCCATGGATAGTTTTCTGACAAAGATCAAAGATTTGAAGGAACAGTTGATTTCTGCTGATGAAGTTTTACTTGACAGTTCACTTGTGCAGATTGTTTTTAATGGTCTTCTTGTTTCATATCAGAGTTTTGCTTCTAATCTTCGTTTGATGATGAAAGGCAATCCAAATGCCTTAACATTTGAGGAGTTATTCTCTATTGTATTGCAAGAAGATCAGTATAGGCATGTCCATTATGCGTGTTGCAGATCAAGCTTTCTTGGCTAGTCAAAAGGGCAAAGGAAAATGGAGCTCTTCTACTAGTACGCAAAAATCTGCTAATTTTGCATAATAAAAGAGGGATGAAAGAGATGAGAAGAAAACAGAAAAGCAAAAATTGTTTTGCAAATACTATAAAGGAAATGATCATGTCATAAAGAGTTGTCCAAAACTGGCTGCTAAAGAGGCAAGGAAGAAAGAGATTGGAATGGTTATTGCAAAGGCCTCTACACCAAAACAGAGTCTACTAATCTTGTGCAAAATGAAGGATGGGCATTTACCACTGTTTGCAATTTGGACCCATCTTCTCATGAATAGTGTATGCCTACAGTAGACTCAGATGTTTGGTACTTTGATAGTGGGGCAACCAAACATATCACCTCGCAGTGCAATTTCTCCACTTCACTTGAGCATGCCCCTATAGGGAATACTATCACATGCACCAAAAACTCCTCATCCTATTATGGGAGTTGGTAAGATCATTCTGAATACTATTGATGGTACTTCATTTACATTGTCAAATGCTTTATTTGTGCTAAGGATCAAGAAAAAATTGTTATCAGTTTCAACATTAGCCAAGATTCGCTTGGTTGTGAAATTTTTTGATGACAGATGTAAAGTTCATGATCTATCAAATGGTGATAACACTATTGCTTGTAGAATTTTATGTCGTGGGCTATATAAGCTCATAGATTATGCAAAATCTATGAATGATTCAGCATGTGTAGTTCAAGATTCTTAGGCTATGTCAGATGCAAAGCTTTGGCATGCACACTTTGGTCATTTGAATTTTGCTAGTTTGTTATGGCTGCAAAAATATAAAATGGTGTCCTCTTTGCCCAAGCTTGAGGCACTTGGTAAACATGTATGTGAAGTTGGTATTTTGGACAAAATGCAGCATTCCTCATTCCCAAAAGATGGTTCAATTCGAGCTACTCAGAAATTGCAGCTTGTTCATAGTGATGTTTGTGGTCCTATGCATACACCCTCTTTTGGAAACCATATTTACTTCGTGACTTTCATTGAGGATTTTTCTAGGCATGCATGGGTATATCCATTGAAAGCAAAGTCGGAAGTGTTTATGTGCTTCAAATAGTTTTTGGTTTTGACTGAAAATCTATGAGCATGTAAAATGGACACCGTCCATTATGAGCAAGGGGGGAATATATGTCCTTTGACTTTAATGCATTTGTCGTTGAACGTGGGATAAAACATCAGTGTATAGTGTCATATACACCTTAATAGAATGGAGTTGGTGAAAGGAAGAATAGATCGCTCATGGAGATGGTGAGGTGTATGGTCAAGAGTCAGGCTCTACCACATAATTTCTCGCTTGCGGCTGTTATGTGTACAACATATGTACTTAACAACTATCCCACTAAAGCATTGTAGTCTATCACTCCATATGAGGCTTGCATGGTCGTAAGACATAAATCATTTAAGGATCTTTCATAGTCTATGAGCTTATACAGCCCACGACATAAAATGCGAGAAGCAATAATGACATCGCCATTTGACAGATCATGAACTGTACATTTGTCATCAATAAATTTCACAACCAAGCCAATCTTGGCTAATGCAGAAACTGATAACAGATTTTTGTTGATCCCTAGCACAAACAAAGCATCTGACAAAGTGAAAGAACTACCATCAAGAGTAGTCAAAATGATCTTACCAACTCCCATAATAGGATAAGAGGAGTTGTTGGCGCATGTAACAGTATTCCCTATAGGGGCAGGCTCGAGTGAAGAGAAGAAACTGCGCTGCTAGGTATTATGTTTGGTTGCCCCACTATCAAAGTACTAAACATCTGAGTCTACTACAAACATGCATTGTTCATGAGAAGGTGGGTCAAAACTGCAAACAGTAGTAAACACCTATTCTTCATCTTGCACAAGATTAGCAAAATCTATTTTTGGTGTAGAGGCCTCTCCAACAACCATTCTGGTCTCTTTCTTGTTTGCCTCTTTAGCAGCGAGTTTTGGACAGCTCTTAATGACATGATCATTTGCTTTAGAGTATTTGCATCATGTATTTTGTTGGAGTTAGATGTCTGTGAAAGCACACGAACAACACAAGGAAGAAGAAAAAGCTTGGAGCACAACACACAATACTGAATGTATTACCACTAGAATTTACAAAGATAAGTAGCTCGTTAGGGCAATATGCATATATACAAGCGGGGGGGGGAAAAACCTCGTAAAGAGGGAAAAAAGTGCCCCGACGGTCCTAGAGTGTTCACACACATCACAACCTAAATATATCAACAAATCCACCCTGGAAGTGATGTAGTGAACAAGGAGCTAGAAATCATGTATAAGGAAGTGCCAGGCTATGTGGAATCAATCCACAAAAGGAAGTAAGCCCAAAGCTTTGTGGAAAGCTTCAAACTTCTCCCTAGGCAAAGCCTTCGTAAAAAGGTCTGCAATGTTCTCCTACATGGGTGCATGTGCCAAGTTGATCTCCCAAGCAGAGAACCTATCCCTGACATAATGATAATGCACCTCAATGTGCTTAGTGCGAGCATGGAACACAAGTTTCCTCACGAATACCAATGCACTCTGACTGTTAGTGAAGATGGTGGTGGCAGAAGACTGATCAACACCCAAATGAACCGTAAGGCATTTGAGCCAAGGTGTTTTGAAATGGATTCAGATTTTTTTTTTCAAAATGACTTCAAATTTAAATGCTTGATTGGTGGTCTATGAGTTAAGTTTCTTTGCAAATCATAGATAGGCACCAGATGATGGAGTAAAGTCAGCACAATGGAAAGAATTAATGATATGTGAAGCCAATCTTCTAAATCAAAGAGAGTAGAAAGTCATTCAAACATACTCACGTCACAAGAAAAAGCCTGTCGGGGATGACAGAGTTCAAGAGGAGGGACGTGTGGAGGGGGAATTAAGTAAAAGAAGAAGAAGAAGAAGAAAATCAAAACAAAAAACTACCCAATAGAAAGAACCACCCTGTGCCCAAAGCCTCACAGGGGCACACATCAGGCTTCACATGCATCAGGCCACTACGCAAAAGAAAGAGATCCCGAGGAGCGAAAACAAAGAAATACAATAGGACCTTTCAAGCAACACCCTCACTAAAAGAGATGCAATGCTTACCACTTGGTGCGAGTGGTGGAAAGAAATGAACAAGCTAAAGAAAAGCATCAGGTCCTAGTGAAAGGAGATTTAAAGACAAGACCTTTGAAGCATCAACCAAAAGACAAAAGCAGATGCAATGCTTACCAGATGATGCGAGCTGTGAAAAAGAGCTTAGAAGGTATCAACGATAATCACAGCAACCCAGAGGTATGAATGTATGGAATACGAAGGGGAGGACTGAAGCAAAAGTCTTAGGATTAGATAAAGTAACAAATTCTCTGAAGGTCCTAACTGTCTCCTCGTCGCTAGGTACATGCAATGGAATGAAATAGACTGGCCAAACCCAATGATCTAGGTCCGAGATTTTGGTCAGATCTTTAAGAAGGTAATACATCACCTCTGAACTGTTAAGGCCTCGCAAGGTGCTGGCAATGGGAACAAGGCCGCAGACAAGAAGCAAAGCCTGTCAAGGGATGATAGAGACAAAGAGGGGGAGATTGTTGCAGAGTAAAGGAGTACAAAAAAGGAAGCCCCAAAATTTTCAAATTTTGAGCATAAATTTTCTTCTTCAAATTTCTATGAAAAACTCATGAAGTCATGTAAATGCACAAGAGGAGTCCTCTAGATGCATAAATCTCAATTATTGTAACATAATCTTTGTAACATGATCTTTGTAACATAATAGAAAATTAGTATTTTTTTATAAAAGTGCCGTTCTCTTGTGTGAAAGGAACAATTTTAGGGCACATGTATATAAGTCACTTGATGACTCTTGTAAAGGAGTTTTTGCAATTGTGAGAATTGAACCTGATTTTCAAATTTGCCTCTTTCCTGCTGATTATCATCTTCTCCAAGAGCCTTTGTGTGTTTTTGATGCTTGGAATATGTGTGTAGGACTGTTTTCTACCCCTTCCCATCACTTTTGAGCTACTGTAGTGCGTGTGTGAGCTTTGAAGAGTTGTGCAGCAGGTGTTGGCATTTCCTACCATTCACTATTTTGCTCATAACTTCAAATGTGTTTGTTAGATTCAAGAAAAAATACTACCATTAGATGCGTCTTGTCAAGAGCTTCGAAAGAACCTACTATCAACCATATTCGGAGTTTGGAGCTGAGAGAAAAGTTTGAATTTGTGCTTACTGCTGTAATTGGTATCGAGACGTGCATTTTCAGAGAATGAGTGAGTTGGAGAGGTAGTTGAAACAAGTCACGTGCATTGTAGCATTGATACTTCACTTATCATCACATGTGCACATGTCTTCATACACTTGGTACATCTAATCTCTCGGATTGATAATTAAACATGTATTAATCCACCAGTATATGCACTTGTGGGGCGATTGAGGTATAGTCTCATGGACACAAGTCCCTAAGACTTCATGACTTAGGTACACAGGGGTACATCTTTATATGCGAAGGTATGTAAATTTATCTTTGTAGTTGTGCCCTAGTGTTGTAGATACAATACATCTCTTCCCCAATCTTGCATAACTCTCAATTGTCTCATGAATGGTCTTCCTAAGATCATTTCATAATTTCTAGCTTTTTCAAACTGGCATATGGCTAAAGTATGTTTGAATTCTACTCCACAAGTGGTCAGCATAACCTTTTCTAGGATTCCTAGTGGTCTCTCAACATGACCATCTGCTAGCAGGAGTTCCATTCATGTGGGTTGTAAGGCCGGTTTTCCCCATATTTCACAAATTTCTTTAGTGGCTATGGCTACACCCACTCCGATGTCTAAGATCGCTTTAGTGATGTATCTATTAAAAGTGATGGGTAGACATATATTTCCTTCATCTCCTTTGCTAAATTCACCAACTTTATCTATTCGGATCTTGATGGTTGGCGGAGCCTATACCCCTTCACTCTTTTTGACTGACTCTTCCACTTCTAGCTTCAATTGTTCGGCCAACTATTTCCACAATCGGGGTTTCACTCATAGTAATTCTTCTATCGTTAGAGAACATTGTATTTTTGTTTTCTTGAGTTCGGATAAGTTATGTGAAGTCTCATTTTGTGATCTTTCCTCTTTTCCCTTGATAGTGGGAGCATGGAATACTTTCGATTTTCTCTCGTGCTGTGCCATATAGTTGGGTAGTGTGGATATGCTATTTTCTTCTTCTCGATTTTGATCTAGGATGGACACTCCCTCATATACCTCTTCCAAGTCCAACGTTGGTTGATTTTCTGAAGCGTCTAGTTCTTCAAAGGGTGGTAGAGAGTTCTCATTCTTTTTCCCCCGTTCCCCCTGAATCTTGCCCCATAGTTCATGTGGCTAATTTGCCTCTAATTCTTGAATCATTGATACTTGTTCTTCCTTGTTACTCCAAATGTTTACCTTCTTTTTTTCATCTTGTTGTTCCTTTACTAGTTTTGGGTTGTTTGCTTCCAAACATGCCTTGAATTTGTTTTTTGGGATTCTCACCTCGGGGAGGGTTGGGATAGTATGTTTGAGTGTGGTTTGAGCTATCTCAATGAGCTTTCTACACATTTCCAGTCTTTCCTTCTCCAACTCTCCTTTTGGATAGTTTTTTTCATGTTGTTCCAAGCTAGGTCCAGTCTTGATTCTAGAATGATATTCTTTCAACCACATGTTCAAGTCTTTTGGCATGGGATCTGCTAAAACTGATCTTGCCACTATTGGCTTAGATTCTTTGGTTGCTTGATGGGTTGTCCTTTGCACCTCCTGATCATGACGCTTCTTTGTTTCCTTCACTACTTTCCCTTCTTCCTCAATTTTCTTGTTCATCCATTTATTCTTTAGTTTTTCTCTTCTAGCCTTCCACCTTTGCGTCTTCCTTGTTTTGTCAGTTTTCTCTACGTCTTCTGAATCCTTGATTACATGAGTTTTAGGTTCTAATTTTTTCTCCACCTCAGGCTCGCATAACGTTTCCTTTACCACATTATCCTTTGCCTGGGCTCGAGTAATAGCCTTCAATGATACTGTGTTATCCTTGTCACTTCCCAATGATTCAATCACTTCAATCACATTGATTTGAGTGGTAGTCGGGACCTTGTTGGGGTTTTTTGGACAATGTGCTCTTTACCACATTTGTTATTGTAACCTTCCCATACTAGGGGGGGGGGTGGTGGGTTGTAGGGTAAAGTGCATTCCCTTATGAAGTGATCTCCTCCACACCTATAACATGGTCCTCTTGGGGTAGGTGGTCTAGCAAGTGGCCTAATAGGAGCTGGAGCTTTAGGTGTTGTATACATGAGATTAGCATATTTAGGCCCATAAGGGTTTTCATATCCCTCATAACTATAGTATTGCTCCTCATAGTTCTGATCATATTCTATCAGGCTTGCATCATAAGAGTAATAATCTCCTTGGGATTGATCAAAACCCTGTTCGTAGTTTTTGAGCTGGTCAATGGTGTCACCAGTACTATGGCTCTTTCGAGGTCTTCCTCCGGTTGGGTGTACTTTACTAGTACTACAATGTGTGCGTGGGGTGGTTATTGTCCTAGTACCACTTGTGGTTGGCCATATCCTCAATGTTCATATAGTTTAGGTGCTCCCTATGGTCCGGGGTAAGAGTTATATCTGGGAACTTCTCTGCCTTGTTCCCTAGGCGGATATCCATGCGGTGTATACTGAGGTGGTACAACTAGCCTTGGCTACCTGTTAAATGGATAATTCTCAGTGTTTTGGTTAGTGTACGTTTGCTCAATGTGACAATACATGTTAAGTCCCTAAGTTGTTTGCCTATTGTACTGGTAAGGTTGTGACAACCCTAAACATCATCTTGTACAGACATGGGATGGGTGATCTCCACCGCAACCTGTACATCTTCTTAACATTGGTACTCTCAAAGGGGGGGTTTGGTAGCTCCTTTATCCTTGTACTCCCAATTTCTTAGCTACTAACTCTGCTAATTTCCCCACATTACTCAAACTAGAAGTCACATTGCTCCTTGTGTCCTCTGGTTTAGTAGAACTTTGTGTGGTCTTAAGATCATCGACTAAGTTGTCTTCCAAATCTATGCACTTTTGAAGACACTCACTCAGTTTTTGCAATCATTTTACGTATACTAAGGTTCTCAATGTTTCGTTATTTAGTCCATCAAAAATAGGGATATCAATTTACATTGGGAAGGTCTCTCTGTCATAGGACATCAGTCAACATACTAATTGAATCTTCTTGCTGCATTTTTTACTGTCTCATTAGGAGCCTATTTAAAAGTATGGATTAAGGATGACAAATTGTGTTTGATCCCTTGCTTAGTGAATTCCCCAATGCATTCTTGGAAGAATTGTTCAATATTGCCAAAGCAATTTGGATCCAAGGGTTGGAACCAAGTCAAGGCCATTCTTGTGAGGGTTAGCCCAAAGGATTCATATTGCACAAGAAAGTCATCTATTTGCTCTGCTCATAATACTTGCTTGAATTCCACAATGTGGTCATAGGGTTCTCGTGTGCCAGCGTAATGATTTTGCATACATTTGGCCACTTGGATTGGTCTCAGTCTCCTTCCTGGTTCTGGGGGTCGAATTATGATGGGAACTGCTAGTCTTACTAGATGCACTCCCGGTCCTACACCTTGAGGTCATCTTGCCCTAAAGGTTGGCCTATTCATATTTCCCATTCCTTGGCTAGTTTGATTGTTGGGATTCACTCTTGGCATTGCAAATTGAACATGATGTCTAATAGGAACACTACCTTGGCTATTTTTCTTGATGTCACATTTTTTGTACCTTGATGGGTTCTGAATGGGTTTTGTAAAGTAGTTTCTTGCTCTCAAGGAGGGAATACAGGCAACCCCATATACTTTAGCCGTGACCTATCCACTTCATCTATTGACCAATATCTCCTTTGATTCTAGTCCAGGTATGTAACTCTAGATGCATCTTTGAGATCCCTTAGCTCATATATAGTTACTGGGTTGATGCCTTCTTCTTGTGTTGGTGAATCAGCTTATAAGAGTAAGTTTGATCCATGTACCAAGTACACATCCATCAACTAGTCATCTTGAGGTATTAGGTCCCCTCTTAAAAATTGAGTCACCATCGACTTTCCCCTTGGGGTACTCACAGTGTCTCCATTGTTGGTTCTACCAAAAGTTCCTTGTCCCTCTAGCCCTCCTCTATCATTAATCTGATCACGGTTTTCAGTTACAACATAGAACTGCCTCACGTTGTCCATGTAGACACCACCTTCGTACTTGATACCTGGTCTGAGAATCTTTCTGATTCTGTAGTGTTTATCATTCTTGCTACCGACCTATTTAGACCGTCAAGGTAGATAGGTATCCCTTGTAGATAAGTGGATACATACTGAATTGTCTTTGGAAGCCATGAGTCTTTCCTCCTCAGAGTCACTAGATGTGTGAGAGTAGATAGAGTGATGGCTTGGTTGGGCTGCACTCACATAGAAGATATGACACTTCTTTGATTGCGTAACACTCGTTGTGATCTCAAGTTCATTCACCACCTAGGTACTAGGTCTTTTATAAGCTCTATTGGCTTTCCTGGCATCTTCCAATTTTTTGTTTTCTCTCACTTTTCTCTTCTTGGCTATTTTGGTTCCCCATAATACACGATACCTCTCAGGACGATACCACACCCACATGATACACGATACTTCCCTAGATGATACGATACTGTTTGAGCCATGATACACGATATCACTCTATGGCGATACACGATACCACTTTTTTGATGATACATGATGTCACTTTCCACGATATGATATTGCTAGACTTATCGATACACGATACTTCTTGAGGTGATACCACTCTCACATGATACATGATACTTTACGTTAGATGATACATGATAGCACTATGCTCATGATATGATACTCTCATGCCGCGATAATCGAAGCAAGACAATACACGATATCAAATTTAGATGATATGTGATACCTCAACTTGATGATACATGATCCCTGATCGGTATTGCAATACTCAAGGAGGCGATATGCAATACACGATGCATGGTGAGTATCATAATACAAGGGAGTTCTGGTATCATGATATCGAAACTCAACCGACCATGATACTTCAGCCAAATATGGTCCAACTTTGAAAATTTCTTGTGCAAAATGTGCCTCACCCACTGTTGGCAGTCAAGGAACTGAAGGACTCACAAGACAAGGAAGTCAACGAAGGAAGTCGGAGCGAAGAGAAGGTACAAGCAGACAGAGTAGTCAAAGAAGATCTAGCAAGTAGGCCATCTAAATTTTTCATGCATCAAAGAGGTGGGCACACAAGAAGAAGGAGCAAGTAGGGAGCTACAGGAAATGTATGTCAAAATGTTAGAAGAAATCCCTATAAAAATAGTGATTTTCATCACTAAAAACCATTGTAAATACCATTTCATATTTTCATAGCTCCATTTTGTGCAAGCCAAGGAGTCCTTGAGCTTGAGGAGCTTTAGAAGTACCTACCTATCAGTTTTCACATTTTTTAGACTCCGTTTGAACCTCCAAATAGGCCAGAGAACCTAATTTTTAACTAGGTCGGACACTAGGTCTGGAAAAGGCCAAACACTAGTCAAAAACTATAAATAGAGCTAGAGAGCTCATTTTTGAGGTTAGCTTGTAATAGACTTGAACTTGTATGAGCATTTTGGAAGTAATCTAAAAGAACTCCATTGTCTTTCTCTTTGTCTTGCCGTGTGTGCGCGTGTGTGTGTGTGAGTGCATGTTTGCGTGCTTCTCACTCATGCACTTGTGCCTTCACTTGCTCGAGGTCATCATACCATCCTCACAGCTTCCCGGATTGACATTAAAGGAGGTGCTACTCATCACTGAGCTACACCAAATTTTGGCACCGTTGCCGGGGATCGAGCGTTGAGGACGAGTGTGTGATGGTAAGATGTAGAGTTGTGACGTTGGCGTTGTAGGTAATCTCTTTACTTTTGCTTATTTTTCTTTTTCTTACCTCACCATCATCATCACCACCATCATCCTCACCATATCCGATCTCCATCTCCATCACCTCAAAAATTTCAGTTTTTGATCATATCACCTTCTACCTCCCATTTCCCTCATTCCACTTGTGTGAGAGAGCGAGAGAGAGACTTGTGTGCTTGGATTTTTTGCTTGTTTCTTGAGCACTCTTGCAGGTTGTAGCTGTATCACCCTGTCCAGCAGGCTACGTAGGTACGGACAACCTCGAAACTGTCTCTATGTCGCAGACATCTGTCGATCACGATCGACAAAAAAATTCACCTTTTGGTAAAACAAAGTGCACCATCTTAATACACATGAAGAACACATTCCAAATCACTAAACAAAACTAAAAAATTCCGTGTTTTTCTATCAATCGCGATCGACAGCCACGATCGACAGACCCTGTCAATCGCGACCGACAGACGTGTCGATCGCGACGGACAGACCTCACGACCGACAGACTGCCGTGTAGGATTCAGTCAATCGCGATTGACACTGTCAATCGCGACCGACTGAAAATCCACGATTGACTGAATTTCTCGCGTTGCCACGTGTCCATCATGACGGACACATCCCCGATCGACTGAAATTACGGTGGAAATCCCGCAAAAAGTGTCGATCGTGATTGACACCATCGATCGCGATTGACAGGACTCACGACCGACTTTGTCGATCGCGATTGACACTGTCGATCGCGACTGACGTGTCGATCGCGACCGACAGGCCCCGACGGACACCTCTGTCAATCGCGATTGACAGACCTGTCGATCGCGATTGATAGGCTTTTTCGGCCAATTTTCTAGGGTTTATATTCCTTGATTTTGGGGAAAATTCTAGGCATACTTATCAAGCAAATAGTGATTTGTGAGGTTCCGCCACTTGTAACTTGAGAGAAAATCTTGTTTCCCTAATGACCTGTTTTACCCTGTTTTAACCCTAGATCCCTGAACGGTCATATCTTCCTCATACGAAATCAGATTGCTGTGGTTCTTGTTTTGTTGGAAAGCTCGCGGGGATCATTAGACATAGTATTTTTAAGTGATCCATATCCAGGGGGAGGGAAACTCAGGGATCTCTAGAATTGTGTTCCAGAGAGACATGGTGCAAATTGACATATGAATTACATGAATGAAAGTGATTTTTTGTGTGTCCTTTCAATCTAAGTCGTGAGCTAACTTTGGGACTTTTACAGGTCCACTGAGAGCACTAGAAGGCATCCAAAGCAAGGGTAATCTGCAAGCTTGAGAACTGGGTTCTTGAGCACCAAAAGAGCACGGGATCTGCAAGAGAGGTTGGAATATTCTCAATGCCCTCTGTCCATTTCTAGCTTAGGCTAAGTGCGAGTAGTGCTAGAAGTAAGTCAGGGCAATGATAGGCACGAGACAAGTCAAGACTATCTAAGAAATCAAGTTCAAGTCAAGAGATAACCTGTGTGTGACCGACAACTTTAAAGGAAAAGAACCTAACGTGAGACGATCAACATTCAAGTGCGGAAATTAACTCAAGTGTTCTTGACAAAGTGATATCAGACAAGATCATAACCACAATAATTAACTAAAAAGAATCAAGTGACTGATATAAAAGAACTCAGCAACGAGGTTGCACCTTGGGTAAAAATTGGGATTGCTCAAATAGGCATATGAACCTTAGATCAGGACGACACCTAGGAAGAGATAGACAAAGTCTTAGATCTTCAGAGGCTAGTGTTAATCATACTGCTAGGTCTTGGGCCCAGTAGTTGAGCCATTATTCGCACTACCCTAGCTCTGAAACTAGTGAGTCAGAGATGTTCCACGATATGGAGAGACCTACAGGAAGTTCAGGTGTGCCATACTTACATAGGGTAGAAGGCCCCTACAAGACGCAGCTAGAATACCTTAGTACCAACCGACTAGGTGCCAGCATCTATGAGGACAGCCTAGGAAGATCAGTGGTCCAGATTAAAAACCCTGACCAATCCATTGGACTAGAACATCCAGCGTCAAGTTTGAAAATGGAGCATACCTGGACAAAGAAGGAACCATATATGTTGTCACCAGTCATCCAGATAGGATAGAAGAATTTGGAAACGTGATCTCGGAAACAGATATAGGTGACCTGGAGCAAGGAAACATGGGTGTAGAACCTAGAACCCCCCGAGGCAAATCTGTTCTCACTAGGATTATCACACCAGAGTGGATTCCCCAAGACAATAAGAGCATAGATCTACTCCTGAACCGAGAGACTGATGAAGCCTTTTGGAGGTATAGATCTGATGAGCCGAATGAGGTAGGAACAATCATGATATATGAATTCAAAGATCCTGATAGCCCAGGCAGAGTAACCTACTTAGATCACGCTTCAGAGAGGATCTTTGTGGTTATAGAAAATGACAGGCATGCTTACACTTGGAAAGGTGATTTTATTTTCCCCCAACCAAGATCGAATGTGTCCTTTGGTCACCCAGGAGCTGGAACATCTCAAGCTCACGTAGCTCAAAGAGACAAACATAGAGATAGACCGGAGGTAAGCTTTGCCAACCCAGTGGGAAGAGAAAGAACGAGAATGGAAGCAAATAGAGTGGAACCTGAGGGACTTAGAGCCCCAAGGAACCAAAGGAATGCTGATGATTTCCCTCTGCCAAGGCCTAGGGATCACACCAGAATCTTGAGACCTACACAACTAGTTAAGTCCATGAAGAACTACTTCGATGGCACAGGAGACCCATATGATCATGTGGCTGAGTTTAGGCAAGTCTTGAGAGCTGAGCAAGTTGAGGACCTATTCACACAGTATAATGCCTTTGGTCTAACCCTTAGGAACACAGCCCTTACGTGGTTTCAACCATTGAATGAGAGATAGTTCAAGAGCATAGACCAACTCTTAGAGGCTTTCATCACTGAATTCTCTAAAAGTGGCATAAGGCATAATACTTCCTCATTGATACATAGCTTCAAGCAGACCCCTCAGGAGACCGTGCGACTTGCAGGAAGAAGGTTTAGGCAATATCTTGGGAGGTGCCTTGTTCCTGAGTTGCCCACACCAACCAAACAAGTGGCCTTATTCTTGGATGGATTGCTAAGTACAAAGTTGCGATCCTATGTGTACTTGAAGGACCCTAGGACCATAGAAGAGTGTGTACGCATGTGCATTGACATTGAGGATAACCTAGGGGAGGAACTAGAGCTTTCAAAAATCTAGAAAGATTTCGATATCGCTTCTAGTCTCTCTTCCTCACAATCTACATCAATTGAGGAACTCGCTGAGAAAGTAGTTCAAAAACTAGGTGTCTCTAGTAAACAAATTCCTAGATTTGCCCTAGTAAAGAGGTGCTATACTTGCGGTGGTGACCACATGGCAAACGTATGTCCCATCATGGCTCAACCCCAAGTGAACCCTAGTAGCCAATATTGCACCATAGAACGGAGATACACTAACCACACCGCACAAGACTGCCCTTATAACAAACAAACTGTCAGGCAAAATTACCCTCAACCAAGCACAGAAGGCCCGAACCCAATGTTTCCACCAGTACCAACTGACTTAGAGTTCCCTCACGGCTTTACATTGGAAGATCTAATGGATGAGGAGGTGGCCAGAATAATCAATGCTACTAATTTAGAAGTGGAAGCAGAGCAGGCAAGCGGGCAGCAGACAGATACTGTCCAACCCCACCCGGTCCATCCAACGGTAGTCGAAGTGGAGGATGATGAAGGAGAGGAGCAAGAGGAGGAACAAGAAGGATTGTCTGATGAAGAAGAGTATGAATACGAGCAAGAAGTTCTACAAGAACTTGAGGGTGCCCTGACTTATACGAAGCAATCGAAAAAGCTATATGACACTATCAACCGAGTTCAAGAACAGCACAAACTATCCTTGGCAGCAGGAAAAGCCCTCATGAACCAAATTCTTGAGGAGGAAGGTGTGGATGAGCAATACCGAGAAACCCTTGACATGATATCTGATGCATTGGGGGTACCTGAGATGGTGCATACAGCTCTTACACACTCAAGAAGATCAGAGCGAAGATACGGCAGACACCCCCCTCGATCAGGAAAACAAATGAATGTATTAGTGTCAGAACCCCAGGGCACTACATCCACAACCACTGGCACTGCTCATACCATTCTTGACACTGAGGAAGCCCACACATCCAGTGCACCCCCATCAGCCCCCTTACCCCTCTCCCTCCAACTCCACCACCTTCACCTCCCACTACCAGTGTAACCACTACCGTCACAGCCCCAGGTTCCACTTCCCACACTGAAGCACAGACCATTAGTCAACCCACACAACCTACACAACCGATCTCCACCTCTCTTGTTTACACTACTACTGACTTTGTAATTCTAACTGTAGCCACGGAAAACCCGGTTCCCCCGATCACACTTTCTGGCGGTTCATATTCACAACTACACACACCACTTTACACCTTCACCACCATCACCGCACCCACAATTCCCATGTTCACAATCACTCCCACGACCGCATCCACTTTTGATCTCATGGACATATCACCCACCTCCGCACCTCTCCCTCCCCCCATACGTCCACAATCTCCCATTCCCCCACCACCAACTTCACCCTTTTCAAGCACACCATACACACTCCCATTCCCTTTTCCCTTCCCTTCTGCATTCAACACCTTTCTTGCATCCACTCCCATTAATAATGTATTTAATAATATGTACCAATGTATGTCTCAACTGCAACAACATTACCAGCACCTAGACGCATAACATACGAGTCTCTTCAGAAGCCATGAACAGCTCCAAGCAAGATTTATTGAATTAGAGAAGGAGAAGCGGCTATTACAACAGCAGTATACTACATTACAAGCACAACATGATCAATTAGTTTCCAATCCACCCCAGTCAGATGCTGAAGAAAAACAACTCCTCGACGACATGTTACATGCTCAGATCACAAACAATCTCAAGCTTCGACGCAATCTCGCCTTATTACGGAAGCACATGTCCGCAGCACTCGAAGAGAATAAGAGACTGCAGAAACAGAACGAAGAAAACTTGGAAGCAACAATGGAGGGTTCACCACAGGAAATCGACCCAGAGAATTTCAAGGCTATCCCATCTGGAAATATGCAAATCATCTTGGAAACCCATGCCGACCTCCTGGAAGCCCACACAACATTAGAAAGAGAAAGAGATGATCTACTAAAGCAACTAGCAACTCAGCAGGAGTCACCAAGCAAGGTCACAACAGCAGTCAACACTTCAGAAGAAGTCGCAGAACTCAGAGCAGAACTAGAAGTACTACGAAGTAAATTTCTTCAATACGAACGTCAACCCTCTCCCCTGGCGGAATCGGAACCTGAAGACTTAGTGCCATTTCAAGTGGAGGAGATCTTTGAAGACCCATATGTTCCCATGCCAACACCTGGAGGTAAGCAAACAGAAGAAGGAATAGACACAATTGAGATCGAAGCGTCTGAATGGATGCAAAGGTTGGAGAAGGTTGCTACAACCCATGATGAGAGAGTTGCAGTTCAGATAGCGTCTATGTCATGATTGGAAGAAGTTGTCATAAAATCGGATTACTTTAGAAACCTCTCCCATCATAGGTGGATTGGCACATCTGATGATCTGTATGTTCCATTCTGTGTATTAATGGCAGATTACAATGCTGAAATCAAGCAACGCACAACAAAAGAACCAACCTCGGCGACACAGTTTGCACCAGATGACATCCCGACAAGTGCCAAGCAGGGGAATATACATCAACCTACTTGGAGGATCCGCCTGCTTGAAACCTACCCTGAGATGGTATGCACGTGGAATAACATGCCTCTATATATCAAGTATAATCCCTGCTACTGCCCTGTCTTTCGAAGAAGGTCTTGGCCAGAGTACACCAAAACACTTTTGACAGTTAAAGGATGTGAAAAGTGGTTAAATTATGTGTACCTAGCACCTCCTAATGGCCAACCCACAATCAACTACATGATTTCAACTATCCGACACTGGGCAGTCAGGTTCAAGAATTTCCCAGATGTCATGGCACAGATGTGCCTCAAAATTTTTGAGCTCATGCTGGTTACATTCAGGACATTTAGGAATTAGGACCTTGTATACGATATGAGCACCACACCATCCATTAATGTCGTATACGAGTGGCATGCTCAGATAAAGTATTTACCTGCCTGCTTCAAACAGACGTTTGAAGAAATGTTCATCATCGGGTTCTAGGAATATCATTCCGATATATTCATTCCCAGACCATCTCATCTATTACAGTTATTTGCGGTGGAACAAGCCCTACATTCAGAAAAGCTATGTATACCACATCCAGAAGTTCCAGGGCCAGTCGACTGGGATGCCCTACTCACTGATTTGGCCAAAGGGTTGAGAATAGAAGAACATCATTTAGCCACTGACGTTGTGGAGTATTACATCCAACCACCCACTCAACAAGGGTCTGTCAGAGACGACAGACGCGAGAGAGGGGGGGGTGTTGGCAGTCAAGGAACTGAAGGACTCACAAGACAAGGAAGTCAACGAAGGGAGTCAGAGCGAAGAGAAGGTACAAGCAGACAAAGTAGTCAAAGAAGATCTGGCAAGTAGGCCATCTAAATTTTTCATGCATCAAAGAGGTGGGCACACAAGAAGAAGGAGCAAGTAGGGAGCTACAGGAAATGTATGTCAAAACGTTAGAGGAAATCCCTACAAAAATTGTGATTTTCATCACTAAAAACCATTGTAAATACCATTTCATATTTTCGTAGCTCCATTTTGTGCAAGCCAAGGAGTCCTTGAGCTTGAGGAGCTTTAGAAGTACCTACCTATCAGTTTTCACATTTTTTACACTTCATTTGAACCTCCAAATAGGCCAGAGAACCTAATTTTTAACTAGGCCGAACACTAGGTCTGGACAAGGCCAAACAATAGTAAAAAACTATAAATAGAGCTAGAGAGCTCATTTTTGGGGTTAGCTTGTAATAGACTTGAACTTGTATGAGCATTTTGGAAGTAATATAAAAGAACTCCATTGTCTTTCTCTTTGTCTTGCCGTGTGTGCACGTGTGTGTGTGAGTGCATGTTTGCGTGCTTCTCACTCATGCACTTGTGCCTTCACTTGGTCGAGGTCATCATACCATCCTCACATCTTCCCAGATTGACATTAAAGGAGGTGCTCCTCATCACTGAGCTACACCCACTGTGGGTGCCCACTCTCACTCCAAACCCTTTATGCCACCCCATGATACCATTATTGTGTCGTGTCATGTCTATAAGTGTTTAATGAATTTTATAAGTGATGAGCAATGGAGTCCTCACCTCAATCAGTCACCTTCCAAAGTGTGCCACCAATCGACTAGCAATCATCAAGCTCTCAGACGATACATGATCGGTGATATCGATTGCTACTCTCCACGATACCAATGTTCAAAGAAAATGACTTCTCACTGAATTAAATCATGTAATTTAGACCTTTGAAGTGCCCTAAGTCTGAACTGAAAAGAGTAAATTTTTTGGGACTTTCTAGTGTAACTTACTTATCCTAACCCTAACTTTTCTTCCACTCCTAAATCCTAACTCTTTCTCACTCCCTCACTCCCAACCCTATAGAATCATTACACACACCCCTAAAGTGTGAAGTAACAAGTGCAAAAGTGTTTTGTGAATTGCCACTACCTGAAATAACCTCTACTCACATGACTCATTCACTCCGTAGCTATCATGATCATGTAGGATCCTTGATTGATCTAGTTCCCTTACAACAGCGCCAAAAACATGTGTACCTAAGTTGTAGAGCCTTAGGGACTTGTGTCAACTAAGACTATACCTCAATCACCCCACAAGGGCATATAGTGGCGGATTGATACATGTTTAATTATCAATCCATGAAATTAGATGTATCAAGTGTATGAGGACATGTGCACACATGATGGTATATGATGTGATTATGATACCAATGCACACGTATTAGGTGAATCTACCTTGCAAGTCACTTAGCCTAATGGAAATGCACGTCATCATACTTGTAACAATAATAATCACAATTTAGGACTTTTCTCTTAGCTTTGAACTCCGAATATGTGATACCATGTTCTTTTTGAAGCTCTCCGCGAGACGTATCTAATGGTGGTATTTTTAGGCTAATCTGACAAACATGCTTCAAGCTACAAGCAAAAGAGTTGATGGTGGGAGACACCAACACTTGCTCAACAACTCTCCAAGCTTCACACATGCACTATAGCAGCTCAAACATGATCGGAAGGGGTAGATAACTGTCCTAAACACACATTTCAAGCATGAAACACACACTCAAGCTCTTGGAGAAGAAGATACTCAGTTGAGAAGAGGCAAATTAGAAAATCATGCTTGATTACTCACAATGGCGAAAAGTCCTTACAAAGAGTCATCAAGTGACTTATATGCATGTGCCCTAAAAATGGTCCTTTCACACAAGAGACTGGCAATTTTATTAGAAAATACTAAATTCCAACTATGTTACAACATTTGGGATTTATGCATCTACAGGTTTCCTCTAGTGCATTTACATGGCTCATGATATCTTTTATAGGATTTTGAAGAAGAAAATTGTGCCTATTATTTGGAAAATTTTGGGGCTTGCTTTCAATGCTTCTTTCCTCTGCAATAGCTACGAACAATGATCATTCAATGCATGGGAGAAAAAGTCTCATCAAGATCAATGCCTTTCTCTTGATCATAACCTTTGGAAAAAAGCCTTGCCTTGTACCTATCAATTGTTCCATTGGGCTTACCTTTCAACTTGTATACCCATTTAGTGCCAATGGTATTTTTGCATGGAGGAAAACCATGTAAATACTAAGAACCATACTTCAGACTGACATCATATTTTTTTTTTCATAGTAGCCATCCTCATTTTTGAAATTTGTGCTTCATCAAAAGAAAGAGGCTCATTTTCATCAAAAAGACTAGAGACATCCATTGCATAACAAGATGATGCAAATAAAACATTATGAGAGCTTGAATAAGTGAGATATAAAAAATCCACAGTTGTTTTCTATCTTGCAAATTTTGCACTAGAAATTTAGGCATAGTTTTGCCTCTTCTATGCCAATCTTCTTATCAACAAGTGCATCACATAAATTTGCATACAATATGGAATGATCTACATCATCGTTTGAGACTTGTAAAGGCTGAGAAATCGCCTCATTAAGGCCAACAAGACTTTCCATCTATAAAAAGAGGTAGAAAATTATCATACACATCCTTTGAGCTAATTGATGTCTCCTTGGTACATGAAAGTAAGGGCTGAATTGCATTTTTCACAAAAGCAAAAATCATAGCTAACTAGAATGTGTTTAGTCTATGGATGATATAGACGATGGCCTTTTCTTTGAGAGCTATACCAAGCAAAATACATTTCACTACCTTATCATCCAATTTTCTACAATGTTGTTCAAACACTAATGCATATGGGAGACAACCAAAAACATGTAGATGAGCAATAGATGACTTGTGACTATGTCAAGCCTCATATGAAGTGATAGATTGCAATACTTTGGTGGGACATGTGTTAAGTACATATGTTGCACACATAAAAAGCTCTCCAACTTAACTCAATTTTGACGGGATATAAAAGTAGAAACTCCATGGGAGAGTGACTCATCATGAACAACAAAGAGGTACACACTATAGTGATTAAGAATTCACTTTGAATATTGAATATTGTTAAGCTAACACAAGTGTCTTTATAAATTAATGCATGTATTGTGAAGGAGAAAGAGAAATATACAATGCTTAGATATACCTGGATAATAAGATATATTAAAAATACAAGAATAGGTTTACGAATATGTACAACCCCAATCTATGGGCTCTTTTCTACCATCACCTTCACAATACTGATACAACTCTTAGGATTTTGGTGACATTTCATGTTGGCATCATTGTCTTTTGATGCAATAGTCTCCTTTCTACCACCAATATTAGAAGCCTCCTCATCCTCGTGATCATCTTCCCTAAAGGTACCATTGTTTTTTGATCCATCACCATCGTTTTTGGTGCCATTATCTGAACCCTTTTCATTAATTTCTTCTTCGCTATTTGAACCCTCATCCTTGTGGTTATCTTTTGTGTCTTGTCCCTCCTCCTCTCCATTGATCTTGTTTTATTCTCCTAGTCTTGTTGTTGCACCTCCCCACCATCTTCTTTTTCATTTCCAAGGAAGCTAAGAGGCTTCTCCCTACTTCCTTGTCCTGTTGTCTTTACCCTCTTATTAGGTGGAGCTCTTTTATATCCTTGTAATACCTGATGTACGAGTCATGTTGTGATGTTGTAGACATCCTCATCAAAATATTTGCTCTTGTCCATCTTTAGATATTCCATTTTTAAAATGTGTATATGTCTTCAATTATTTTTGTTTGAACTACACAATTCTATGATCACAAAATGTCTTACAAAATAAGGAGTTTTGATGAAATATGAGTCCATTACATGCTTCAAATTCATTATTGATCCCCAACCGCATGAGAATGTGTCATTCTACTATGGTGTCGACATGAAAAAAAAAGGGTATTTAGTGGAATCAAGTAATTACAAAGAAAACGAGTGACAAAAGTAGTATGGGATATGGAGATGTGCATTCCAATGATATATATCTAGAAATTAGTTAAGATAGTGAATAGAAATATGGAGAGATATGGTATGACGTTAAAATTAAATTGCATGCATTCTTATTCCCATCGGAGATCTCAACCAATTATGAAAAATTAATGTTTGTATTCATCCAATTATGATGATGCCAATATGAAGGGTTAATGTTTGAGTACATATATGACTTGTTGCATTTGGATATTGAAAAGACACATGCCTATTTTGCTATCTATGTGCACACAATAATAAATTAAGAGAAAAAGAATGCAGAAACACGTCATATGAAAGTAAGATCTTGCTAGAATGCATTATTTTCTCCCTTTTCAAAGATGAATGAGGTGATGCTCTATCAATTCATTATCCCACTCTCAATTGATCAATGGAAAAAAATGAACCTAAGTAAGAAGATAAAGAAGAAACAAATAACATACACCCTAAGTTGGTATACCCTATATACCTCTCCCACGAAAAAGTTACTCCATGACTACGCATGCCCTCTTTATGAACCTAATGAGGAAAATTAACATATAAAGAGAGTTAGTTTCTCAAAAAAATCCATTTAGAGAGAAAAGGCATAGAATAAAGAGGAAAAGCATACAAAGGTAAGTTTTGATGCGCTTGATCCATTGAGTTGTACACAAAGCAAAAAGTTCCTTAATGTTAATAAGAATGAGGCTTGAATGATCGTTGCAACCCAAGATGATTACTTTGCTTTTACAAATTAGAAATGCATACAACATAAATATAAGATTGTATATGTACTCGTTATAGAAGGGTTTGATGAAAATGGTCATAATGAAAG
The DNA here is from genome assembly GCA_020310875.1 of Ceratopteris richardii. Taxonomy (NCBI): domain Eukaryota; kingdom Viridiplantae; phylum Streptophyta; class Polypodiopsida; order Polypodiales; family Pteridaceae; genus Ceratopteris; species Ceratopteris richardii. The sequence continues at coordinate 150,662,426 of CM035419.1, forward strand.
TTTGAATCTCATTGAAACAATCTAGTAGTAAGCAAAAATCTATTAATTTTACATATTCAAAAAGGAAAGACAAAGACGAGAAGAAAACAGAGACAGTTCTCCAAATACTATAAAGGAAATGATCATGTCATAAAGAGTTGTCCAAAACTCGCTGCAAAAGAGGCAAAGAACAAAGAGGCTAGAATGGTTGTTGTACAAGCCTCTACACCTAAAACAGGGTCTATTAATCTTATGCAGAATAAAGAATGGGATTTTATTACTGTTTGTAGCTATGACCCATCTTCTCATGAATAGTGTATGTTTGTAGTAGACTAGGATGTTTGGTACTTTAATAGTGGGGCAACCAAACATATAACCTCATAGCATAGTTTCTTCAGTTCACTTGAGCATGCCCCTAGAGGCAATATTGTCACGTGTGCTAACAACTCCTCTTATCCTGTAATGGAAGTTCGTAAGATCATTTTGACTATTAGTTATGGTAGTTCTTTAACATTTTCAGATGCTTTGTTTATGCCAGAGATCAAGAAAAATTTGTTGTCAATTTCAACATTAGACAAGATCGGCTTGGTTGTCAAATTTGCTGATGACATATGTACATGTTCTGACAAATGGCAATGTTATTATTGCTTCTAACATTTTATTTCATGGGTTGTATAAGTTCATAAAATATGCAAAATTTGTGAATGATTCAACCTGTGCAGTTCAAGGTTCTCAGGCTATCTCGGATGGAAAGCTTTGGCATGCATGCTTTGGTCACCTAAATTTTGCTAGTTTGCTATGCCTATAGAAATCTGAAATGGTTTCCTCTTTGCCCAAACTTGAGGCACCTAGTAAAGATGTTTGTGAAGATTGCATTTGAAGTATTTTATCAACGATACATCAGAGTCCAATCTCCTTTTTGAAAGCTCCACGATAATATCCTCTGAGGAGAAAAACAAGATCCAAGCGATGCACATGGTGCTACACATAGAGGTTGTAGAATACATAGAAAAATAGAGTACATAGGGAGCACGAACACAAACTTCCTAGGTGTTACAAATGCAATTGAACATACAGTCTGTGGTTGACTAGGACACTATATGTTTTATTAAAAAACATATACAAAAGTGTCGGATGGCCATTTGTGTCACAAGGAAGGAGATACGGAAGAGAGCTCACACACACTCTCACAATCAAGGAGAAGCACACACATAGATTGAGGCAGGGAAGAATGATCTTCTTCTTCTTCTATTACATGAAAGGAATGTACAAGAATGATCTAAAACAAGAATACAACAAGTGCAATATAAAGAACAGTACATAAGGAAAATCCTAATGTCCGCGGATGAGTGAGCTGGCAAAACAAATGTTCCATCACTCTCGGTAGATAAATCTAATAAAGCTCAATGAAGTGTCCTTGACATATACCAGCGTGACCACTATACATGTCAGAGAAATGAAAACTGATACATGTCATCCTGGATCATCACATGTTGAGCTTGATATCTCAGCACTCCCCCTCAAGCTCAACGTCATATCGTGTAATCCAAGCATCTCCTGAAACTTCTTCAACTTCTCAGCTCCAAGTGCTTTAGTCAAAATATCTGCAACGTGCTCATCTGTCCTCACATAAACAAGATTAATACCACCTGCTAATACCTTCTCTCTAATGAAGTGATAATGTACCTCGATATGCTTTGGTCTGGCATGAAAAATAGGATTCCGTGCTAACTGTATGCTGCTAACATTATCACAATAGATGGTGATAGGCTTTTGCACTTCCACACCTAAATCTACAAGTAGCATGTCCAGTCATGATGCCTCACATGCTACCATTGCAGCACCTCTATACTCAGCCTCTGTACTTGAAAAAGCAGTAGTGGGTTTCTTCTTACTGTTCCATGTAATAAGTGCACTCCCAAGTGAGAATAGAAAACCACTAGTAGATCTTCTATCTGGAATGCTACCAGCCCAATCTGCATCAGTGTATCCGTGAACCTGCAAATCTACACCAACTTCATAAAATAATGCATAATCCAAAGTAGCACTCACATAACGTAGAATGTGCCTCAATGCATCCAAATGTGGTTGAACCTGCATAAATTGACTTTCAGGTCCAACAATGTAGCTTAGATCAAGCCTTGTAATTGTGAGATATATCAAGCTTCCCACAATTTTCCTATACATCGTAGCATTTTCCAATGCTTCACCTGATGTAGTATCCAACTTTAAATTCTGATCTAATGGCATAGAAATTGGCTTGCAATCATCCATACCATACCTTTACAACGTATTCAAGGCACACCAAGACATCCATATACCTGTTTCTGTATGTATAAACTCAATGCCCAAGAAATAGCATGGCACACCAAGACCTTCATGTCAAATTCGTGCATAAGAAGTTGCTTTACCTCTTTGATGCTTTCTTCATTATCACCACCTACAATCAAGTCATCAACATAAATAGCCACAATCGTGATGCCATCATCACCCTTCCTTGCATATAGTGAATGATCTGCATCACACATAGAAAACCCAATGGTGGTTAAGTAATCAGCAATCCTTGCATGCCATGCACGAGGAGCTTGCATCAGCCCATACAAAGCCTTTTGCAACCTGCAAACATACTTTGGATGCTTTGAATCTTCATATCCTTGTGGCTAGTCCATGTATGCTTCTTACTGTAACTCACCGTGTAGGAAATCATTCTCCACATCCATTTGATGCAAAGTCCATCCTTTTGCTATAACTAATACAACAAGTGTTCTGATAGTAGACATTTTTGCTACAGGGCTGAACGTTTCCTCATAATCAATTCCATATGTTTGTGCATATCCTTTTGCTACCAATCATGCTTTGTACCTGCTTATGCTACCACTAGCATTGTGCTTTACCTTGTAAACCCACTTGCAGCCTATAGGTTTCTTTCCTTGCTGCAATGAAACTAGCTTCCATGTATCATCTCCATAAAGGACAACCATCTCCTCATCCATAGCTTTTTCCCAATATGCATTTCCAATTGCATCTTCAAAACAAGAACGTTCAATATCTTGTATTACCTTTGTCATGTAGGCACAATGACGAGCCATGTAACTAGCATATGTAAATTGTTGCACTAAGTTCCGCATCCTCCCATATCTTCTTGGTCTTGGGTCAGTTCTCCTTGTATCATTTGCATGTAATTTTCTTAATCCTAGAGTCTTCACAGAGGCCAATCCAAGTTCCTCATCAAGACTCTTTTATGATCCGCTTGAATCTCCATCAACATCTTCAAAATGTGCACATATTTTACTACCAGCAGAAAGCTCTTCTTTACCTTTCTTGGATGTATTTGATGAATTTTTTGGATTGAAATTTCCATGTAATCTTCCACTACATGGATTTGAGTTGGAGATGTTCCTTGGTGATGCATCCGGTCCACTCAAAACTTGAGATTGTGCACTTGTTTTTTCAGCATTTTCTTTGTCATTTGGTTCAAGACTCAATCCTTCTTTGGCATCTACATAGAAGCTTGACATTTCATCAAATAGAACATCTCTACTCACCTTCACCTGTCGTGTGAGTGGGTTATGACATTTATATCCCTTTTGCTCAAGGGAGTACCCAATGAAGATACATTTTCTGCTTTTGGATAAAGCTTCATCCTCAACTCATCTAGAACATGTACATATGCAATACAGCCAAATATTTTCATATGTGATAAGTTTGGCATTTTACCTGTAGACTTCTCTTTAGGTGTAACTTGATGTACAACAATAGTCAAAGTTCTATTCATGATGTTTACAACAGTATGCACAACTTCTTCCCAATAACAACGAGGCATATTCTTCTCATCCATCAAAGCTCCTGGTATTTCTACATTATGTCTATTTTTGCATTCAGCAACGCCATTCTGTTGTGGTGTGTACCTGCATGAAAACTGATGTTGAATTCCATGATTTTTAAGAAATTTGTTGAACTCATTTGATATGTATTCAGCTCCTCCATCAGACCTTAATGTCTGAATATACTTTCCTGTCTGCATTTCAACCATGGCCTTAAAATTCTGGAAGTGAATGAACGCCTCACTCTTCTCTTTCATGAAATATACCCATACTTTTCATGTATGGTCATCAATGAAAGTAACATGAAACCTGTTACTGCCCATAGATGTGGTCTTTGTAGGACCCCAAACATGTGTATGTACTATTTCTAGTACATTCTCATTAACATGCTTGTCATGCGAAAATGATGCTCTTGACTATTTACCAAATAGACATTTTGCACATACCTTTTGCATTTTTGCAACTTTGAAATTTGGTAATCCATTGACAGTCTCCTTTGACTGCATCAATTTCAAACTCTGCAAATTTGCATGTCCGATTCATTTGTGCCAGATCTCTATATTATGACATGCTGCTCACTGGTCCTCATGAGAAGCATATTGCTGATTTCAAGGTTGATTTACATGCCTCATTTGAGATGTATGATTTGGGGCATTTGCATCATTATTTGGGCATTCAATTTATGCACATTGATGGTGGGATGGCTTTGTGTCAAACAAAATATATTGACACATTATTGCAACATTTTGGCCTTGGAGATTGTAAACCTATTGACACTCCTATGGAGACAGGTTTACGATTGAGTCTCATGATGTTGGAGATGCATTTGATGTTGTTCTCTATCAGCAGGCTGTTGGATGCTTGATTTACTTATGCATTACTCGACTAGATATTCAGTTTGTTGTCTCAAAGATGAGCAGGTTTATGCATTGCCCAAGTGTCAAGCATTGGCACGTGGTTAAGGGCATCTTTCGCTACTTGAGTGGTACCCGACTAATTGCACTATTTTATCCCAAGGGGGGATCACTACCACCAAATTTGCATATTTTGTTTGACAGTGATTGGGCTAGTTGCTTTGACATTCGTGTGTCCACCAGTCGATTTTGCTTCATGCTTGGTAGCTCATGTATATCTTGGTTGAGCAAGAAGCAGCCTACTGCAGCCACTTCCAGTTGTGAGGCTGAGCATAGGGAAGCTTTCACAATGACCATTGAGTGTGTGTGGGTGAGACGCCTTATGGCTGATTTGGGTGTTGGTTAGTCTTCTGCCACCACCATCTTCACTGAGAGTGAGAGCGCATTGGCAGTTGCGAGGAATCCTGTGTTCCATGCTTGCACTAAGCACATTGAGGTGCATTATCATCATGTCAGGGAGAGGTTCTCTACTAGGGAGATTAGCTTGCCATATGTGCCCATGCAAGAGAACATTGCATACCTTTTTACAAAGGCTCTACCTAGGGAGAAGTTTGAAGCTTTTTGCAAACATTTGGGCTTACGTCCTTTTGTGGATTGATTCCACATAGCTTGGCACTTCCTTATACATGAGTTTCCCCTCCTTGTTCACCACATCACTCCTAGCGGGGATTTGTTGATATATTTAGGTAGTGATGTGTGTGAACACTCCAAGACCATCAGGGAACTTTTTTTCCCTCTTTGGGAGGCAAAGAAGAAAGAGGCCAAATGGGTTGTTCCAAAGGCCTCTACGTTGAAAAGAGAGATTGTTAATCTTGTGCAAGATGAAGAATGGGTGTTTACTACGGTTTGCAGTTTTGACCCATCTTCTCATGAACATTGCATGTCTGTAGTAGACTCACATGTTTGGTACTTTGATAGTGGGGCGACCGAACATATTACCTCCTAGCACAGTTTCTTCTCTTCACTCGAGCCTCCCATTACAGGAAATACTGTTACATGCGCCAAAAACTCCTCTTATCATATTATGGGAGTTGCTAAAATCATTTTGACTAATGCTGATGGTAGTTCTTTCACTTTGTCAGATGCTTTGTTTGTGCCAGTGATCAAGAAAAATCTGTTATCAGTTTTTTACAATAGCCAAGATTGGCTTGGTTGTGAAATTTGTTGATGATAGATGTACAGATCATGATCTGTCTGAAAGAGATGTGATTATTGCTTCTGGCAATTTTATGTCGTGGGGTGTATAAGCTCATAAACGATGAAAGTTCTGTAAATGATTTGCCATGTGTAGTACATGATTCTTAGGCTATGTTAGGTGCAAAGCTTTGGCATGTATACTTTTGTCATCTGAATTTTGCTAGTCTGCTACGCTTGCAAAAATTTGAAATGGTGTCTTCTTTGCCGAAACTTGAGGCACCCAGTAAATATGTATGTGAAGGCTACATTTTGGGCAAAATGCCGCGTTCTTCCTTTCCAAAAGATGGTTCAGTTTGGGCTTCTAAGAAATTGTAGCTTGTACATAGTGATGTCTGTGGTCCTATGCAGACACCTTCTTTTGGGAACTATCTTTACTTCATGACTTTCATCGATAATTTTTCCTAGTATGCATGGGTATATCCGTTGAAGGCAAAGTCCGACGTGTTTATGTGCTTCAAACGATTTCTTGTTTTGGCTAAAAATCTGTTAGCATGTAAAATGGGCACCCTTCATTCTGATCGAGGGGGGGAATATTGTCTTCTAAATTTAATGCATTTCTAGCTGAACGTGGGATAAAACATTAGTGTATAGTGTGGTATACACTTGAACATGATGGAGTTGCTGAATGAAAGAACAGGTTACTCATGGAGATGGCGAGGCTTATGGTCAAGAGTCAGGCTTTACTACATAGTTTCTAGTTTGAGGCTATTATGTGTGCAGCATATGTATTGAACATGTGTCCCACTAAAGCACTATTGTCTATCACTCCATATGAGGATTGGCATGGTTCCAAGCCATCTATTGCTCATTTGCATGTTTTTGGTTGTCTGGCATATGCATAAGTGCATGAACAACATCGCAAAAAATTAGATGATAAAGCAGAAAAATGTATTTTTGTTGGGTACAGTTCTGAAAGTAAAGGCTATCGTCTGTAACATCCAAAGAATAAATGCATTCTGGTTAGCCGTGATGTTGTTTTTGTGGAAGATGCTATTCAGCCATTGCTTTCATGTACTAAGGAGACATCTATTAGCTCCAAAGACATGTATGATGTTGGAGTTAGACGTCTGCGGAAGCAAGCGAACAGCACAAGGAAGAAGAAGAAACTTGGAGCACAACACACAATACTGAATGTATTACTAGAGAATGTACAAAGATAAGTAGCCCATTAGGACAATAGGCGTATATACAAGCCAGGGAAAAAAAGCCTCCTAAAGAGGGAAAAAAGTGCCTCGGCGGTCCTAGTGTGTTCACACACATCACTACCTAAATATATCAACAAATCCCCCCTGGGAGTGATGCAGTGAACAAGGAGCTGGCACTCATGTATAAGGAAGTGCCAAGCTATGCGAAAATCACTCCACAAAAAGAAGTAAGCCCAAAGCTTTGCGGAAAGCTTCAAACTTCTCCCTAGGCAAAGCCTTCGTGAAAAGGTCTGTAATGTTCTCCTGCATGGGCACATATGCCAAGCTGACCTCCCGAGGAGAGAACCTCTCCCTGACATAGTGATAATGCACCTCAATGTGCTTAGTGCGAGCATGGAACACAGGGTTCCTCGCAACTGCCAATGCGCTCTGACTATCAGTGAAGATGGTGGTGGCAAAAGTCTAACCAACACCCAAATCAGCCATAAGGCGTCTCAGCCACACACACTTAAGAGTAGCTCTGAAAGCTTCCCTATACTCAGCCTCACAACTGGAAGTGGCCACAATAGGCTGCTTCTTGCTCAACCAAGATATACATGAGCTACCAAGCATGAAGCAAAAGCCACTACTGGACACATGAGTGTCATAGCAGCCAACCCAATCAAAGTCAGAAAAAGCATGCAAATCTGGTGGTAGTAATCCCCCCTTGGGATAAAACAACCCAAGTAGCCGAGTACCACTCAAATAGCAAAAAATGCACTTAACTACCTGCCAATGCTTGACTCCTGGGCAATGCATAAACGTGCTCATTTGTGAGACAACAAACTGAATATCTGGCCGAGTAATGCATAAGTAAATCAAGCATCCAACAGCCTGCTGATAGAGAAGAGCATCAAATGCATCTCCAACATCATGAAGACTCAATTGTAAACCTCTCTCCATAGGAGTGGCAATAGGCTTACAGCCTTCAAGGCCAAAACACTGCAATAATGTGTCAATATATTTCGTTTGACACAATGCAATTCCACCATCAAATTGCATAAACTGAATGCCCAAAGAGTGATGCAAATGCCCCAAATCAGACATCTCAAATGAGGCATGCAAATCAGCCTTAAAATCAGCAATATGCTTCTCAATAGAACCAGTGAGCAGCATGTCGTCAACATAGACAACAATGATCAGAAGCACATCATTAGCACGCTTAACTTATAAGGTGCTTTCAGTTGGATTGTTCTCAAAACCATGTGCAATCAGATAGGCATGTATCTTCTCATACCAAGCACGTGGTGCTTGCTTTAAACCATATAATGCCTTCTTTAACTTGCACACCTGGTTTTCATGCCCTTTCTGCACAAAGCCACGGGGCTGAAAAACATACACTTCTTCATGCAAGTCACCATTCAAAAATATTGTTTTAATGTCCAACTGATGTACAGGATGAGCTGCAAGTGCACAGATGCTCCGAACAGTAGTCATACGACATGTAGGTGCAAAGGTCTCATCAAAATCAATGCCTCTTTCTTGCACATAACCCTTTGCAACAAGCCTAGCCTTATACCTGTCAACTGTACCATCCGGTTTACGCTTCAGCTTGTATACCCACTTAGTGCCAATGGCCTTCTTGCCAGGAGGCAAGTCACATAAAGACCAAGTACCATTCTTCATTATAGCACCATATTCAGATTGCATAGTAGCCATCCAAATTTCTGAAATTTGTGCTTCATCAAACAAAATAGGCTCATTCTCATCACAAAGACTAGATGCAGCCATAGCATAGGAATCTGATGCAAAAGAGGCACTATGAGAGCCTGAACGAGTACGATATGAAAGAGGTGCATCTAATTTGCTATCACACAAAGTCTACACCAGCCATTTTGGCATAGTTTTTGCCTGCTCAATATCAGCTCTCTCATCAACTACTGCATCATGTAAATCTGCATTAGAAATGGAATGATCTGCATCATCACATGAAACCTGCAAAGGCTGAGAAGTTGCCTCATTGGGACCAGCACTAGATTGTCCACCTGTAAAAAGAGGCAGCAAAGTATCATACATGTCTTTGGAGCTAACAGATGTCTCCTTAGTACATGAAAGCAATGGCTGAATAGCATCTTCCACAAAAACAACATCAGGGCTAACCAGAATGTGTTTAGTATGTGAATGATACAGACTATAGCCTTAACTTTCAGAATTGTACCCAATAAAAATACATTTTACTCCTTTATCATCCAATTTTCTGCGATGTTGTTCATGCACTAATGCATATGCCAAACAACCAAAAACACGCAGATGAGCAACAGATGGCTTGCAATCATGCCAAGCCTATATGGAGTGATAGACTGCAGCGCTTTAGTGGGACACCTGTTTAGTACATATGCTACACACATGACAGCCTCAAGCCAAAAACTATGTGGTAAAGCCTGACTCTTGACCATACACCTCGCCATATCCATGAGTGACTTGTTCTTTCGTTCAACAACTCCATTCTGTTGAGGTGTATACGGCATTATACACTGGTGTTTTATCCCACGTTCAGCCAGAAATGCATTAAAATCAGAAGACATATATTCCCCCCCTCGATCAGAATGGAGGGTGCCCATTTTACATGCTGACAGATTTTCAGCCAAAACCAAAAACAGTTTGAAGCACATGAACACTTCGGACTTTTCCTTCAATGGATATACCCATGCATGCCTAGAAAAATCATCGATGAAAGTCACAAAGTAAAGATAATTCCCAAAAGTAGGTGTCTGCATAGGACCACAGACATCACTATGTACAAGCTCAAATTCTGAGTAGCCCGAGCTGAACCATCTTTTGGAAAGGATGAACGCTGTATTTTGCCCAAAATACAGCCTTTACAAACATGTTTTCCAGGTGCCTCAAGTTTGGGCAAAGAGGACACCATTTCTTATTTCTGCAGGCATAACAAACTAGCAAAATTCAGATGACCAAAGCGTGCATGCCAAAGTTTTGCATCTAACATAGCTTGAGAATCATTTACTGCACATGCCAAATCAGTTATAGATCTTCATATTCTATGAGCTTATACAACTCACGACATAAAATGCTAGAAGCAATAATCACATCGCCATTTGACAGATCATGAACTGTACACTTGTCATCAACAAATTTCACAACCAAGCCAATCTTGGCTAATGCAGAAACTGATAACAGGTTCTTCTTGATCCTTGGCACAAATAAAGCATCTGACAAAGTCAAAGAACTACCATCAGCAGTAGTCAAAATGATCTTACCAACTCCCATAATAGGATAAGAGGAGTTGTTGGCACATGTAATAGTATTCCCTATAGGGGCAGACTCGAGTGAAGAGAAGAAACTACACTGCGAGGTAATATGTTTGGTCGCCCCACTATCAAAGTACCAAACATCTGAATCTACTGCAGACATGCACTGCTCATGAGAAGATGGGCTGAAACTGCAAACAATAGAAAATGCCCATTCTTCTTCCTGCACAATATTAGCAGACTCCGTTTTGGTGAAGAGGCTTCTACAACAACTATTCCAACCTCTTTCTTCTTTGCCTCTTTTGCAGCTAGTTTTGGACAGTTCTTTATGATATGATCATTCCCTTTACAGTACTTACAAAACAATTTCTGCTTTTCTGATTTTTTCTCATCTTTGTCTTGGTTCTTTGAATATGCAGCATTTGCAGATTTCTGCTTACTAGTAGAAGAGCTCCATTTTCCTTTGCCCTTTTGACTAGCCAGGAAAGCTTGATCTGCAACATGCATAATGGACATGTTCTGCCTAGACTGATCTTCTTGCAACAGAATAGTGACTAACTCCTCAAACGACAAGGCATTTGGATTACCTTTCATCATCAACCGAAGAGTAGAAGCAAAACTCTGATATGAATCAGGAAGACCATTCAGAACAGTCTACAGAAGTGAGCTATCTAGTATAACCTCATCAACAGAAATCAACTTTTCCTTCAAGTCTTTGATCTTTGTTAGGAAACTGTCCATAGAATCACCTTCATTCATGTGCTCACTCTCCAACTGTTTTCAGAGGTAAGCAATACGAGCCTCATTCCTAGCTTGGCACAATGTGGTAAGTGTATCCCAAGCATCCTTAGCTGTTCTGCAAGAGCAAATATGAGGAATAATGGCACATTTGATAGACAAAGCTATCAATGCATGTGCTTGGGCATCTCTGCCATCCCAACGAATCTGCTCTGCAGTAGATGCAACAGAAATTGCAACACGAATAGGAATATGCAGAATATCACCATCTTTGACACCTTCTGCATCAGCTTCAGTCTCTGCAGTTGTAACAATTGCAAGTGTTATAGGACGTTTTTCGACACCCTGCACAATGTTCCACAGTCCTTTTGCAACCAACACATGTCGCATCATATAAGCCCATAACGGGTAGTTGGTACCATCCAACTTATCCTCAACAGCCAACATACGGAATACATCACTGCTTTCAGCCATGGCCCGTGACTAAAATACCTTGATGCAAAAAATTGACTCTATCTCAAAAAGTTGAACAAAACTACCCAGACGAATTCTGCTAGACCTGTAGCAGACTTCGAGATGCTTATACTAGCAAACAAAAACTGGTATATACCTTTGTCACAAAAAGATGAAATAGCCTTCATAAGCATTGCGATAGTGCGTTCGGAGGCCGAAACGAGCTCAGATCGCGATTTCGGCACCACATAGCGAAGCTGTTTTGATCTCGAAAACATGTTGAGTATGCTCACCAAAATTCATGCAATTTTGAAACTACAAACATATGAGTGTCGACGGCGCCCTAGATGAAGTGCAACCTGCTCTGATACCAATTGTTGGAGTTAGATGTCTGCGAAAGCACACGAACAACACAAGGAAGAAGAAGAAGCTTGGAGCACAACGCACAATACTGAATGTATTACTAGAGAATGTACAAAGATAAGTATCCCATTAGGCAATAGGCGTATATACAAGCCGGGGGAAAAAAACCTCCTAAAGAGGGAAAAAAGTGCCCCGACGGTCCTAGTGTGTTCACACACATCACTACCTAAATATATCAACATATGATAATTTGCTGCCTCTTTTTAAAGGTGGATAGTCTAGTACTGGACCTAATGAGGCAACTTCTCAGCCTTTGCATGTTTCATGTGATGATGCAGATCATTCCATTTCTAATGGAGATTTACATGATACACTTGTTGATGAGAGAGCTGATATTGAGCAGGCAAAAACTATGCCAAAATGGCTGGTCAGGCCTTGTGTGACAACAAATTAGATGCACCTCTATCATATCATACTCAGTCAGGCTCTCATAGTGCCTCTTTTGCACGAGATTGCATGCTATGGCTCCCTCTAGTCTCTCTGATGAGACTGAACCTGTTTCGTTTGATGAAGCACAAAATTTTGAACATTGGATGGCTGTAATGCAATCTGAATATGATGTTAACATGAAAAATGGTACCTGGTCTTTATGTGATTTTTCTCGTGGCAAGAAGGTCATTGGCACTAAGTGGGTATACAAGTTGAAGCGTAAACTTGATGGAAGAGTTGATAGGTATGAAGTTAGGCTTGTTGCAAAGGGTTATGCAGAGGAAAGAGGCATTGATTTTGATAAAACTTTTGCTCCTACTTGCCGAATGAATACTGTTCGTAGCATCTGTGCACTTGCAACTCATCATGGTTAGAATGTACATCAGTTGGACATTAGAATTGCATTTTTGAAAGGTGACTTGCATGAACAAGTGTATGTTTTTTAGCCCTGTGGCTTTGTACAAAAAGGGTGTGAAAACCAGGTGTGTAGGTTAAGAAAGGCTTTATATGGTTTGAAACAAGCACCACGTGCTTGGTATGAAAAGATACATGCCTATATGATTGCACATGGTTTTGAGAACAATCCAACTGAAAGCACATTATAAGTTATGTGTGCTAATGATGTACTTCTGATCATTGTGGTGTATGTTGATGACATGTTGCTCACTGATCCTCATGAGAAGCATATTGCTAATTTCAAGGTTGATTTACATGCCTCATTTGAAATGTCTGATTTAGGGCATTTGCATCATTATTTGGGCATTCATTTTATGCACATTGATGGTGGAATGGCTTTGTGTCAAACAAAATATATTGACACATTATTGCAACATTTTGGCCTTGAAGACTATAAACCTATTGCCACTCCTATGGAGAAAGGTTTACGATTGAGTCTTCATGATGGTGGAGATGCATTTGATGCTGTTCTCTCTCAGCAAGCTGTTGGATGCTTGGTTTACTCAATTTTCTATCTCAGAGATGAGCAGGTTTATGCATTACTAATGTGCCAAGCATTGGCACGGAGTTAAGCACATCTTTTGCTACCTGAGTGGTACGCGGCTACTTGGACTGTTTTACCCCAAGGGGGGATCACTACCGCCATATTTGCATGCTTTTTCTGATAGTGGTTGGGCTAGTTGCTATGACACTCGTGTGTCCACCAATGGTTTTTGCTTCATGCTTGGTAGCTCATGTATATCTTGGTTGAGCAAGAAGCAGCCTACTACGACCACTTCTAGTTGTGAGGCTGAGTATGGGATAGCTTTCACAGCGACTCTTGAGTGTGTGTGGCTCAGATGCCTCATGGCTGATTTGGGTGTTGGTTAGTCTTCTGCCACCACCATCTTCACTAACAGTGAGAGCGCATTGGCAGTTGCGAGGAATCTTGTATCCCATGCTCGCACTAAGCACATTGAGGTGCATTATCATTATGTCAGGTAGAGGTTCTCCGCTGGGGACATCAGCTTGGCATATGTGCCCACACAGGAGAACATTGCATACCATTTTATGAAGGCTCTGCCTAAGGAGAAATTTGAAGCTCTCCGCAAAGCTTTGGGCTTACTTCCTTTTGTGGATTGATTCCACATAGCTTGGCACTTCCTTATACATGAGTGCCAGCTCCTTGTTTACTGCATCAGTACTCCCAAGGGGGAGTTCTTGATATATTTAGGTAGTGATGTGTGTGAACACTCTAGGACTGCTGAGGCACTTTTTTCCCTCTTTAGGAGGTTTTTTCCCCCAACTTGTAGATACGCCTATTTCCATAATGGGATACTTATCTTTGTACATTCTAGTGGTAATACATTCAGTATTGTGTGTTGTTCTCCAAGATTCTTCTTCTTCTTCCTTGTGCTAATCGTGTGCTTTCGTAGACATCTAACTCCAACAACACCTCACCATCTTCATGAGAGAATAGTTCTTTCTTTCAGCAACTCCATTCTATTGAGGTGTATACGACACTAATACAGTGATTTTTTTTCCCACCTTCAGCCAAAAATGCATTAAAATAAGACATGTATTCCCCCCTCGATCAAAATGGAGGGTCCCCATTTTACATGCTGATAGATTTTCAACCAAGACCAGAAATTGTTTGAATCACATAAACACTTCCAACTTTGCTTTCAATCGATACACCCATGCATTCCTATAAAAATCATCAATGAAAGTCACGAAGTAAAGGAAGTTCCCAAAAGAATGTGTCTACATAGGACTAGAGACATCATTCTGAACAAGCTATAACATTTGAGTAACTCGAACTGAACCATCTTTTGGGAAGGAGGAATGTTGCATTTTTCCCAAAACATGTTTACAAGATGCCTCAAGTTTGGCCAAAGAGGACACCATTTTTTATTTCTGCAGGTGTAGCAAACTAGAAAAATTCAGATGACCAAAGCATGCATGCCAAGGCTTTGCATATGAGATAGCCTAAGAATGTTGAACTGGACATGTTGAATCATTGATAGATTTTTCATAGTCTATGAGATTATACAACCTACAACATAGAATTTCAAAAGCAATAATAACATCGTCATTTGACATATCATGAATGGTACATCTGTCATCAACAAATTCGACAACCAAGCTAATTTTGGCTAATGTTGAAACTGACAATAGATTTTTCTTGATACCTGGCACAAACAAAGAATTTGACAATGTGAATGAACTACCATCAGCAATAGTCAGAATGATCTTACCAACTCTTATGAAAATATAAGAGGATTCGTTTGCGCATGTGACAGTATTCCCTATAAGGGCAGGCTCAAGTGAATTGAAGAAATTGTTCTGCTAGGTAATATGTTTGGTTGCCACACTGTCAAAGTACCAAATATCTCACTGTACTATAGACATACACTTTTAATTCAAAGATGGGTCATAACTGCAAACAGTAGTAAATGTCCATTCTTCATTTTGCACAAGATTAGGAGACTTTGTTTTGGGTGTTGAGGCCTCTGCAACAACCATTCGAGCCTCCTTTTGCTTTGGCTCTTTTGCAGCCAATTTTGGACAACTCTTTATGACATGATAACTTCCTTTATAGTATTTGCAAACAATTTCTACTTTTTTTATTTCTTCTAACCACCTACAACTCTTTATGACATGATAATTTCCTTTATAGTATTTGCAAAAATTTCTACTTTTTTATTTCTTCTAACCTTTGTCTTCCTTTTTTGACTGTGTAGAATTAGTAGATTTTTTCTTATTTATAGATGAGATCCATTTACCTTTGCCCTACTGACTAGCTAAGAAGGCTTGATTGTCTCCACACATAATGGACGTGTTCTCCCTCGATTGATCATCTTGCAACAAAACAAAGACTAACTCCTCAAATGTTAAGGCATTTGGATTGCCTTTCATCATCAATTGAAACATAGAAGAAAAACTCTAATATAAATTTGGAAGATCATTCAAAACACTGTGCACAATTGAACTATTTGGCAAGACTTCATCTCCAAAATCAACTATTCCTTCAAATGTTTGATCTTTTTCAAACAATTATCCATAGAATCTCGCTCATTCATATGCTCACTCTCCAAGTGTTTTCAGGGGTAAGCAACACGAGCCTCATTTCTTGCTTGGTATGAGGTGGTAGGTGTATCCCAAACATCCTTTGTTGTTTTGCAAGAGTTGAATAAGAGGGATAATGGCACATTCGACAGACAAAGCTATCAATGCATGTGCCTACGCATCTCTACCATCCCAAAAAAGTTGCTTTACAATAGGTGCAGCAGGAATTGCAACACGAATAGGAATTTGAAGATCATCATCTTCAATGCCATCCATATCACCTTCAATAACTATATTTGCAAGTGTAGTAGGTCGTTTCAACATCCTGCATAATATTTCATAGTCCTTTTGTCACCAATACATGACACATCATATATGCCCACATTGGGTAATTGGTACCATCCAATTTGTCCTCAATAGCCAACATACAGAATGCATCGTTGGCTTCATCCATGACCACTGACTAAAATACCCTAATGCAAAGAAATGACTATATCTCGAAAGTTGAATAGAACTACCCTGTCGAGCTTAGGTAAACCTACAGAACACTTTGAGGCACTTGTATTGATGAACCAAAACCTGTAGATATGTTTGGCACAAAAGGAAAAAACTACTTACACAGGTGCTACGATAGTGCATTTGGAGGTTGTGACTCAAGGGATGTCAACAATGCCCTAAATGAAACAAAGACCTGCTCTGATACCAATCATTTGAGTTTGGGGTCTACGAAAGCATGCAAACAACACATGGAAAAAGAAGAAGCTTGGAGCACAAAACACAATACTGAAAGTATTACCTAGTGAATGTACAAAGATAAGTGACCTCTTAGGGTTATAAGCGTATATACAAGTCAGGGGAAAAAACCTCCTAAAGAGGGAAAAAAATTTGCCTCGACGTCCTAAGTGTGTGTGAACACATCACTATGGAAATATATCAACAATAGGTGTATATACAAGTTGAGGAAAAAAGCCTCCTAAAGATGGAAATCAGTGCCATTACAATCCTAAGTGTGTTCACACACATCACTACCGAAATATATCAACAGTGTCCACCAATGGGTTTTGCTTCATGCTTGGTAGCTCATGCATATCTTGGTTGAGAAAGAAGTGGCCTAATGTGGCCACTTCTAGTTGTGAGGGTAAGTGTAGGGAAGCCTTCATAAAAACTATTGACTGTGTGGCTCAAATGCCTTTTGGTTGGCTAATTTGGATGTTGGTCAGTCCTCTTCACCACCATCTTTACTGATAATTAGAGCACATTCATAGTTGTGAGGAACCATGTTCCATGCTCGCACAAAGCACATTGAGATTCACTATCATTATGTTAGGGAGGGGTTCTCTACTGGAGAGACTAGTTTTGCTTATATTCCCAAACAAGAGACTAGTTTTGGCTTATTTATCATTATATGTCAGGGAGAGGTTCTTTATTGTAGACCTTTTCACAAAGGCTTTGCCTAAGGAGAAGTTTGAAGCTTTTCACAAAACTTTGGGCTTTCTTCCTTTTGTGGATTGGTTTCTTTCCACATAGTTTGGCACTTCCTTATACATGAGTGCCAACTCTTTGTTCACTGCATCACTCATAGGTGGCATTTGTGGATATATTCCAATAGTGATGTGCGTGAACACACTAAGGACTATTGGGACACTTTTTTCCCTCTTTAAGAGGTCCCCCCCACTTGTTTATATGCCTATAAATCTAATGAGTCACTTACTTCGTATTTTTTACTTGGTAATACATTCAATATTGTATTGTGTTCTAGGTGTCTTCTTCTTCCTTGTGCTCTTCATGTGCTTTCGCAGACCTCTATCTCCAACAGTATTTGTTATAACATAGAGAACAAAAAATAAGGTTCCCTCACCCAAAAAGAAGTTACAACATATTGCACGCACATGGACCATAATTCCATTTCTTTAGCAATGATAAGTGTTCATGATTACATCTAACATAGCATCAAATGTACTTACCAGAAAAACAATCCATCTTGAAAGACATCAATGGCTTCAAATTATCATGGTTATTTAGTCAAAAGGTACTTAAGAGAAAAACAATCCATCTTGAAAGACGTCAATGGCTTCATATTATCATGGTTATATAGTCAAGAGATATGTGATACTAAGTAATATTAGTATTGAATACGATCATGTTGCAATGTATTAGAATTCGTGTTACATGTAGCATGTCTTACCATTTATAATTCGCATTATGTGGGTCAAGAATGAGAATTACCTGAACAATAATAGATAGTAACATGAGAGGCTTCCCAAAGGATATCGAGTGGTTCAAATTCTTAGAGGTCTTTGGAAATTAGCACACAAATTCAAGAATCAAACAAGCCTACTTCTTAAATTTGTGTGCTACACTTTCAAAGCTGATAAGTCATTAGTGTAGAGGTCACTACCGGAGTTGAGGTGTTTTAAAATTAGCACACAAAGTCTTATGGCTCATCCATGGGGATTCCAAAGAGTATTATATTGATTGTACTATCTAAAATTTCCAAGACTAGTCCTAAGGATTTCGTTACGTACTAGAGTGCTCAATGCACCTAACCAAACATCATGTCCCGATACATAATGTCTAGAATTTGTTTTACAAGCGATAGGGAAAGTCCATGAACAAAGAAAGCCCAAATCAATGCCGGGGGAGTAGCTTCGCCCTTTCTTTCTCCATCCTTGCGTGAAGTGCTACAATATGATGACTTGCTTTTAATTCTGCCTCACATCAAACACTTGAGACTTGCGCCTTAGAGGTTGGTTAAACTTGGGTTCCACCTTGTCCCAAGCAGCTTGGTTGGGTGGTTGGGTTTTTCGTCTTTTGAGGTGGGGGCGAGGGTTCAACCCCCACCGGCAACATGTAAGGGACATGTTATCATGAAAACTTGTATCTTGTGGTTGATGTGCCATCGTTTGTTTTATATCGCGGTAGTTGTGACCGCAGTCTAATCCAGCTATATAAACCCCTGTTCTTGTGGGATAAGGGGGTCCCATGGGTACTATGCCCTTCCTTGTACAATTGCAATTTCAAAGTTAAAGCCTGGAGGAGTAGGCCTCGACTAAACCTTCATTTAAATAAAAAAAAAAATAGTTCCACCGCCCCTGTGCGAATCTACACATTGAAGAACTGCCGAGTTGAATGACAAAGCGATGGGGCCTTCGGAGATCTTGAACATCTCATAGCCCTCGTACATGAGGCATTTTTGTAGGAATTTGGGGAGTCTTTGCTTTTTTTGGGTGACCTGAAACTCAAAATGCCAACGGATTGGTGTTCGTTGGCACCAGTCTGTTCGGCTCGCCCAAAATAGGTTTAGAGCATTTTTTTAATATTTCAAATACTCAACAGCGCAGCTTAACTTTTTTAATAGAAATTTAGTTTATTTTTTACGGCCGTAGTTGTTTGTTTTGCACATTTTTGACCTTAAAATAACGTAAAAGTTTTTAGGAGACTTTCATAAATTAAATTAAAACTCTGAAATACAAGGTAGTATGTTCAGAACATCTTCAAATTTGAAGAGTATATTAGATCGTCAAAATACAACCTTGAATGCAACATACATAGAAATTAAACTATCTCCATAAATCAAGAGGGATCCTAACTTCAATCAATAGCAAAAATGTCTTTGGGACTTTAAGCCAAGCAATCATGAAATCAAATTTCAGCCACCTAAAATCCGGCTACCGGACCTTCATGTGCACTTAAATTCGATCACCCAAAGTCCATCTCTTACCATCCGAAAGCTGCCCACCGAACATCCATATGCTCATAGAACACTTTTCAAGTGACCTAAAAAATAATCTCCCACCACCCAAAAACATGTGCATGTGCTACCTCTATGACACTCCGAAGGCACGCTTTATATTAAAAAAAAAAAGAAAAAAGAAAAAAGAAAAATAAACTCAGCGTTTGTGTGAAAGAGCAATGGAATTTAAAGAGGTCTCGAGAGTTTGAGAGAGAGACAGGACGTAGGAGACGCTGGCTGCAGATCGCAAAGTCCGAGAGAGAGAGAGAGGATGTAGGAGACGCTGGCTGCACATTGCAAAGCCCGTAGGAGGGAGGGGGTACCGCATGCAGAAAAAAGGAAGGGAGCGAGAGATCTTCTCTGAGATCCGCTTTGATGATGGATGTAGGAGGCGCTAAAAGGAAATTTATGGGAAGATAGACAAATTGGAGCCAGGCGCATGCAGTACAAAGGAAGCGAGCAACCATGATATCTTTCGAGCTGCTGCGCCTATTGTTAGAGGGGCTAATGCAACTAGTTGAAGCCACCCTTGCCACAGTAAGCCATCGTCGATTGTCCTTCAATTGGCACGGCCTTGACCGTGTTTTGCTGCACCAGCATCGGATTTTCAACTTTTCGCGCTCAACTCCTCCGTCTTGATACAGAAGCAAACTGTAAATTCTTAGATCTCTAGGATTTTATTTCGCAAAATGTAAATTCTTAGTTCTCTAGGATTTTATTTCGCAAAATGTGAATTTCTAGCTCCTGTGGCATTCTATTTCCCTGTAATAATCGTTTTTGTGTCCTGATTATATAAGAGGTGCGTTCCATTTCACTGTATGAATCGGCTTTACCTGATTTCTCTCGGATATCTTTCCGTTATAGTAATGGTCCTCCCCTGATCAAATAATATGTACATCTCGTTTCGCTGCAGTAATCTGCTTTCACCAATTACTTTGGTTTAGATTAAATACGTAATTAACGGCGTAAATAAGAGCTCTCTCTCTCTGTCTCAGACACACACACACACTCACACGCACACACAGGCATATGAAATCGTGCATACCTCACCATTCTTTCTCGTCACCGCAAGGATCAATAACATCTTGATGATCTTGCATTTCGTCGCCGCAATCTAAGTGCAGTCGGTTTTCGCATTTGAGGGGTAACATTGGGGACTGCTGGGTATGAAACATGCCAACCAAGATATTCTGGGACAATGAAATACGTTTTTTGGGCTATTTCTCTTTCTCGCAGTTACATGCATACTTCGATTCATTAATTGTTTCTGAAGATTCAGAAATGTAAGATGAAGAACTCGAATCATCATTAGATATTTCGATAGTTCGTACTTTTTTATTAGAGAATTTACAATCTATTTTGTTATCTTGCATGATTTGTGCTGCAAAGTTTAACTAAATGTAACTAGTTGAAGTCATCAAACATAGACAGTTGAAGTGCAACTTGGAGAGTACGTTTTCAATCTGACTCTCAAACATGAAACCATACCTTTGGCTGAGTCTGAAACATGTGGAAAAATAGAATAAAAGGTATCGTCCAGAAGTTGATACTGAAGATTTCTGCATATGAAACTTCTTTTCTTCCATTAAACTCTTCTGCAGAGTTTCTGCTGCAAAGGTCAGTCTTACTGGTTGAAGTCAGACACAGAATGCAAGTAGATATGATCTGGAAACTTATTAATTCGAAATTTACACATGAAAGCATACGTTAAGAAACATCGCCGAAGTTGAAGATGAAACCATCTGCATATGCCACTGTCTCTTCTGTCCACTATATTCTCCTTCAGATTTGTGCTGTAGTTAGTTTGCAGAGAGTGATAGTGCAAGTAAATGGAATTTAAGTTACTAATCTGGATTCGGAAAGCCTACATTCGAAAAGGTCTCTGTCGAAATTGAAGCTTAGTAAACTGTCGTTGCCATTTTCTCCTTTATCCACTGTAATCTGCAAGCAGAGTTTACTCTTTTCAATCCAAGTCTTAGAAAATTATGTTTAACGAGGCTCATTGCCTTGAAGCTGAAATGAAACTATCTTCCATGTCAGTCTTTCTTTTATTCATTGCATTTTCTTGCAGAATTATGCCGCAAGTTATCAATGGAGTCAATAAAAACAGTCAAGTAAATGGACCTTAGAAATTAATTCTGAATCCAATACATAAAAGCATAGCGTCGGGAGAAATCGCCGGGGAATTCACGATGAAACTGCCCATCACGCTGCAAGTTGTACATCGTCTGGAACTATTTGCATGACACAAGTTAGGTTCTTTATTTTTTTATTGCAGCTTTTAATTTAAAAACAGTCACAGGTTGTGTTTCTAATTGTTATCGAGACAATAGCCTGCATTATATGGGCTGCGATTTTTCCCTCAGTTAAAACGTACAGTCATCCACTGAGTTATGCAAATATTTTTCCATAAGGTACCGCAACAAGACGGAGCTTGACTTAGCAGATCTGTTGCGGTTTCTTGTGATTTAACAAGTAACACAGGGGGGTTGTTTAGGCACTCAAGCCTTGAGGCAGAGATTGTGTGTTCAATCCTTATTGGTTGTTGGACATGCTTGGGCCAGTGTGGCCAGTTTACTCTTGTAATGCCTTTGGGTCGTTGAAACTAGTTGCCTTCAGGCAGCCTTTTCTTGTGATGCTTCAGCAATCTAACTCATGCTTTGTGGGATGGGGGGTGGTCCCATGGGTACTATACTTTTCACTTGTACAGTTTTCTTTCAATATATTCAAGTCTTTTTTCAATATATTCAAGTCCAGGGAGATTAGGCTTCGGCTGAGCTTCCTCTTAAGATAAAAAAGCTCTAGTTTGCCTTACATGTCCCCTCCTACCCATCCGTGATGGGTTGCACAATTATTTTCTCTCATAAACTATGGTTTTTAAGCACAAACCAACCAATTATGTTTATTCCTTAGAAATAGAAAGGAAATATATCAAAGGTGAAACCTACAATGCTGGTATAGAGACAATACATCTTATCCCCTTTCTGAATCAAATGAGGGGAAAAAGGGAACATTTTTATCGGTTGTAAATGATTTTGGTCAAAATGCACACTTGTTTTTCAACAACATACGGCCTAGCATGGTAAATGGTTTGTCATACTTCAAAATCCCAATTGTTTGACTGCCAACCCATTCTTTCATATGATGCCCATTATTTTTTCATATGTAACATACGACTAGGATTTCTCGTCGGATTATGAGTTGTATCATGTTTTCTTTTCTTAAATTTTAGCTACTTTCTAGATAGTTTTTTTTAGGTACTCATGGATTGATCACTTTCAATGTGAACACGGGCAAATATGTAAAAGACAATGAATTTATTGCAGGAGGGAACCTTTTGGTGATTTGAAGAGTGAATGAATTTTATAATATTTATGTTTTCCTCTTTGTCCTCGCTGGTTGAGTTTTAATACGGCGAGATTGTTAATCCTAATTGCCCTATTCTTAATTTGGACTCGTGAGAATTTCATGTTGGTATAATATTGATGAACTAGAAAGATGGTTTTGCACCAAAAATTCTTTAAAAGAGCTTTAAGCTGAAAGTTATGATCATTTATGTGTTTATGACTACATGTTGATTTTCTTCTTCTTGTTTTCCATGATTGTGAGTGTAGCCTGCACTCAATCAGGTCTTGTCTTTGGATTGACAATCTAGGTGATTAGTGAATCATAGGGTCATCACATTGGGGGCACCAATTGTTTATATGTGAGGGCTATATCTGTGATTTGGGTTTAATGCTCATTCACAAATCGATTGGGGCTATTCATGATTGACGGTACCCCAAATTCTGAGTTTAGCCCTTGAATCGTGAGTTGTGTTTTATCTTTATTTTTTCCGTCTGTAGAGTTTCTGACCCCTTCTAGATCACTCTGAAAGTCCGTTGCTGAGTCTAGTTCTAATGGTGCTTTTCGAACTCTAAAAGCAAACTTATAAATAATAATAACGGAAATAGCATAACCAGCACTTCACTTGGAAAATCAACCAAAATCCATTAATAACCAGAGACAGTCCACGAGATTATAATTAAAATTTATTGATAGGTTGAGCTTGTGTGCTTTGTGTGAGGAGTGTCTATGCACTTGAGGTCAACAACAATGGTGAATAGTAAAAAAAAAACAAAGAAATTGACCTATATGACTACTTTTATCAATATAAAGATTATTCACATAGAAGGTCCTACTATGATGGGAAGTATGCCGGCAACTAAACCAAACACCCACGCAATAGGAACGTCACATGTAGGTGACTATGAAAGCATACTGAAATAAAAATTTAGTAACCACTTTGGAGCTTCTAATTTAAGGAGAGATATCCTATGAACTCCTTTGAACTCGATGCCCATGAGCCAATATGTCAATGGTGGATGGTGGATATGAGAATTGACAAGGTACGCTCTAAACCTCAATACGTGACTTAGAAAACATCAACATGATGGGCCAAGATCCCAATAAAGAAAGTGGAAGATCTATTCATAAAACCTCCAAATACATCAAGAGAATAATATTTTTTCTCTCATTTAAAACAAGTCGTAAAGATTACTTGTAACTAGGTACATTCCTTGTTATACATAGACAAGAACACTAGTGATGTGTATTGGTTGCTAGCTTCAAAAGTTGATTAGAACCCTACACAAGAAAAAAATTGGGTAATGAAAATTCCTCATGATCCTAAGAAATCACCTACCTAGAATGATGAAGTTGGCAATAGATATTGAAAATTGGTAAAAGAATTAAATCCCAAGTACATATAAAAAGCTAAATTCTTTTGTATGTTAGCAGACTACGAGTTCGAGAGAGATATCAGAACCACAAACTCCCAGCCATATATTAGATTCTTCAAATCAATAAGATGACATGCAACAAAGTAGATGGAGGTAGACTCATCCTCCCATTAGAGCTCTATCTCATAATATGCTAATAGATGTAAGGATGAGTAGATCAATTAAAAGAGTTCAAGGTACATACTTGAAGTGCATGAAAAACTATTGATCGTTATCCATACAATCATATGGAAGGACATAAAGAACTCTTAAGAATTGAAGAACTAATAGTTTACTCAATATGAGGCGTTTGGGTTTGAGCCACTAAGTTGGGGATAGATTTGATAATTTTGATGGGTTTTTTAATTATTCAAGAATTGAATTATCTAAGAGAGGTATCAACCAATGAGAGAACAATGTCATTTATCCATATGTTTAAACAAGATCCCATCAAATGGATGAGATTAGATACTCAAGATTCAAGTGGTAGTTGGATAGATGCCTTAGGTAGGAAAGCAGATTTCTATGTTCATACAATTATTGCAACATCTGTAATGACAATAGAGGCCATGATCTATTTGCAAGTGAAGTAAGTCCCAAGGTCGAATCTAATATTGCATCCATAAAGAGAACGGTACAACCTATAGCCAAACATTTAGGTTTTGATTTGAGACCCACAAGACCAGCACAAAGACCTGATATGTCAAGGACATCTCAATTGTGGAGGATACTAACCCACTCAAGGATAAAAAAAGAAATGGTTATAGTCCTATATATTAAAACAAAATGGAATAATCATAGTGTTTTAGCTTGTTCTTAAAATAGCATGTGGAAGAGAAAGCTTCATAGCCTACACATGGAATCATAGGCCAAGAAATACAAATAATGGAACCCCCTAAACTAGTTTTATGATAACAACACCTCCTACCATCCAACATATTGTTGATTAAATGTATCCCAATTGAAGAGAACATGGAAAGCCAGCTTATGCCTATGAATCCACCTTTCATGGAAGATTTTGAGATGAAATATTTAGAATCTTACAATTAGAATTCCATATAAGATAATTGGGAATAGCCAATTACCATTGAGGAGTAGCTCTTGGTGCATGAATTAAGAGATGGATTAGTTGAAATGGAACAAAATATACTTGAGCAATTAAAAATTGCCTACCCAAGAGGTCCATCTAAGGTAGTAGCAAATGTTACCTATCATAGATGTGGTGTTGATCACTACATCAAAGATTTATGCGATCCTCCAACTCTAAAAAATGAAGGATCATTTTGTAAGGACTACAAAAAGGACACTTTTACAAGAATGCTACAAATAATGATGAAGTGGTTCAATGGTGGCAAGGCAGGTTGGATTCCCCTTTAAGAGACCTTCATGATGATGCTTTCACAACAGAAAACTAGATATGCACGATGTTTACCGAACTCTACATAGACTTGTAGATTATGTAGAAACTATGCAATATATATAGACCTCGTGCACAAATTTTCTAGGTTTTACAAATGTGATCAAAATTTTAGTATATGGTTGAACACACAAGTACTATATGTTTTACTAAAGAACATATATAAAAGTGTTCGGTAGTCATTTGGCCTTTCACATGGACATTAATAGTAAGAATCTCTCGCTAAAGGTGACTATGGCCAAAGTGAACTATGGGAGAAAAAATAAAGAATGATAAAAGATACTTGAGTGTAAGTATACAAAAAATACCTCCTACTTGATGGGCATGTTACACACTGTACAAGTAATTGTGCAAGATCACGAATCAAGTAACTCCCATCAAGTGTCAACAGTGTTAAATTCTATCTCGTGGTAGAACTTGGTCAAAGAATTGCAACGTTACCTTGAGTATGAACCTTCTCAAGAATAGTGTGTACATTGACTAAATTGTCTCTAGTGAAGTGATACCTCACCTCAATGCGCTTGGTCTTTGCATGATAGATTGGATTCTTATCCAAATCAATGGCACTTTGAATATCACTAAGCAAACCATGAACATGATAAGGTAGACCCATATCACAAGCAAGATGAGAAAACCACAATTCTTCTTTACATGCCTCACTAGTTGTAATGTACTTTTCTTCGGTAGGGGAGAGAATTGTATATCCTTGAAGTCGAGATCTCCGAGAGATAGCATCTCCAAGAAAGTTAAAAATCTACCCTAATGTAGACTATCAATTATCTACACAACTAGCATAATCTAAAATCTATGTAACCAATAATGGATACATCTCCTCTACCCAAGCATAGATGCTTGTTCTTAGTGCCACTCATGTATCTCAGAATCATCTTGACCA
Organism: Ceratopteris richardii; assembly: GCA_020310875.1. NCBI lineage: Eukaryota > Viridiplantae > Streptophyta > Polypodiopsida > Polypodiales > Pteridaceae > Ceratopteris > Ceratopteris richardii. The sequence goes on from CM035419.1 coordinate 150,689,085, forward strand.
CTTGCTAATGCTTCTTTCCAGGAGTAGACATATATTTGATCACAATTGTCACAACAAATGCAATGTCTGACCTCGTGGCTACCATAGCATACGTGAGAATACCAACAACGCACTAATACAAAATTTTGGTCATGAATTCCTTTTCCTCATTTGATAAAGGTGTATTGAATATTGAATTTGTGAAGTACTTTGGATATGTACCCACTTTGAGAAAAATATATGCATATTGAACCTATGAAATATTTGCTCAACTTCAATATGTAGGTAAAGGTGTATTGAATATTGAACTTGTGAAGTACTTTGGATATGTACCCACTTTGAGACAAATATATGCATATTGAACCTATGAAATACTTTGGATATGTACTCACTTTGAGACAAATATATGCATCTATTACTCAAACACAAATAATGCACATGCCAAGGATATTTTTGGCATCCCCCAAATCCTTCATATCAAATGTCTTGCTCAACTTCTTCTTGAGTAATGATAAGTCATCAGAGGACTTTCCAACAATCAACATATCGTTGGTGTAACATATCAAGCATATTAAGCTCTTATGTGAGCATCTCTTAGTGTAGAGACAATGATCATCATTGCTTTAAGAATAACCTTGAGACTTCATGACAGCATGAAAATTTTGGTACCATTTTCTAGGGGACTATTTAAGTCCATATACATTATTCTTCTACTTACAAACTACATCCTCTTTGTCACAAGCTTCATAACCCTCTGGTTGTTTCATAAGGATCTCTTCTTTAAGATCTCTATGCAAGAAAGCACTTTTCACATCCATTTGGAATAGCTCTAAGTCCTCCATGCAACATGCATAGTGTAGTCATCTTGATACTGGAGAGGAGATTTTCTTGAGAAGGATACCATGTGTTTTTTATAGCACTTTGCAACTAGTTGTGCTTTATACTTCAGAGAAACACTATCTAATATGAGATTCAACTTATATACCCATTCACATGATAAAGCTTTCCTTCTCTTTGACAAAGGTATTGAATCCCAAGTACCATTCTTGTGAAAAGAATCTAGTGCATTCTTCAGGGCACACTCCCACTTGACATGATCCTTTGTCTACATAGCTTCTCTGTAGCAACAAGGCTCACTAGCATCTGTCAATGTAATGTGATCATTTGTAGACTGCTCATTTGGACATTCTCCTAAACATTCCTATGTGTAGCATTCTTATGCATAACTAACTAGGGAACTCGTATTCTTAAACACCAATCTTCTCACTTCAACCTCTTTAATGGGTTGTGGCTCATTGGAAATGACATCACTATTTTAGATCATTGATCGTGTTTTAGGATCCATAAGCGATATCCAAATTGATCGTCTTGGCCATATTCAAGAAAGATGCATTTCGTTTTCATATAGTTTGGATTTTGTCTAAGATTCTTTGGTATATGAACATACACTTCACACTTAAAAACTCAAAGATGATCATAATATGGTGGCTTCCCTATCCATAAAACTAGTGCAAGTTTGAGAGCTTTGGCAATACTAGGTGCAAGGTGAATCAAATGAACTACAGTCAACATTGCTTCTACCCAAAAGCCTTGTAAAAAGCTTGCATGATGCAATCATAGGAACTACTTTATCCTAAATAATTATATTCATCCTCTCAACTATGCCATTCTGTACTAGGATATAAGCAGCTATAAACTCTCTACAAATTCCTCTACACTGACATTCAAGCCTAAATTCATGTGAGTACACTTATCTCCATTATCTAAACATAAAGCCTTAAGCTTAATTTCTCTTTAGTTTCAATTGGACCAAGCCAATTTTTGAAAGTAGGGAATACCTCATCCCTTGACTTCATAGGATATGGCTATAAGTTTTTAGTGTTTTGTGTTACCGTTAGTGTCCATGTGAAAGGCCAAATGGGTACTGGACACTTTTTGTATATGTTCTTTAATAAAAACATATAGTGGCCTGGCCAACCACAAACTTTTTATTCCATCGCATTTGTACGACCTAAGAAATCAGTGTTCATGATCTATGTGTTGTGTGTTTTTTGTGTATTCTACACCTCTTGTGCAGAGTACTGAGTGCGGCCCCAAAGTTCGGGTTTCTACAGCAAGGGTATCGTTATTGAGCTCTTGAGAAGGGGAGTCTACCATTGTGCATCACCATAGAAATACTTCACTGGTATCATAGCATTTCAAGGCAAAAGGTTTTCTCTTTTTGTGCGAGCGAAGTGAGCACCCACCCATCCACACAAGGCTTTCTCCAAGGGTTTTTGAGCCAAAGAACAGAGTTGACAAACACTTGTAGGTGTTTTTGGCCAGTGTTTGGGTTGCGAATTCAGCCTTTCAGTGCCATTTTACTGCATACATTGAGCACATACACAATGTACACTTTTGTGGATACTGCTTATGTATGTCCATTGTTGGTGCAAACAAGCCTTAACACTTGGCTTTGTCTTGTACCTTGAAGACTCAACATAAAAATTGGACATAGATTCCTTATCATTATTGAAGGTGTTGCAAGAGTTTGGATTACTTCATTTGAAGGAAGACCATAGGAACACATGCCTATGCTTAGTTACTTTTTTTACTTAATGTAAAAGTCAATATGACTTAACTCATTTCTTGTAATCACACCTACCTTCAAAAGTCGTGGAATTTGAAAGGTATGAATGGAGAGAATATCTCCATATGTTTAGATGAGAGATTTGAGGGAGCCTACATTTGAATTTGAAATTCAATTTCTTTTCAAACTCCTATAAAAGACTATGTAAAAGTCGCGGGGATGTTACTCTCTTTTCAAGGCTAATCCAAGCAAATCATTGAGTGTGTGAGAGCTACTCTTTAGCCTACACCTCTGAGTACCATTGGGCATCACTCTACATGCCAATGGGAATGTACATTTGATAGATTCAATACATATACTCATAGTCATTATCTCTGTTTTCTCTGAGTGACCATCTTCAAGTCTGTCAACTTCAACAGGGCATATCTCAAGATCTACTGAACCAAATTGAATGATTCAAAGCTCATTGGAACCAGCTCAAAGCATTCTACAACACTACAAAATTTCAAGTCATTCTATTCAGCCTATTGGGAGAAATCGCAGTCGAGGCAATCACTGGTATTTTTCTGTGTAGTTCCTAAAAAGTCGGGGGTGTCTCTGATTTTGCTAAAGATCATTCTCAGTGCATAGTTTGTTAATTGGAGTGATTTAACTTGCTAATGGTAGCTTGTTAAGTTAATTTAATACTCCCAGAAGGATTTAATCCAATTGTAAGTGTGCTGGTCACACTAAGCTTAAGACTGAGCAGGTGTCATTACAGGAATAGTAAGTTTTTGGAGTTGTGAAGGTTCAAAATCATCTGTTTTGATTTGATCATTACTCAATCATTCTGTAAAGCACATATATAGTTTCTTGGTGTCATTTGGAAGCTCAAGGAGTCTCCTAACCATATCTGAAGAGAGAAGAGGGCAGGTGTGAAGCAGGTCTAGCAGCACCAACTTGATCTTCTAAGTGTATCTAGCCATCACATCCAACAGTGGTATCAGAGCTAATAAGGTAATCATGGGTGATGGTTTCCCTTCCTTCATTGACAAATTGGATAGAAATAATTACCAGGCTTGGTCATTGAGAATGAAGACCTATCTACAAGGGAGAAGCTTGTATGGATACATTTCAGGAGATGAGGAGTTGCCCTCATTCAAGACCAGAGGCCTACCTACAAAGGATGAACATGAGAGGCTCGACCAATGGTGTGCAAAAGATGCTTTGGCAAGGTCATATCTTCTAAACTCTATTTCTGATTTCCTTCTACCTCATGTAAGGAATTGTAAGACTTCCCAAGAGACTTGGGAAACCTTGTCAACATACTTTTCATCAAGCACAAGGGCCAGAAAGAATCAGCTATGGATTGAGTTTACAACTCTTAGGAAGCAATCAAAACAATGTGTCTCAGATTTTGTCACCAAAGTCAAAGACATTGCAGATCAACTTGCAAGTGTTGGAGAAGAAATTGAGGAAGAGCAAATAGTCAGACAAGTGATCAATGGACTAAAGGCAGATGACAAGTGGGAGAGCTTTACCACTGCAATGGACTTGTACATGGACATCCAAGCACCTGATCTAACAACTCTGATTGGACAACTCTTTACACATGAAGCAAAGATCACAAAGAATGGAGAGCAATCAAAAGGTAACAATCCCTCTGCCCTATATGCTGATAAGAAGACTAAAGACAAGGGTAAAAACAAGAAGGTTGATGAAGAAGGCTCTACCTCCCAAGCAAACTATGCAGGGAGAGGTAGATCATCTAGAGGAAGGGGCAGAGGAGGTAAGTCAGGTAGGGGGAGACCCTACAATCAATCTCCATGCAATATTTGTGGCTTGTCTAACCATACTACAGATGAATGCTACAAGAACTACAAGAACCAAAGAGGAAGAGGTCACCAAAGAGGAGGATACTCCCAAGGCAGAGGCAGATTCAATCAATCTCAAGGCTACCATGGCTACAACAATAATTACAACAACAATAGCTACAATTACAATGGCAATTATCAAGGTGGATACAGGAACAGGAAGGATTACAACAATTATGCAGAGGATCAAGATGATTCCTTGTTGATTATGAACATGACATCTAAATCAGGTATCAATGATGATCATTTGTTCTATATTGATTCAGGTTGCTCTAACCATGTAGCTGGAAATGTTGCCTTACTCTCTGATTTGGAAGAACCTAAAGGCAAGCACCAAGTGCAGACAGGTGATGACACTAAACATTCAGTGGTTAAAGTAGGCAATGTCAAAACAAGTGATGGTAATCAGAATTTACTAAGCAGAGTATTGTATGTTCCAACAATCACCAAGAATCTGATGAGTGTAGGTCAGATTGTTGAAAAAGGTCTACAGGTCAGGTTCACTCAACATGGTGCATATGTGGAGGATCCAAGACATGGATTCAGAAGGATAGCCAAGGGAGAGAAATCAGGTAGATTATTTACCTTTGAACTTGAGGATACTAAGAATATTGCCTTGTACAACTATAAGGACCAAACCCTATCAGAATTGGAGATGTGGCACAAGAGATTAGGTCACATTGGAGAAAGGACCATAAAGCAAATGAGTAGAGATCAATGTGTGCTTGGGATACCTAATGTATCCAAGCAACACATGATATACAAGTGTGGGGCTTGTCAGTTTGGTAAGTCACACAGATTGCCATACACCAAGAAAGGATTTATGCATGAAGATTACTTGGAATTGGTGCATACAGATGTTTGGGGACCAAGCAAGGAGCCATCCATATCTGGATCAAGGTACTATGTGTCCTTTATAGATGATTATAGCAGATGGACTGTCTTGTACTTCATGAAACATAAAGATGAAGTATTTAATTGTTTCAAAAGGTATCTTGCATTAGTTGAGAATCAAACAGGTAGACATTTGAAGAGGCTAAGGTCAGATGGTGGTGGAGAATACTTCTCCAATGATTTTGAAGAATTCTTACAGGAAAGAGGCATCAAGAGGGAGATTACTACAAGGTACTCACCTGAACAAAATGGGGTAGCTGAGAGAAGGAATAGACTCATTGTAGAGACAGCTAGATCTATGCTTAATGAAAAAAAACTACCAAATTATCTTTGGGCAGAGAGTGTATCTACTGCCACATATTTAATTAACAGGTTGCCATCAAAGACACTTGATGGAATGACACCCTATGAGGCTTGGCATGGTAAGAGACCATCTCTGGATCATTGCAAGATCTTTGGGTGTGTTGCATATGTGCATATTCCCTCACAGGTAAGGGGAAAGCTAGATCCTAAGGCTGAAAAGTGTATCTTCATTGGTTATGATTTGAATCAGAAGGGATACAGGTTTTATAACCCCTCAAACAAAGGCTTCAAGGTAAGCAGAGATGTCATCTTTGATGAAAATGATTCATGGTATGAAAATGAGTGCAGGAAAGTTAGCCTACCTTATGATATGGAAGAAGACTTTCCAAAGCTTATCAGGCAAGAACCAACTCAGAAAGAGGACACAAGCTCAGATGATGAAGACACCATCAACATTGAAGAGTTCAAGGCTTGGAAATCCAAAGGGAAGATGAAGATGAAACAACTTGAAGATAATCCAGAATCCTCAACTCAAGCTATGAGGAGATCTCAAAGAGAAAAGAAGAAACCTATTAGGTATGGGTATGATACTTCACTTGTAACCAAGCACTCTGTATATCTTGCAAAGGATATCTTGAATGAAGAACCAGGTACATTTGAAGAAGCAATTACTAAATCAGAATGGAAGGAAGCAATGGATGAAGAAATGGAGGCTCTCAAGGAGAGTGATACTTGGGATTTGGTACCCAAGAAGGACTCCATGAAGGTGATAGGATCCAGATGGATCTACAAACTCAAGAGGAACTCAGATGGTACAATAAACAGGTATAAGGCTAGGTTGGTAGCCAAGGGTTTTGCACAAACCCAAGGCATTGATTATGAGGAGACATTTTCTCCTGTGGCCAAGATGCCAACTATCAGAATTATGGTGAGTGTAGCTGCATCCAAGAATTGGAACATGTACCAATTGGATGTGAAGAATGCATTCTTGAATGGATGGATATCTGAAGAGGTCTACATGTCACAACCACCTGGCTATGAAGATCCCAATAAGGTAAATCATGTTTGTAAATTGAAGAAGGCTCTGTATGGATTGAAGCAGGCACCTAGAGCATGGAATTACAGGTTGACAACCTATCTCCTAGATCAAGGATTTGTGATGAGTAAAGCAGACACTTCATTGTTTATAAAGAAAAACAATTCAGAGGTAATATACTTGTGTGTCTATGTTGATGACATCATTATTACAGGAAATGATGTGAATGGGATTAGACACATCAAAGGTCAAATGATGAAGGAATTCAAGATCAATGATCTTGGATTATTGAAGTACTTCCTAGGACTTGAATTGGTCTACACAAATTCAAGTATATTTATCACTCAGAAGAAGTACATTCAGGACATGGTCAAGAAGTTTAATTTGCAGGAAGCTAAAGTTTCAAACATTCCTATGGAGGTCAACCACAAACTCAGTGCACATGAAGGAGAAGAACTCAAGGATATTACAGGTTACCAAAGTTTGGTAGGTAGTCTTAATTATGCTACCTTAACCAGGATTGATATCTCATATGGTGTTAGTGTACTTAGCCAATTTATGCATAAGCCAAGAATACCACATTTGGAGGCAGCCAAGAAGATAGTAAAGTACCTAAAGGGAACACAAAATCATGGTTTGTACTTTCCATACTCATCAGACATTGACATCAAAGTATACTCAGATGCAGATTGGGCAGGTTGCAAGGATGACAGGAGGAGTACATCTGGTTACATATGCTTTGCAGGTGATAAATCAATTTCTTGGTCATCCAAGAAACAACCTACAGTAGCTCTATCATCTACTGAGGCAGAGTACAGAGGGCTAGCCAATGCCACTCAAGAAGCAATATGGTTGAAGCTACTATACTCAGAATTAGGCCTATACACAAGGCCACCTATCATATTTGGTGATAACACAAGTTCACTTCACCTAGCAGCTAATCCTGTGTATCATGCTAGGACAAAACACATAGAGGTTCATTACCACTATGTGAGGGAGAAATTACTTAGCAAGGAAATCCAATTATCATATGTGTCTACTAATATACAATGTGCAGATTTGCTTACAAAAGCTTTGGATGGGAGCAAGCTATGCAGGTTTAAATCCATGATTGGATTACAGGATATCATTGAAGACTAAAGATGAAGACTCAAGCAAGTGTTTGGCTTGAGGGGGAGCTGTTGGTGCAAACAAGCCTTAACACTTGGCTTTGTCTTGTACCTTGAAGACTCAACATAAAAATTGGACATAGATTCCTTATCATTATTGAAGGTGTTGCAAGAGTTTGGATTACTTCATTTGAAGGAAGACCATAGGAACACATGCCTATGCTTAGTTACTTTTTTTACTTAATGTAAAAGTCAATATGACTTAACTCATTTCTTGTAATCACACCTACCTTCAAAAGTCATGGAATTTGAAAGGTATGAATGGAGAGAATATCTCCATATGTTTAGATGAGAGATTTGAGGGAGCCTACATTTGAATTTGAAATTCAATTTCTTTTCAAACTCCTATAAAAGACTATGTAAAAGTCGCGGGGATGTTACTCTCTTTTCAAGGCTAATCCAAGCAAATCATTGAGTGTGTGAGAGCTACTCTTTAGCCTACACCTCTGAGTACCATTGGGCATCACTCTACATGCCAATGGGAATGTACATTTGATAGATTCAATACATATACTCATAGTCATTATCTCTGTTTTCTCTGAGTGACCATCTTCAAGTCTGTCAACTTCAACAGCGCATATCTCAAGATCTACTGAACCAAATTGAATGATTCAAAGCTCATTGGAACCAGCTCAAAGCATTCTACAACACTACAAAATTTCAAGTCATTCTATTCAGCCTATTGGGAGAAATCGCAGTCGAGGCAATCACTGGTATTTTTCTGTGTAGTTCCTAAAAAGTCGGGGGTGTCTCTGATTTTGCTAAAGATCATTCTCAGTGCATAGTTTGTTAATTGGAGTGATTTAACTTGCTAATGGTAGCTTGTTAAGTTAATTTAATACTCCCAGAAGGATTTAATCCAATTGTAAGTGTGCTGGTCACACTAAGCTTAAGACTGAGCAGGTGTCATTACAGGAATAGTAAGTTTTTGGAGTTGTGAAGGTTCAAAATCATCTGTTTTGATTTGATCATTACTCAATCATTCTGTAAAGCACATATATAGTTTCTTGGTGTCATTTGGAAGCTCAAGGAGTCTCCTAACCATATCTGAAGAGAGAAGAGGGCAGGTGTGAAGCAGGTCTAGCAGCACCAACTTGATCTTCTAAGTGTATCCAGCCATCACATCCAACATCCATGTGGTCATTGATATAGCAATTAAGTTTTTGCATAAAGTCTTTTATGTTTGATAAAAAGGATCGTGGTAAGGTTTTCTTAATTGAGAGACACGCAGATGTTGGGGTCTCTTTAGTGACATAGGTGGAAGACTAACCCAGTCTTACCATAGGAGATGTATGATAGTTGTTCATAGGTTCTCGATAAGCCTAGTTGGCTTCTTTCAGGTAACTGATTATATTCAGTGGAGTCATTCATTCACTATGCAGGTTAACATGTTAGTACTTGCAATTTTATGAGATTTTGACACTGGTCATATGCTCATTTTACAGAGGATACTCTCGTAAAAGTTTTCAAGATTTTTTCGTTTTATCAACTATATAGTGGTTGATTTACTCCTTGATACACTTATTGGTGTGAGCACATTTATTCTCACATAATCCTTTTGGTTGGTCATTATTGTTCGTTAATTCATTTTTTTGGGAAGACTACTTATTTTTTTCCCAAAATTTGACACTTGGTCATGCTTCTTTGAGCCTTAGTGGTGCTTGGAATCTTCTAGCTCCATTATCATTCTATTTAGTTCTCTATCATCATGGCATCAGAGGTCTCAGGCACATCTGGTGGATCAGGCTCTAGTGCCAGTGTTCCGAGGAGCTATAACTTGCAGGGCAAAGACCATTTTGAGATCCGAAAATTTGATGGCACAAACTGATGGAGACTTTCAAATCCTCAATGTCAAATCTACCTTGACTTAAGAAAACCTCTATGTCAAGTATAGATAAGACTTTACATCAATTACTTCAAATCTTTCCAAGTTCAAGACTGAAGTATACTTCCTTCTTCAATTTTTGAGCTTCTATTCTTCTTCAATAGTCTTCTTCAAAACTCAACTTCATTACCAACAAATTTCATAGATTTTAATGCTCCAAATTACATAAGAATCTTTATATGATCCTTTTACAACCATGGGGTACAATAAACCTTTGATTAGACTGATTAAAACTTTGATTAATCACTAAGATCAAAAGTATGTATGAAACTGATGTTCAAAAATGATGACTTTGACATAGGTGATTTCAATCTATGATTTCTCTCAAACTGAAACCCATTTTGCAAAATTCTTTTGAACATATCTTCCTTATCTCTCAACTTAGATTTGTAATGCTTAAACACTTTACATGCATCACTGAGATCTAAGCAAAACATTAATCGATGAGATGTGACATTTTTGAGTCTGCACTTCAGAGAGTGACATATGAATGTTCTTATGAACCATACACACACTATGAAAAGAATTAAGACATGAAACTTTAACCATAACTTGTTTTACTGTTGAATTAGATATGTGTACAAGGATTTCTAATCCATGTGATCATCGTGAGAGAAATGTGAATTAGTCTGAGCTCTAATTCTACAGATTTCCCTCGACACTTATACCTCTTCTAAGATAATGAACTCTCTTAATTTCTACAGTCATAACTGACTTATATAGTCACAAATTTGTAAGTGGATCATGACCAATACATTGGTATTCGCTTGCTTTATTATTAATCTAACTATAATACACTAATTAGGATCCTCTTAAAGTGAATATATGCTCAGTCATGTTTCATAATTTTTATCCATTGCTTCATTCTTCTTGATCTTTATTTGCACCAAAATTCTCTTTATCTATGTCCATACTCGTGCTTGGCTTCATTAACCTTCATAAGCACCAATTTGTGATTGGTCTGCACCAACAACTCCCCCTCAATCACTAATTGTGGTTAGGCTCTTCTTCTTTATTCCTACCATCTCTTTGAATCTTTGTAACTTAGGTCCGTCTAGACTCTTGGTTAACATATCTACTACCTATTATTTTGTTGGAATACATGTGACTTCTATTTCTTTATCAAGTACCTTTTCCCTCAAGAAATGATATTGAATCTCAATATGTTTAGTCCTAGCATGAAAAACAGGATTAGTTGCTAAGTAAAGTGAACTCATCTTATCACCATGTATAATTGGAACCCCTTGCTCAACTCCAAGACTGTTCATTAAATTCTTCATCCATATGACTTCCTTTGCCGCTCTTAACATTCCTTTATACTAAGCTTCTATGGATGACAAAGCAACTATGTGTTTCTTCTTTGAACACCATGATACTAGCGTATCTCCAATATAGCATAAGTATCCATGAGTAGATCTTCTATAATTTTTACTACCTTCCCGATTTGCATCACTAAATACGTTGATTCTAGTGTCAAAAGTGAAACCATAGTACAAAACTTCATTAGAAGTTCCTTTGATGTATCTTGGCACTCTTTGTGCTGTAATCCAATGAGTTTTCTTTGGACAATGCATGAATTGTGACAAAACACTGATTGAATATGAAAGATCTGGTCTTGTCAAGGTAGCATAAATCAGACTTCCTACCGAAATTGGATAAATACGTACATGGTTAAATTATGATTTACCTCCAATGGGGTTGTTGAGATTCTGCAATTTTTCATGTTGAACTTTAACAAAAAAATCTTCAAGTACCTTTCTTGTGTAACATACACTCCATATTGAGTGTAAATGATCTCCATGCCTAGGAAATAGGATAAATTTCCCCAGTCACTTATCTTTAAATCCTTTTCCATTTACTTCTTGAGCTCTTGAATTCCTTTGGTATATGTACCTGTAAGTATACTATCATCAACATAGATACAAATGTATATATATCCATCTTCACTTGCTTTCACTAGCAAGCTACTATCTGCCTTTGATGCTTGATAGCCAAGTTCATTTAAGAACTCCACAAGTCTATAGTTCCAAGCCCTTGGAGCCTACTTCAAACCATACAAAGCTCTTTTAAGCTTACACACACAATCTGATCCATTTGGATCTTTGAATAGTTCTGGTTGCTCCATGTGTACTTCATGTGCAATGTATCCATTTAGAAAAGCATTTCTAACATCCAATTGTGATCGCTTCCATCCTTTGCAAGTTGCAATAGCTATCAATGTTCTAATGGTAGACATTTTAGCCACTCGACTATAAGTTTCATCATAGTCCACACCTTGTGTCTGAGGTTATTCTTTAACCATTAGTCTAACTTTATATCTAGAAACTTTTCCATTTGCAAATCTTTTTGTCTTATACACCCATCTACATTCAATTACCTTTTGATTTCTTGGTCTAGGTACCAAGTATCATGTATGATTCTCAAGTAGAGCATCATGTTCTTCCTTCATTGCTTTTGCCCAATTCTCTTTAGCTTTCACTTCTGCATATGTGGATGGATCTTCATCTATCTTCAATATGTATGCATAATCCTTAGTTGTGATGTAAGAAGTTGTTGGAGTTAGACGTCTGCGGAAGCACGCGAACAGCACAAGGAAGAGGAAGAAGCTTGGAGCACAACACACAAGACTGAATGTATTACTAGAGAATGTACAAAGATAAGTAGCCCATTAGGGCAATAGGCGTATATACAAGCCGGGGGAAAAAAACCTCCTAAAGAGGGAAAAAAGTGCCCCGGCGGTCCTAGAGTGTTCACACACATCACTACCTAAATATATCAACAAATCCCCCCTGGGAGTGATGCGGTGAACAAGGAGCTGGCACTCATGTATAAGGAAGTGCCGAGCTATGTGGAAATCACTCCACAAAAGGAAGTAAGCCCAAAGCTTTGCGGAAAGCTTCAAACTTCTCCCTAGGCAGAGCCTTCGTGAAAAGGTCTGCAATGTTCTCCTGCGTGGGCACATATGCCAAGCTGATCTCCCCAGCAGAGAACCTCTCCCTGACATAGTGATAATGCACCTCAATGTGCTTAGTGCGAGCATGGAACACAGGGTTCCTCGCAACTGCCAATGCGCTCTGACTATCAGTGAAGATGGTGGTGGCAGAAGACTGGCCAACACCCAAATCAGCCATAAGGCGTCTGAGCCACACACACTCAACAATTGCTGTGAAAGCTGCCCTATACTCAGCCTCACAACTGGAAGTGGCCACAGTAGGCTGCTTCTTGCTCAACCAAGATATACATGAGCTACCAAGCATGAAGCAAAAACCACTGGTGGACACACGAGTGTCATAGCAACCAGCCCAATCTGAGTCAGAAAAAGCATGCAAATCTGGCGGTAGTGATCCCCCCTTGGGATAAAACAACCCAAGTAGCCGAGTACCACTCAAGTAGCGAAAGATGCGCTTAACCGCTTTCCAATGCGTGACTCCTGGGCAATGCATAAACCTGCTCATCTGTGAGACAGCAAACTGAATATCTGGCCGAGTAATGCATAAGTAAATCAAGCATCCAACAGCCTGCTGATAGAAAACAGCATCAAATGCATCTCCAGCATCATGAAGACTCAATCGTAAACCTGTCTCCATAGGAGTGGCAATAGGCTTACAGTCTTCAAGGCCAAAACGCTGCAATAATGTGTCAATATATTTCGTTTGACACAAAGCCATTCCACCATCAACTTGCATAAACCGAATGCCCAAATAGAATTCAAATGCCCCAAATCAGACATCTCAAATGAGGCATGCAAATCAGCCTTGAAATCAGCAATATGCTTCTCAAGAGGACCAGTGAGCAGCATGTCGTCTACATAGACAACAATGATCAAAAGCACATCATTAGCACGCTTAACATATAAGGTGCTTTCAGTTGGACTGTTCTCAAAACCATGTGCAATCAGATAGGCATGTATTTTCTCATACCAAGTACGTGGTGCTTGCTTTAAACCATATAACGCCTTCTTTAACCTGCACACCTGGTTTTCATGCCCTTTCTGCACAAAGCCACGGGGCTGAAAAACATACACTTCTTCATGCAAGTCACCATTCAGAAATGCTGTTTTAATGTCCAACTGATGTACATTCCAACCATGATGGGCTGCAAGTGCACAAATGCTCCGAACAGTAGTCATACGGCATGTAGGTGCAAAGGTCTCATCAAAATCAATGCCTCTTTCCTGCGCATAACCCTTTGCAACAAGCCTAGCCTTATACCTGTCAACTGTACCATCAGGTTTACGCTTCAGCTTGTATACCCACTTAGTGCCAATGGCCTTCTTGCCAGGAGGCAAGTCACATAAAGACCATGTACCATTCTTCATTATAGCATCATATTCAGATTGCATAGTAGCCATCCAATTTTCTGAATTTTGTGCTTCATCAAAAGAAACAGGCTCATTCTCATCACAGAGACTAGATGCAGCCATAGCATAGCAATCTGATGGAAAGGAGGTACTATGAGAGCCTGAACGAGTACGATATGACAAAGGTGCATCTAATTTGCTGTCACGCAAAGTCTGCACCAGCCATTTTGGCATAGTTTTTGCCTGTTCAATATCAGCTCTCTCATCAACAAGTGCATCATGTAAATCTGCATCAGAAATGGCATGATCTGCATCATCATATGAAACCTGCAAAGGCTGAGAAGTTGCCTCATTAGGACCAGCGCTAGCCTGTCCACCTGTAAAAAGAGGCATCAAAGTATCATACATGTCTTTGGAGCTAACAGATGTCTCCTTAGTACATGAAAGCAATGGCTGAATAGCATCTTCCACAAAGACAACATCACGGCTAACCAGAATGCGTTTAGTCTGTGGATGATACAGACGATAGCCTTTACTTTCAGAACTGTACCCAACAAAAATACATTTTACTGCCTTATCATCCAATTTTCTGCGATGTTGTTCAGGCACTAATGCATATGCCAAACAACCAAAAACACGTAGATGAGCAACAGATGGCTTGCGGTCATGCCAAGCCTCATATGGAGTGATAGACTGCAACGCTTTCGTGGGACACCTGTTCAGTACATATGCTGCACACATGACAGCCTCAAGCCAGAAACTATGTGGTAAAGCCTGACTTTTGACCATGCACCTCGCCATCTCCATGAGTGACCTGTTCTTTCGTTCAGCAACTCCATTCTGTTGAGGTGTATACGGCACTGTACACTGGTGTTTTATCCCACGTTCAGCCAGAAATGCATTAAAATCTGAAGACATATATTCCCCCCCTCGATCAAAACGGAGGGTGCCCATTTTACATGCTGACAGATTTTCAGCCAAAACCAAAAACTGTTTGAAGCACATGAACACTTCGGACTTTGCTTTGAGTGGATATACCCATGCATGCCTGGAAAAATCATCAATGAAAGTCACGAAGTAAAGGTAATTTCCAAAAGAGGGTGTCTGCATAGGACCACAGACATCACTATGTACAAGCTGCAATTTCTGCATAGCCCGAACTGAACCATCTTTTGGAAAGGAAGAACTCTGCATTTTGCCCAAAATACAGCCTTCACAAACATGTTTTCCAGGTGCCTCAAGTTTGGGCAAAGAGGACACCATTTCAGATTTCTGCAGGCGTAACAAACTAGCAAAATTCAAATGACCAAAGCGTGCATGCCAAAGCTTTGCATCTGACATAGCCTGAGAATCATGAACTGCACATGCCGAATCATTCACAGATTTTTCATAGTCTATGAGCTTATACAGCCCACGACATAAAATGCCAGAAGCAATAATCACATCGCCATTTGAGAGATCATGGACTGTACACCTGTCATCAACGAATTTCACAACCAAGCCAATCTTGGCTAATGCAGAAACTGATAACAGGTTCTTTTTGATCCCTGGCACAAATAAAGCATCTGACAAAGTGAAAGAACTACCATCAGCAGTAGTCAGAATGATCTTACCAACTCCCATAACAGGATAAGAGGAGTTATTGGCGCATGTGACAGTATTCCCTGTAGGGGCAGGCTCGAGTGAAGAGAAGAAACTGCGCTGCGAGGTAATATGTTTGGTTGCCCCACTGTCAAAGTACCAAACATCTGAGTCTACTGCAGACATGCACTGATCATGAGAAGATGGGTCAAAATTGCAAACAGTAGTAAACGCCCATTCTTCTTCCTGCACAAGATTTGCAGACTCTGTTTTTGGTGTAGAGGCCTCTGCAACAACCATTCCAGCCTCTTTCTTCTTTGCCTCTTTAGCAGCCAGTTTTGGACAGTTCTTTATAATATGATCATTTCCTTTACAGTACTTGCAGAACAATTTCTGCTTTTCTGATTTCTTCTCATCTTTATCCTGGTTCTTCGATTGTGGAGCATTTGCAGATTTCTGCTTACTAGTAGAAGAGCTCCATTTTCCTTTGCCCTTCTGACTAGCCAGGAAAGCTTGATCTGCAACACGCATAATGGACCTGTTCTGCCTGGACTGATCTTCCTGCAACAGAACAGAGACTAATTCCTCAAATGACAAGGCATTCGGATTGCCTTTCATCATCAATCGAAGAGTAGAGGCAAAACTCTGATATGAATCAGGAAGGCCATTCAGAACGGTCTGCACAAGTGAGCTATCTGGTATAACCTCATCAGCAGAAATCAATTGTTCCTTCAGGTCTTTGATCTTTGTAAGAAAACTGTCCATCGAATCACCTTCATTCATGTGCTCACTCTCCAACTGTTTTCGGAGGTAAGCAACACGAGCCTCATTCCTAGCCTGGTACAAAGTGGTAAGTGTATCCCAAGCATCGTTTGTTGTTCTGCAAGAGCGAATGTGAGGAATAATGGCACGTTTGACAGACAAAGCTATCAATGCATGTGCCTCGGCATCTCTGCCATCCCAACGAATCTGCTCTGCAGTAGGTGCAACAGAAACAGCAGCACGAACAGGAATCTGCGGAATATCATCTTCGACACCATCTTCATCAGCTCCAACACCTGTATTTGCAGTACGTGTCGTTACAGGTGTAACAGGACGTCTTTCAACACCCTGCACAATGTTCCACAATCCTTTTGCAACCAGTACACGTCGCATCATATAAGCCCATAATGGGTAGTTGGTACCATCCAACTTATCCTCAACAGCCAACATACGGAATACATCACTGCTTTCAGCCATGGCCGGTGACTAAAATACCTTGATGCAGCAAATTGACTGTATCTCAAAAAGTTGAACAGAACTGCCCAGACGAATATACACATCCTCATGTAAATCATCATTAAGAAAAGCAATCTTTATGTCAAGTTGATATATATGCGAGCCAAAATGTGCTGCTAAAGCAAGTATTGACCTAATAACAGTCATCCTAGACGTAGGATCAAATGTCTCATCATAATCAATACCTTTTTGTTGTGCATATCCTTTGACAACTAATCTGGCTTTGTACCTGTCAATAGTACCATCTGCTTTCCTTTTGATTTTGAAGATCCATTTTACACCTATAGCCTTCTTTCCCTTTGGTAACTCAAATAGTAGCCAAGTTTGATTCTTATGAATAGAATCAATCTCTTCTTGCATATCTTTTCTCCAAATAGGAATGTTAATTGCATCTTCAACACATGCAGGTTCATCTTCAACTGTCGTAAGTGCCAAAATATCATGAATCTCAAAGTCTTCAACAAAACTTACATGATCTCTTTGTTGTTGCTGTCTAGTTTGGCTTCTCGTTCTTACATGATCTTGTTGTTGTTGTCTAGTTTGACTCCTTGTTCTTCTAGTAAAAGTCTTTATACCACTATCTTTCCAAGTCTGATATAACCAAGTAGGTGTATCCTTAAATAGTGGTGAAACTCTTTCTGATCCTTCAGCTTCCACAGGTTCTGGAACTTGTTCTGTCGAGGTACTAGGACTTTCTGGAACTTTAACTTCTTCCATTTCTGGAATCAAAATCTCTTGTGGAACTGACTCTGTAGAAGGTTGTGAAATTCCTCTTTCTTCAACTTTGTCTTGAATCCTAGGAATTTTAACTCCCTCCTGATATGGTCGAACATGTACATCCAAAATCTTTCTAAAAAAATCCATAGTCATTTTCACTAATGAACTCTGGAATTTATGCTTCTTTATCATAAACCTTATTTTCAGCAATATAAGCATTACGTGAAAGAATAACTTCACCTGTCTCTAGAACATAAAACATGTATCCTTTACTCTCAACAGGATATCCAATGAAAACAACTTTCTTTGCTTTTACATCTAGTTTGCCTCGGTCCTTTTTCTCAATATGTACATAAGAAAGTGATCCAAACACTTTGAAGTAGCTCACATTAGGTTTTCTACCATAATAAGCTGCATAAGGTGTGATTACCTTTAAAGCTTTTGTAGATGATCTGTTCAAAATGTGATTAGATGTATGTACTGCATCAAACCAGAATTTCAGTGAAAGCTTCTTGGAGGCCATCATGCTCTGCATCATTTCAACAAGTACTCTATTCTTTCTTTCTGCAACACCATTCTACTAAGGAGTATAAGAAATAGTAAGGTGTCGAGTAATACCTTTCTCATCTCTTCCTTGTTTTTTACGTGCAACAATACTTTTATATCCTTGATTTGGATCTTCAATATAAACTCCATCATTAGTGAATCTGACTTGATATCCTTTCTCAACAATTTGTCCTACACTGATTAAATTCTTTGGAATTGTAGGGACATAGATTCAATGCTCTGCACTTTATTGATTCAATGCTCTACACTTTATGTTTGGTATTGTCTCCTGTTTGAACTATTTGTCCATTCACCTTTTGTTCCATATTAGTCATCAAGGCAATGTTGCCACTCAGATGATTGCTACATCCTGAGTCAATATAGAATACTCTTTGGTCTTCATTTGTTGTTTCATGTGTATGATTCATGATTAGGGTTGAATCCTCCTTTTGGTTTGATGCATAGTTGTAGTAGGTGTTGTTGTAAGATTGATTTTGGAAGTTTCTTCCACCTCCTCTACCATATGTATTTCTACCACCTCTACCTCTAAAATTAACTCTTTCGTTTCTTCCTCTTCTACCTCTTTGATTGTAGTTTTGATTGTAATTGCCATTTTTTTATTATTATGCATACATTAATTTGCCAAGTGATTTTGTAACCACAAATCCAACTCTACCATTGTCTTCCACCTCTTTCTCTACTTCTCCTATTTCCTTTACCTCTAGTAAAGTTAGCTTGACTCGAGGTGCCTTTTTCTTCATTTGATTGTTGCTTGCCCTTATCATTCTTCTTCTTGTCCTTTGAATACATGACTTGACTTGCACTTTTCTCATTCTCACGTTTAATATCCTATTCAAATGTTAGCATGTGTCCTAACAATTGATTCAGATATGGAGCGAAGTGATCTAATGATAATTCAGTGGATAATATGAAAGGTTTCCACCACCTTTCATCTCCTCTTAGTCCTGTAAGGATTTTTCTTACCAAATATAATCTTCAATGTCTTCATCAACTATTCCTAAGCAATTTTCAATATCCTTCATCTTTGTTACATAATTAGAAATCGATTGTGAAGCTTTCTTTTTGAAAGTTGTAAATTATGCCCATAGTGAGGTGTTTCTGGACTTAGTTGTATTTTGGAAATGTTCCTCCAAGCCATTGCATATATCAATTGCACCCTCTATCCCTCTGATGTGTGGCAAAAGATAGCCATTGATTGCCATGTAGATAATGCTCCTTGCTTGAGCATCTTTCTTCATCCAAGTCTTTAAATCTGCAAGCTCTTCCCTAGTTGGAAGACTAGAATCTTTAAACTTTGGCGTTTCTTCTTCTCCTATGATGTATCCCATCAGATCTCTGCCCATAAGATGAGCTTCCATTCTCATAGACCATGTTGGATAGTTTTTTGTTTCAAGCTTCTCTATTTGGATGCTTTCTCCCATCCTTCTATTGTCCATGTTAAGAAATCAATCTTCAATACTTAGAGACTATACCTTTTTAGTTAATTCTTGAATTCTTCTAATTCTTTTGAATGTCCTTTGTATCACTCTAAAGTTCCTTTGCAAAACTTTATCCTTCCAATCCTTTCTTTAACTCCAATTTGAAAATATGTAGTAATCAGGACTATCTTCTTTAGTCTTTGACTTGATCTTCTTCTCTAGCTTTGATACCATTAATGAAGACTTTCAAATCCCCAGTGCCAAAGCTATCTTGACTTAAGAACACCTCTATGTCAAGTGTAGACAAGAATTTATGTTGACATATTTAGGTAGTGATGTGTGTGAACACTCTAGGACAGTCGGGGCACTTTTTTCCCTCTTTAGGAGGTTTGTTTCCCCCAGCTTGTATATAGGCCTATTGCCCTAATGGGCTACTTATCTTTGTATATTCTAGTGGTAATACATTCAGTAGTGTGTGTTGCACTCCAAGCTTCTTCTTCTTCCTTGTGTTGTTCACGTGCTTCCGCAAATGTCTAACTCCAACAATTGGTATCAGAGCACATCATCGCTTCATCTAGGGCGTCGTCGACACCTCTCTGATTGCAGTCTCAGAATCGCACGAATTTTGGTGAGCATACTCAGTGTGTTTTTGAGATCAAAACAGCTTCGCCTTGTGGTGCCGAAATCATGATCTCATCTCGTTTCGGCCGCCAAGTGCACTATCGTGATGCTTGTGCAGGCTATTTCGTCTTTTTGTGCCAAAGGTATATACCAATTTTGGTTCGCCAGTATAAGCATCTTGAAGTCTACTACAGGTTTAGCAGAATCCATCTGGGCTGTTCTGTTCAACTTTTTGAGATACAGTCAATTTTTTGCATCAAGGTATTTTAGTCACCGGCCATGGCTGAAAGTAGTGATGTATTTCATATGTTGGCTATTGAGGATAAGTTGGATGGTACCAACTACCCGTTGTGGGCTTATATGATGCGACATGTATTGGTTGCAAATGGACTATGGAACATTGTGCAGGGTGTTGAAAAACATCCTATCACACGTGCAACTGTTACAACTGTAGGTATTGAAGCTCATGTAGAAGGTGTCGAAGATGATGATATTTTGCATATTCTTGTTCGTGTTGCAGTTTTTGCTGCACTTACTACAGAGCAAATTTGTTGGGATGGCAGAGATGCCCATGCACATCCATTGATAGCTTTGTCTGTCAAACATGCCATTATTCCTCACATTCGCTCTTATATAACAACTAAGGATGCTTGGGATACACTTACCACATTGTACCAAGTTAGGAATCATGAGGCGCGTGTTGCTTACCTCCAAAAATAGTTGGAGAGTGAGCACATGAATGAAGGTGATTCTATGGATAGCTTCCTAACAAAGATCAAAGACTTGAAGGAACAATTGACATCCGTTGATGAGGTTATACCAGATAGCTCACTTGTGCAGACCGTTCTGAATGGTCTTCCTCATTCATATCAGAGTTTTGCTTTTAATCTTCGGTTGATGATGAAAGGCAATCCAAATGCCTTGTCATTTGAGGAGTTAGTCTCTGTTCTGTTGCAAGAAGATCAGTCCAGGCAGAACAGTTCCATTATGCATGTTGTAGATGAAGCTTTCCTGGCTAGTCAGAAGGGCAAAGGAATATGGAGCTCTTCAATTAGTAAGCAGAAATCTGCTAGTTCTGCACAATCGAAGAGGGAAGACAAAGATGAAAAGAAATCACAAAAGCAAAAATTGTTTTGCAAGTACTGTAAAGGAAATGATCATATCATAAAGAATTGTCCAAAACTAGTTGCTAAAGAGGCAAAGAAGAGAGAGGCTAGAATGGTTGTTGTAGATCCTCTACACTAAAAACAAAGTCTGCTTATCTTGTGCAGGAAGAAGAATGGGTGTTTACTACTGTTTGCAATTTTGACCCATCTTCTCATGAGAAGTGCATGTCTGCAGTAGACTCAGATGTTTGGTACTTTGACAGTGGGGTGACCAAACATATTACCTTGCAGCGCAGTTTCTTCTCTTCACTCGAGCGTGCCCCTACAGGGAATACTGTTACATGCACCAACAACTCATCTTATCTTGTTATGGGAGTTGGTAAGATCATTTTGACTATTGCTGATGGTAGTTCTTTCACTTTGTTAGATGCTTTGTTTGTGCCAAGGATCAAGAAAAATATATTATCAGTTTCTGCATTAGCCAAGATTGGCTTGGTTGTGAAATTTGTCGATGATAGATGTACAGTTCATGATCTTCCAAGTGGCAATGTGATTGTAGATTCTAGCATTTTATGTTGTGGGCTGTATAAGCTCATAGACTATGAAAGATCTATAAATGATTTGGCATTTGCAGTACATGATTCTCAGGCTATGTCAGATGCAAAGCTTTGGCATGCACGCTTTGGTCATCTGAATTTTGCTAGTTTGCTATGCCTCCAGAAATCTGAAATGGTGTCCTCTTTGCCCAAACTTGAGGCACCTGGAAAACATGTTTGTGAAGGCTGTATTTTGGGCAAAATGCAGCGTTCCTCTTTTCCAAAAGATGGTTCAGTTTGGGCTACTCAGAAATTGCATCTTGTACATAGTGATGTCTGTGGTCCTATGTAGACACCTTCTTTTGCAAATTATCTTTACTTCGTGACGTTCATCGATGATTTTTCCAGGCATGGGTATATCCATTGAAGACAAAGTCCGAAGTGTTCATGTGCTTCAAACACTTTTTGGTTTTGGCTGAAAATATGTCAGCATGTAAAATGGGCACCCTCCATTCTGATCGAGGGGGGAATATATGTCTTCTAATTTTAATGCATTTTTGGATGAATGTGGGATAAAACACCAGTTTACATTGCCGTATATGCCTCAATAGAATGGAGTTACTGAACAAAAAAACAGGTCACTCATGGAGATGGCGAGGTGTATGGTCAAGAGTCAGGCTTTACCACATAGTTTCTGGCTTGAGGCTGTCATGTGTGCAGCATATGTACTTAACAGGTGTCCCACTAAAGCATTGCAGTCTATCACTCCATATGAGGCTTGGCATGATCACAAGCCATCTCTTGCTCATCTGCGTGTTTTTGGTTGTTTGGCATATGTAGTAGTGCCTAAACAACATGACAGAAAATTGGACGATAAAGTAGTAAAATGTATTTTTGTTGGGTACAGTTCTGAAAGTAAAGGCTATCATCTGTATCATCCACAGACTTAATCCATTCTAGTTAGCCGTCAAAAAATTGGATGGCTGCTATGCAATTTGAATATGATGCTATAATGAAGAATAGTATTGGGTCTTTATGTGACTTGTCGCCTGGCAAGAAGGCCATTGGCCCTAAGTGGGTTTACAAGCTAAAGCATAAACCTGATGGAACAGTTGAAAGGTATAAGGCTAGGCTTGTTGCAAAGGGTTATGCACAGGAAAGAGGCATTGATTTTGATGAGACCTTTGCACCTACATGTCGTATGACTACTCTTCACAGCATCTCTGCACTTGCAGCCCATCATGGTTGGAATGTACATTAGTTGGACATTAAAACTGCATTTCTAAATGGTGACGTGCATGAAGAAGTGTATGTTTTTCAGCCCCATGGCTTTGTGCAGAAAGGGCATGAAAACTAGGTGTGCAGGTTAAAGAAGGCATTATATGTTTCAAAGCAAGCACCACGCCCTTGGTATGAGAAGATACATGCCTATCTGATTGCACATGGTTTTGAGAACCGTCCAACTGAGAGCATCTTATATGTTAAGCGTGCTAATGATGTGCTTCTGATCATTGTTGTCTATGTTGATGACATGCT
This sequence comes from Ceratopteris richardii, assembly GCA_020310875.1. Lineage (NCBI taxonomy): Eukaryota > Viridiplantae > Streptophyta > Polypodiopsida > Polypodiales > Pteridaceae > Ceratopteris > Ceratopteris richardii. The sequence goes on from CM035419.1 coordinate 150,712,433, forward strand.
GCTCACTGGTCCTATTGAGAAGCATATTGGTGATTTTAAGGCTGATTTGCATGCCTCATTTGAGATGTCTGATTTGGGGCATTTGCATCACTATTTGGGCATTCAGTTTATGCAAGTTGATGGTGGGTTGGCTTTGTGTCAAATGAAATATATTGACACATTATTGCAGCATTTTGGCCTTGAAGATTGTAAGCCTATTGCCATTCCTATGGAAATAGGTTTATGATTGAGTCTTCATGATGCTGGAGATGCATTTGATGTTGTTCTTTATCAGTAGGTTGTTGGATGCCTGATTTGCTTATGCATTACTCGGCTAGATATTCAGTTTACTTTCTCACATATGAGCAGGTTTATGCATTGCCCAAGAGTCAAGCATTGGCTTGCGGTTAAGCGCATCTTTCGCTACTTGGGTTGTTTTATCCCAAGGGGGGATCACTACCGCCAGATTTGCATGTGTTTTTTTACTCTGATTGGGTTTGCTGATATGACACTCGTGTGTCCACTAGTGGTTTTTGCTTCATGCTTGGTAGCTCATGTATATCTTGGTTGAGCAAGAAGTAGCCTATTGTGGCCACTTCCAGTTGTGAGGCCGAGTATAGGGCAGCTTTCACAGCGACGGTTGAGTGTGTGTGGCTCAGATGCATTATGGCTGATTTGGGTGTTGGTCAGTCTTCTGCCACCACCATCTTCACCGCAAATCTTTGGGCTTACTTCCTTTTGTGGAGTGATTTCCACATAGCTTGGCACTTACTTATACATGAGTGCCAGGTCCTTGTTCACCGCATCACTCCCAGGGGGGATTTGTTGATATATTTAAGTAGAGATATGTGTGAACACCCTAGGACCGTCGGGGCACTTTTTTCCCTCTTTAGGAGGTTTTTTCCCCCGGCTTGTATATACGCCTATTGCCCTAATGGGCTACTTGTCTTTGTACATTCTAGTGGTAATACATTCAGTAGTGTGTGTTGAGATCCAAGATTCTTCTTCTTCCTTGTGCTATTTGCGTACTTCCGCAGACGTCTAACTCCAACAATTTACATCAATTACTTCAAATCTTTCCAAGTTGAAGACTGAAGTATACTTTCTTCTTCTCTCTTCTTCTTCAATAGTCTACCTCAAGACTCAACTTCATTACTTGCAAATGTCATAGATTTTAATGCTCCAAATTACATAACAATCTTTATGTGATCCTTGTGCAACCTTGAGGTACAATAAACCTTTGATTAGACTGATTAAAACTTGATTAATCACTAAGATCAAAAGTATGTTTGAAACTCATGTTTAGAAATGGCGACTTTGACATAGGTGATTTCAATCTGTGATTTCTCTCAAACTAAAACCCATTTTGCAAAATGATTTTATAAATATCTTCCTTTTACACGTATCTCTGAGATCTAAATAAAACATTAATCGATCAAATGCACCATTTTTGAGTCTTCACTTCAGAGAGTTGACATGTGAATGTTCCTATGAACCATACACACACTATGAAAAAAATTAGGAAGTGAAAATTTTACCATAGCTTGGTTTATTATTGAATTACATCTGTGTATCTTCAGGGTTGAAGAAGACGGTGTAGGTAGCTGTTTAACGTGCCCGTCAACATTTTGTCCTTTACGTTTAGTATTCTTCAATGGATAGCAGTTTTCCTTCATGTGCCCTTTCTTGTGACAATAATGGCATTCAATATCCCTCTTCCTTCATTTACTTATACTCTTAATCATTTGACCAATATTTTTCTTGTTCTTTCTCTTGCAATGTTTTTTATTCTTTCCTTGGTAAGAATCACGAACAATATATGCATCTCCACTCTGAGTGCCAACCATAGATTTTCTATGAATCTCCTCAAGAGTGCTCTAGATATGTCATTATAGACTATTTTACCACCAGATGCGCTATTGTTTATAGTTGTGGAAAATGTATCCATGATGATGGCAAGGTGCATAACAACAAGATTGCTTTCATTTAATTGTCCATATCCATTTTTTGAGCCTGTAACTGGGATAACATAGCATCAAAGTCATTTAGATGAGTAGCAACACTATCTATGTCCTTCATGTGAAGTTCATATAACTTTCTTATCAGATACACTTTATTTGATCTTCTCTCTTTTTCATATGTATTGCATAACTTCTTCCAAAGCTCCTCTACACTTTCATAGTCTAATAGTGTAAAGTAAACATTATCTTTCAAGAGCAATCGAATGGTAAACTTGGCCATTTCAACTAACTCATCCCAATCATCTTCATCCATGTCAAAAAGCTTCTTTGAGATTCCATTTACTGGCTTCCATTGTCTCATCTAAATCAGTGCATCTTTAATCTAATTCTTCCATAGAGAAAAACTTGTGTTAGTGCAAACCAATCACCAATTTGTGCTTATGAAGAATAATGTACATTCTAGTGGTAATATATTCAGTATTGTGTTGTGATCCAAGCTTCTTCTTATTCCTTGTGCTATTCACGTGCTTTTGTAAACGTCTAACTCCAACAATTGGTATCAGACAAGGTTGTTGCTTCATCTAGGGCATCGTCAACACTACTCTGGTTGCAGTCTCAGAATCGCACGAAATTCGGTGAGCATACTCAGGACGTTTTAGAGATCAAAACTACTTCCTTTTGTGGTGTTGAAATCGCAATCTAAACTCGTTTCAGCCTCCGAACGCACTATTACAGTGTTTGTGTAGACTTTTGTTCTTGCTGTGTGTGCGCGTGTGTGTGTATGTGTGTGCATGTTGGTGTGCTTCTCACTCACACATTTGTGCCTTCACTTGCTCGAGGTCTTCATACCATCCTCATGTCTTCCCGGATTGACATTAAAGGAGGTGCTACTCATCACTGAGCTACACCAAATTTTGGCGCCGTTGCAGGGGATTCGAGCTTTGAGGACGAGCGTGTGATGGTAAGATGTAGAGAGGATGCGTTGGAATGGTAATTAGTAGGTAAATTTCTTGTTTTCTTCTCCATCTCCATCTCCATCTCCATCTCCATCTCCATCTCCATCTCCATCTCCATCTCCATCTCCATCTGCACCTCCTTCTCCACTACATATTCCCTCTTCCTTGTCATTCTCCTCATTTGCTTTGTGCGAGTTTGAGAGAGAGCGAGTGTGTGTTCTTGTTTTTGTGCGCTTTTGCATGTTTTTTGCAGGTTTCAGCTTCATCCTCATCTCCAGCAAGCTCAGTAGGTATGGATTTTCTCTGCACAGGTCCCGAGGCGTCAAGCTCGAGCTATCGTGATACACTGAAAAGTTGACCCAATCATGATTCTGAGTGCACTACGACACTGCGCAGGCTGAGAGCTCCTAGGATCACTAGACAGAACAGAAAAATTCACCATATCCCGACCTATCGTGACACCTCAAAGTATCACGACACTCCCAGGTATCGCGACACTCCCAAGTATCACGACACCTCGACCTATCGCGACACTCCGACCTATCATGACACCTCGACCTATCACGACACCCGACCTATCGCGACACCTCCACCTATCGTGACACCTCCACCTATCACGACACCCCGACGTATCGCGACACCCCAACCTATCGCGACACCCCGACCTATCACGACACCCTGACCTATCGCGACACCTTAACCTATCGCGACACCCCGACCTATCGCGACACCCCGACCTATCGCGACACCCCGACCTATTGCGACACCCCGACCTATCGCGACACCCCGACCTATCGGGACACCTGGACCTATCGTGACACCTCGACCTATTGTGACACCCCGACCTATCGCGACACCTCCACCTATCGCGACACCTCGACCCGACCTATCGCGATACACGGGCTTAACGCATGAATTTTTAGGGGGAATTAATTGAGTGTGTTGAGGTACTTTTAGGGCTTAATTTTAGACACATTGGGATGATATTAGAGTCTTAGAAGTGGGCAAAATACCTAGAAATCAGGAAGGAATTTCCTGAACCCTGAGAGCCTGTTTTGACCCCTAACTGCCTGAATGGTCATAACTTCACCATATGAACTCCGATTGATGAGATTTAGGTCTCGTTGGAAAGCTTGTTGAGAATCCTACGTGGACCTCGACTAGTTTTTGTAAGAATCATACGCGGAGTTTTAGAACATGTATTTTTAAGTTAACCTTTAGGTGGGACTAGGTGGTCATAAGGGTTTGGGGGTGTAGTGAGTTACTCCAAGGGGGGCCAGTAATTGTTGATGTGTGTCTTCCAATCCATTGTGGTAAAGGAGCTATATTAACTTGTGAACTTTTGCATACGACTTAGGTGTGGTAATTAATTAGGGCAACACTAGGCACACATCAAGTCCAAGAGAACTAATCAACTAAGTGCAAGCATCAAGTAGGACTTAAGTGCGAAAACCCTAAGGGACAAAAGTAAACTTGAATCGATCACTTATCAAGTGCGAAAATCACTTAAGTATTCTTGACGACGAGATATCAGAAAAGTTCATAAAACATAATATTCAACTAAAAAGAACAAAGAGATTGGTGCAAAGTAACCTGCAACGAGAGTGGACTTGGGACCAAGGGGGTAGATAAACCATTCATATGAACCTTAGGTCAGGCAGACACTTAGGCTGAGACCGACAAAGCCTCAGATCTTCTGAAGCTAGTGTCAATCACACTGCTAGGTCTTGGGCCCAGCAGTTGAGTGATTACCCATACACTCCCAGATCAGAAACAAGTGATTCTGAGATGTCCTATAACATGGAGAGACCAGTAGGTAGTTCAGGGGTGGCATACCTAGAAAAGCCAGAAGGACCTTACAAGACTCAATTGGAATACATTAGGACTAATCGTCTATGTGCTCGCATCTACAAAGACGGCCTGAGAAGATCAGTGGTCCAGATTAAGAACCCTGATCAACCCCATGGACTAGAACACCCGGTAGTCAAATTCGAGAATGGAGCATACCTAGATAAAGAAGGGACTATTTATGTAGTCACCACTCTCCCAGATAGAACAGACGAGTTCGGGAATGTGATCACAGAAACCGACATGGGTGATATAGAGCAAGGGAACTTAGAGAGAGAGCCGAGCACTTCTCATGGTAAATCAGTCTTGACCAGGATTATGACTCGAGAGTGGATTCCCCAAGATAATGAAAGCATAGATTTGCTTTTAAACCGTGAAACCGATGAGGCTTTTTGGAGGTATAAGCCCACCCAGCCTCATGAAATAGGATCCCTCACAATATATGAGTTTAAGGACCCGAATAGCCCAGGCAAAGTAACCTACCTAGACCATACATCAGAGAGGATCTTCGTGGTCACTGAGCATGGCAGACATGCCTACACATGGAAGGGTGAATTTGTTTTTCCCCAACCTCGGTCCAATGTGTCCTACAGCCACCAAGGAGCTGGGACCTCCCAAGCTCATGGAGCTCAAAGAGATAGCAGTAGAGACAGACCTGAGGTAAGCTTTGCCAACTCCCTGGGAACAGAAAGGAGGAGAACAGGGATAGATAGAGAAGAAACTGAGAGACTTGGAGCCCCAAGGAACCAGAGAAATGCCGATGATTTTCCTTTGCCAAGGCCTAGAGAACACACTAGGACCCTAAGGCCAACTCAACTGGTGAAGTCCATGAAGAATTACTTCGATGGCACTAGAGACCCATACGACCATGTGGCAGAATTTAGGCAAGTCTTGAGAGCTGAACAGGTTGAGGACATATTCACGCAATACAATGCTTTTGGTCTAACCCTCAAGAACACTGCCCTTACATGGTTTCAACCCCTGAATGAGAGGCAGTTTAGGATCATAGACCAACTTTTAGAGGCTTTCGTCACTGAGTTCTCTAAGAGTGGCATACGGCATAATACCTCCTCCCTGATTCATAGTTTTAGGCAAACACCCCAAGAGACGGTCAGACTTGCAGGAAGACGATTTAGGCAATACCTAGAGAGGTGCCCAATGCCTGAGTAACCCACACCAGCCAAGCAAGTGGCTTTGTTCTTAGATGGATTGTTGAGCACCAAGCTCAGGTCATATGTGTATCTGAAGGACCCCAGAACTATAGAAGAGTGTGTGCGCATGTGCATAGACATTGAGGATAATCTAGGCAAGGAGTTAGAACTATCAAAAATCTATAAGGATTCGGATAGCTCTAGTAGCCTCACATCTAGTCAATCCACATCCATTGAGGAACTTGCAGAGAAGGTAGCTCAAAAATTAGGTGTCTCTAGCAAACAAATTCCAAGATTTGCCCCAGTCAAGAGGTGCTATACGTGTGGAGGTGACCATATGGCAAGCGTTTGTCCGATTATGGCCCAACCCCAAGTGAATCCTAGTAGCCAGTACGGCACCATAGAGCGAAGGTACACCAACCACACCGCACAAGACTACCCTTATAACAAACAAACTGTCAGGCAAGATTACCCTCAGCCATATCCACAACAGGGTAGATACCAGAATCAATACCCACCATAACAATACGGAAGACCACAACAATCTTATCAGCCACCTTATCAAGGGCAACAGAGACCTCAACCAGTCCTAGCGCATAAACCCCCTGCTCCAACCAATGTGATCCTAGTGAAATATGCATCTGCTGAAGAAAATCTGAATAGAGCCATAGTCGCAGTCACACCGTTGCTATCAGACAGTGATCTCAGTGACCATAGTTTTGACTCCACACATATTGGTAGCCCACAGGCTTACTACATGCAGTCACCCGAACATAACGAGTCATACTATTATGAAGACCCAAGTGAAAATAGTGGGGAGCTTGAGTATGCTAATGTCATGTACACAAACCCCAACTCTAGACCTCAACCTAGGCAGGTACGGCCCCCATTTCCTAGAGGACCATGCTTCAGATGTCAGGGAGATCACCTTATATGTGATTGCCTGTTGCCTGCCCCTACACAACCCCAACCAGTGACAATTCAAGGCTTCTGTCAAGATTGCAGAAAACAGCATCTCTTACAAGATTGTCCAAAGAATCCCAATAACCTGCCAAAAATCACTCCTATCAACGTCATTGGACTAGTAGTAGACTCTACAGGAAGTGTAACTTCCACTGCCCCAGTGCATGTGGTCACTAGTGCTCAAGCCTTGCAGCAAACTCAAGGAGTAGGCTTGGGAAAGAATTCTGAGGTTATTAAGACAGAGAGTATAACTAAGAAAAGGACAAGAGCTTGGAGATATAGCCGGGAAAGAATGAAAAGACAATGGTCACAGAAAATGAGCGAACTTGAAGAGAGCTTGAGAAAAACCAAAGCAAAGATAAGTGAACTCGCATCTCAAAACCACTCTCACACTACCCCACTACCACCCTTTCCATCTCCCTCCAACCCATCACCTTCCATCCCCCAACTTTCTAATCCACCACACATAACCCACCCACCACCCAGAGTAGGATCAGTCCTAGCGGATCCCACTCCTGAGGATCTAGACATGATGCTTAAAGCATATCAGGCCAGAATCCAGGAAGGGCCAAACGTGACAGATCATGATAAATGTTACCCTAGGGCCGATCTAGAGATAGAGCGAACAAAGCTTTGTGCTAAGATGGTCGAATTGGCGCAAGCCATGTTTGAAGCCAGTTGCTTGTTCAATGGCTCTAGCTCCACAAGAACACCGCTGCATTTTGATGGTATGTTGGATAGATTGGAGAGGTTACTTACAAAGTCTGTAAAAGGAACCACCACCCAGGCTAAGGAGAGGGCAAGTGATAGAATAAGCATTCCCCCCCAGGAAGCTTATGTGCCTAACTCCACTGAACTAGACACCTCTTCTTCTATGAATAGGTATTCACCAGAGTTCCTGAGAGAAATTCAAAGAGAAATGGGCAAAGGAAAGTGAAGTCCCTCCTCCCATTGAACTTGTGGATGATGCACATGATCAATTCCCACAAGACATCCCTTCTATTTATGAAGAGCAGGAGAGCACCCAATCTCAAGAGAGATTAGATTTTGAGTCTAATTCCTTGCAAGAGCTACCACATTTTACAGGCCCATGGGAAACTAAGTCAACATGCATGAGAGCGCCCACGGTCATGATAAGAAATGAAGATTCGATCATACCTAGGAATACTGAGGTAGTAAAAAACACTAAAGTGCAGTGCAATCTCACTTTAGAAGAGCTACTCAAAGTTAAGCCAGAAGTGTGGAAACACGTAGCCAAAGAAGTGCCAAACTTAACCAAATCTCGTTCCCAGGTAGGATCCCACAGAACAGTACCAGAAATACCCTTGGATAAGATAGGAGACATGAGTGAAGGAGAGGAAGGAAATACCTATCTACCAGTTACCCATCAGGGATACACAACCAAGGCAATTTTGGACTCAGGTGCAGGAGTTGCAATTGCTACCACTTCCTTATGGAAGCATTGGGGCAAGCCATCACTTAGGCCAACGAGAATGAAATTGCAGATGGCCGATGGTCATATTGAAAGGCCCTTAGGATTGCTAGAAGGAATAACTCTCACTACATGTGGTGTTGAGTTTGAGCATAATTTTGCTATATGCGACTTTAGCAAAAACCAAGCCTACGAGATGATTTTGGGAAGGCCATTTATGCGGCAATTGCAAGTGGTACAGGATTGGGGAACCAATTCCTTGTATTTTCAACATCTAGGTGTTACAACCAAAGTCAATCTCAAGGATTACTCTCATAGAGACGTACCGCCTATTCAATGGAATCCCATCCATAGAGCCAAAGATGAGACTGAGTCTGTGCATTCCATAGGATCCGGATCCTCATGGATGCATGAAGATACTCACTTATGGATGTGTAAGGTAGCAGTAGAAGAAGAGAAGAGAGAGAAAGCCAGAGAGGTAGGTGCAAAAGAAACCCATAGATCAATTCAAGACCCAGCCTATGCACCTATAGTTTTTCCTGACGAAGAATTTGAGCCTCACGGCTGGGCTGAAATTTTAGCAACAATGGATGTAGCCATCAATGAAGATGGACACCCCACTGTGATGAGGATGGCTATGAAATTTCTGTCTTTTCAATAGAACCGATCATGGGAGATGCAGTGTTAGAAGAATGCAAACCTAGCCCTGATGCATTTAAGGATGCAAGTGACTCCGACCTAGAGTTGATCATCATGGACCCACCGTTTGCATCAAAGGGAGAATACTTCTATGAGGTAGAAGTTCACCCTCAGAGACATGAAGAGCTCATGAATGAGGTGAGATTAACCACACAAGTGACCACCAAGAGTGAAGGAAAGAAAAGAAAGAAGAAAGAAGCCACACCGGAGGAATAGGAGTCCTTGTTTGAGGTGCGGGAAAATTTCAAGAAGTATGAGATAGAAGATAGAAGAGTCATGGTAAGAATGCCTAAACGTGAGGCACAATCAGGAGAGGCCTATGATAGCAAGGAAACTACTAAGAAAATGGTTGTAGCCGTAGAAGAAGGAGAAGAAAGATGCACCTACATAGGACATGACCTGATAGAAGAAGAAGAGCAAGAGTTGATAGCTTTGCTAAGGGAGTATCGAGATGTATTTGCTTGGACCTACAAGGACCTGAAAGGTGTAGAACCTGACATATGCTCACATACGATCCCCATGACTTCAGAGGCTAGGCCCTCTAAGCAAAAGCCATACACATACAATGAAAACTATGCGGCCAAGATCAAGGAAGAGATAGATCGCTTGGTTGAAGCTGGATTTATCTATGAAATTGAGCATACTGAATGGGTATCCCCCATTGTAGTGGTGCCCAAAAAGAATGGAAAATTACGTGTATGCATTAACTTGAAGAAGGTTAATGCAGCCACTATCAGGGATATTTATCCGCTTCCTATCACCGAGCATCTATTAGAAAGGGTAGCAGGCAAGGAAGTGTACAGCTTCCTAGATGGGTTCTCTAGCTACACTCAAGTAGCCATTGCACCAGAAGATCAGCATAAGACGGCTTTTGCCACAGAGTGGGGCATATTTGCCTTTCGGGTAATGCCATTCGGGCTTACCAATGCACCTGCTACCTTTCAAAGATTGATGTGTCACGTGTTTAAAGAGTTCTTGAGGAAGAATTTGGAAGTCTATGTTGATGATCTATGCGCTCATTCCAACATTAGACAGACTCATATACCCGAACTCAGGCAAATCTTTGACAAATGTAGAGAATATCAAGTCTGCTTGAACCCAGAAAAGTGTGTTTTCATGGTTAGGCAAGGCAAGATCCTAGGACACATAGTGTCAAAGAACGGCATATCCACTGACGAAGAGAAAGTGAGAGCCATTATAGAACTACCTAGGCCAAGGAATGTCAAGGAGGTACAGGCCTTCATGGGGCATTGTGGTTACTACCGCCAGTTCATTCACATGTATGCCGTCATTGCAAAGCCTCTGTATGCCCTTCTAACTAACTTTGAGTGGACTGATGAGTGTGAGAACTCTTTCACCGAGCTCAAACGAAGATTGTGTTCAGCACCAATCTTGACCACACCAGATTGGAATAAGCTATTCCATGTCCATGTAGATGCATCCAATTATGCAATTGGATGCGTGCTAGCACAACCTACGGGTGAAGGTAATATGGATCTTCCAATTGCCTATGCCAGTAGACAACTGAATGCAGCTGAACGAAATTATACCACCACTGAACGGGAGGGGTTAGGCATGGTATACGCAGTTAAAAAGTTTAGACACTATTTGCTTGCAAATAAGTTTAAATTTTTTACTGATCATCAAGCTCTGGTGTACTTGGTAAACAAGCCATGCAATACAGGTAGGTTGGTAAGATGGTTCCTCTTGCTAATGGAATACGACTTTGAAGTTGTGGTGAGGAAAGGAAAGACCCATCTGAGAGCAGATCATCTCTCTAGGCTCACATCAGGAGAGGCCCCACAAGGAGTGTCAGATGACTTACCTGATGCTTACTTGTTTAATTTGGAAGTTGTACCTCAGTGGGCTAAGCCATTAGTGCTAGTATTAACATACAGGCCTAATCACTCAGTAATAAACACACAAGATAGGGAGATAGTAAAAGCTCAAAAGTATCATATCTTGGCAGGAAGTATGTACAAGCATACCAATCAAGGAGTATTAGCCTATTGCGTAGAGGAGGACGAGTACGCTAAATGGTTGCAATTAGCACATGTAGGTGCATTAGAGCAACACTACTCAAAACAACGAACCCTACAGACTCTAAGGAGACTACGAGTGCATTGGCCAACTATGGAAGTTGAAGTCCATAGAATGTGCAGAGAATGCCCAATCTGTCGCACTAAACCACCAGTGGAACACGCCACTCTTTATCGAGTGTCTCTAGTTCCAGATTGGAGTGAACCACTGGTAGCCTTCTTGAGGACGAAAACATTCCCTCAAGATATGACTTTGGCTAGACAAAGGAGTTTGGAACAAGAAGCCTTAGATTACACAATCATTGGTGATAATTTATACAAATGTGGTAAAGATGGTTACCTAATACTGTGTGCCCATGAGAGCGAATACCTCAAGATATTAGAGACTGCTCACCAAGGTGTAGCAGGAGGACACTTTTGTCTAGATAGGGTGATCAAGGCAATACTATTTGCAGGGTTTTGGTGGCCAACCCTTCACATGGATGCTCATACCTATGTGAAGAGGTGTGAGGTTTGTCAGCGAACCTAGTATCCCTTATGCAAGGATGAGATGCCACTGAAGCCTATGATGGGTGGACGTGCATTCTCTAAGTGGGGAATAGACTCGGACCTATTAATCCCCCAGCTAAGGGTTCACATGCTGAGTATATCATCGTGGCCATAGACTATCTAACCCAGTGGGTAGAAGTGAAAGCCACTACAAAAAATGATGCTCAAACAACAACAAAGTTCTTATTTGAAAATGTGTTCATGAGGTACGGATTTCCAATAGAGTTGGTGAGTGATAGAGGCACACACTTCTTGAATGAAGTCATAGAAAACCTTCTCCAAGAATTCTTGGTGATACATAAGAAGTCTGCTCCCTATCATCCACAAGCTAATGGTCAGGCTGAGAGCACAAATATGATCTTATGCAATGTGCTGACTAAATTGGTGAATAACAAACGCTCTGATTGGGACAAACAGCTACACCACGCTGTTTGGGCATACCGAGTTGCCTATAAAACGGTACTCCAAGCCACACCCTTTCAGATGGTGTTTGGCCAGAACGCGGTGCTACCATTGGATTTTTTGATACCTACATTGAAAGTAGCACAAGAGCATGATTGGATCGGCCATGAACTCTCCTCTAGAATCTTTGATCTCAAACGTTTAGGTGAGACACGATTGAGAGCTACAGCAGGAATCTATGCAGCCAAGAAGAGGCAAAAGGCGTATTTTGATAGACATGTGAAGGATAAAGGCTTGAAAGCAGGAGACCTAGTCCTAGTCTACACATTGAAGCAACATGCACGAAAATTAGAGAAAAGGGGCTATGGACCAATGATTATCAATAGGATCTCCACAAGCGGAGCAGTACAACTAGCCACTCTAGAGGGTGTACTACCAAGTTACATAAGCGGATGTAGAGTCAAGTTATATCAAGAACCCCTAACTGAAGAAATGATCAATCGACTCAATACTGCAAAGAAACGTAAGGATGAGGAAAAGAGAATTCGAGAAGAAGCACATGCTGAAGCTTTAGAATGCATTCGACGAATGAAATTGAGAAGGCAAGGTAGAGATCAACCCATGACCGACGCTCATGAATCTCTAGATTATCACATGGCCATGTGCGAGGCTTCAAGTGAACTGGCCCGTAAGATAGTTGATCGACGACCTTTCGTGACCCTAGAAGTAGACAAGGAGAGAGTGCAAGGACCGTGAGAGCTTTAATTCATTCAGGAGCGGCCACTAGTGCAGTTCGGCTTTCTTATTGCCAACAATTGCAATTGGAGGTAAAACCCCTAGAAGCATATCTGATAGGATTAGGAGGTGTTGAAACTCCTTGCATGGGAGAGGTGGAACTTCCCCTCTACATTCAAGAGGTCCTCATGCCAGCAAAAGTACTAGTATGTGAAGACGAGGATCTTACCGAACCTCTCGTCTTGGGCCAAGACTGGATCTATGATCACGTAGTCAACCTCAACCTAAGAAGTGGACTTCTTCAGGCTTGGGTAGGCCAAAGCCGGCTTACGATAGAATTAGAAAAACAAGCACTCAAACCATTAGAACAGGCACCAACTCCTGGTCCCTCCAGGAACCCACATGAAGATAATCTTATTCTTGTCCAAAGTTCTATGGTGCAAAGGATTGTCACTCTTGCCAAAGGTACAGAAGTCAAGGAGGAACTCCCATTTGTTCCAGAGAAGAACCTAAAGGGGAAGGCTCAGCAACACCCGACACTGAGGAGATCGATGAACAAGAAGCATGAGCACCAACTTCGGCAGTATGAAGTGCCTCGTGGCATGAAACAGATATGGATACGCAAGGGGGAAAAAATCACGGCCCCAAAGACAGGGTCTCAAAAGAGCATCAAGCAAGCCACACTGTCAAGGACTAACACGAAAGAGATCTCTAGTCAACACTCTGGGCATACCATGTCTATTTGGGTCCCTAAGCGGTCAATGAAGGCTAGCCCCAATGCTAGACAGATATGGGTGCCCAAGGCCTGCTTACGAGCCCAAATAGCTCCAACTCTAGTCACTAGCATAATTCAACACTCACAAGTCCTCTTGGCAAACAACTCAGGAACTCTACTTACATCCCACACTAACACGCACTCGGTCAAACCTAGGAACGTCTGGAAATGGGTACCCAAAAGGTCCCAAATCCAGCACAATCTAGTCCATGAACCTTTAACCATCATCAACTCAAGGAGCCACGAATCCTCAAACAAAGTCTGGAGAATTAAACCCTATATCAAACCCCCATACCCAATTTTGTAAATCTATCCACTCTGAAGTAGATGCATTCTGAGTACCTTGCATATCCAAAGTATGCATCTAGAATGACACTAACCACTAACCACCACTCACATCTATCACAAACACTTCACCTCTAACCACTAACCATCTCGATTGTCATGTTAGTATTGTGGAGGGAACACTATTACATCCTGTTTCTTGTGCAACACTAATGTGCCTCTCTTCTGCTAGCAGATAAGCATCAACTGCTGTAAGGAGTCTGATGGCAACAGCAGCAGGAACAAGCTCACAGGCAGGCACTAGCACTCAAAGTAATTGGGATATCATGCCTGTGGAAGCTCCACTGATAGCAAGGCATGAAGAGCTGTTGAATGTGAGAAGAATTCCTATCTCAGATCCTCCAAGTGGCCTAACAGAAAGAGTGAAGGAGCATTCTCATTGGTTCAACGAGATGCCTAGAGATTTGGGAGATGCGGACCACATATGGGAGTCCAATTTGGAATTCGGAGGAGTATGGTGGACATTTCAATTCTTCTCGAGAGAATTTGAAACATTACAGAATGCAACTCCTCTTCAAGATATTTGGGTGAAAGCGGGATTGCAAGATTATTTTAGTGCAGCTTTACCTAAACCTGATTTTCTTCGGTGCTACTACTTGATTGCCACACTGAAGGCGACAAGAGATAAAGATCATTCAGGCACATTCCTAGTGCCCTCTCTATCAAACCAGAAGGAAATGAAGAAGTTTGAGTTGAATATTACTTTAATCAGGGAAGCCCTTCAGATGTATGGCACCCACATACTTCCGACCGAGATCCCTTGATACCGGAGTCTATGAAGAACAATAAAATCAAGAAGTTGAAAGAAATGTGTGCCCTCACCCCCAACATCGCCATACCATTACGGATGTGCCTTCAACATTTCGCTTTTCCAGCGCAAGACCGGTTCACCCAACCTCATAAGAAAATCTGGTATGGATTATACCTAGCACAGACTGGGAGCTTACCAATTAAAATGCCCGTGTGGATCCTGGACCAGTTATATGAAGCAGGCAAGCGAGGAGTGTGGAAGCCTACTTTGAATGGCTGTTGTGCCATTACAAGAATTATCTACAGATGCCTTGCCTATGATGTGCTAATTGCAAGGGCCCTTAAGTACTCACAACTGGAATTCTTCAAGGGGTGGAAGTCAGGGGTGCATCCCGCAAAAAGAATCTATGGTTCGCTTTCACAGGTTCTAATCCCTCGTGAGGCCACCACAGAAGCTTCCCTCAGAGAAGAGGAACAAGTAGCCCCTTTCACTATCCATCTCCAAGGACCACAATCAGGGGGTATGGTACAGCCCACTCCATCAGCCCCTCCACTACCCACAGATGCTGAGTTTGCATCCATGGCTACTTTGACAGAAGATACATCTTTTGATTTTGAAAGCTTCTTGCAGACAGCCCACTTATCTGAGAGTGAATTCTTCTCAGACACGGATGGCCCCGAATCATCATCCCAGAGAGGAAGGACACATAGTGAAACCCGAAGAGTGCATTAGGAAGATGAGGCACAACACACTCAGGTGGGAGGCACACATGAACAAGTGGAGATGCAGAGGAATGAATCGGAGGAGAGTGAGGAGGAAGCCCCAGCTTACACCGCACAACTCAAACGGCTCTACAAAACGATCAAGCAGGTACAAAAGAGACATAAGTTATCAGAGGAGGCAAATAGAGCGATGGTGAATCAAATGCTTCAAGCAGAGAACGCGGATCCCCATTTTGTGGAATCATTGAACCTTTTGGCAGAGACATATGGGATTATAGAAGCTATGCGGATCATGTTACATCGCAACCCTCCTCAATACGATCAACGAAGGATCGATACACGACCACGAAGGGGGAAGATGATTCAAATGGAAGTCTCTACTGCCTTCCCTACCACCACTCAAGAAGATGTTCACATGGCCAGCCCAACTAACCTTGATGAATTAGATGTAAATATACAAATTACATCTCCACCGTCACCTCCCATTCAGCCCACTGAACCCCTCACTGCTAGCATTCTTGAGCAACCAATATCCACCCTCAGTGAACCTATATCACACACCATCATTTTTTCATCCTTACCTATCCCTACCTCTATCATTGCGGGTCCATCTTCCCAACCTCATATAGGTCATCCTGCCACCCCTCAAACCATCATAGGTCACCCTTCTTTCCAACCAGCTCTTGGGCAGCCACATCCCCCTACCCAGACCTTAACACCCACATTTCCCTTCACCACTACATTTCCTCTTTCCCAACCTCAGACCATTGAGCCCCTCTTCACCTCCTCAGAACCAACACAAGCCACCCTACCTCCATTGTTGGCAAACCTGGTAAATATGATGCGACAAATTGATGATTATAAGAGAAATTCCCTTTCCCAGCACACCTCACCCACATTCACACCCACCACTAACACACCGCCCACCATTCCCGTATTCACGATTCACACAACACACACAATCACGTCCGATCCCATGGACATTTCACCATCCATAGGACCACCCACCCCCACTTTTGTTCCAACATCATCACATATCAATTCACTCACAT
Organism: Ceratopteris richardii; assembly: GCA_020310875.1. Classification (NCBI taxonomy): domain Eukaryota; kingdom Viridiplantae; phylum Streptophyta; class Polypodiopsida; order Polypodiales; family Pteridaceae; genus Ceratopteris; species Ceratopteris richardii. The sequence continues at coordinate 150,728,792 of CM035419.1, forward strand.
CACCATTTCCAACCACAGTAGGCACAACACCCACTTTTTCCCTCCCCATTTCCCGAACCCTTGCATTTTCCACCTCTACCCCTGCATCCACATCATTTAGTCATGCACTAGACACCATGTTCGAAGCGGCCACTCAACTTAAGCAAGAGTATAGATTACTGGAAGAAAATAACACAGAGCTGTGCAATCTCTCGGCTCAACTCCAGGCACGTGTCAATGCCTTGGAGCTAAGTAATACAGCACTACAACATGAAGTGACCACCCTCCAACAATCCCAAGTGATCTCGAAGCCAAACATATAGAGACGACTAGGGCAGCGGAAGAACAACTCAGAGATCAGCTAGCCCGTAATGCCAGACTACAACGAAACATGGCTCTACTCTGACGCCACCTAGCGGCTGCACAAGAAGAAAAAAGGAGATTACAGCAACAAAATCAAGACAACCTCGAAGCCGCCATAGAAAGTACTCCAGGGGCACCCATCGACCCTGCTAGCTTCCGGGCCGTCCCTTCAGAAAGCATACAACAAATTTTGGAAACCTATGCCAACCTCTTAGAAGCACATGATCAGCTGGCTGACCAAGTAAAAGAGCTACAAAGATCCCAAGTGCCTACACCACACCCACCAGAAGCTAAAAAGATGGTCAATGTTGCCACTTCACCAGAGCCTGAATCAACAATGACCAATGAGGTATTTGAGCTACGACAACAAGTGGCAGAATTAAAGATCAAGATGTTACAGTATGAAAGACCCCCTCTCCACCTGATCAACCAATAGAAGAAGAAGCAATAATCATTCTAGTGGAGGAAACATTTGAAGACAACTATGAGCCTCAACCCATTCCAGGAGGCAGAATCACGGAGGAAGGACAAGACACATATGAGGAGCCCCCTTCGGCATGGATGAAACAGGTAGAAGAAATGGGGCCAACTCATGAGGAACGTATCTCCACCCAGATGTTGGCCATGAGGACTATTGAAGAAACCATACTTCAGTCAGAATATTTCAGACACCTTGCCCCTAGAAGACTGATAACCAGCTCCGAGTTACAATATAAACCATACTTTGTACTGTTGGCAGACTACAATGCTGAGATCAAATGTAAAACCAACAAGTACCCTACTTTTGCTACCCAATTTGAACCTGTGGACATTCCAGAGGACGCCCACAAAGGGAACATATACCAACCCACCTGGAGGCAAAAGTTACTGGAAACCTATCCAGAGATGCTACGAACATGGGATCACGCGCCCATGCACTTGAAGTATAACAATTGCTATGGGCCAGTGCAACGGAGAAGATCATGGAAGGCATTTGCCATAAAAGTTAAGAACAATGCCAATTGCAAAGAATGGCTCAATTACCCCGCCATTGCACCCCCAACCGGCACACCTACTGTAGCTTACATGATGGCTACCATCAGACATTGGATGCCACACCTCCACCCCATGCCTGACATCGTTGCACAGATGATGCTCAAGATACTGGACATGATGCAAGTGGTGTTAAAGACTTTCCAAAATGTACGTAATATTCAGCCGCCAATTCCGGGCTTCATCAATGGTAACTATGATTTACTTTACGATATGAGCACGACCCCGAGTATCAGAGTGGCTTATGCGTGGCATGCACAAATAAGATATCTCCCTGCTTGCTACAAGCAAATGTTTGATGACATGTTCACCACGGGGTTCTGGGAAGCACACTCAGAAGTGTTTGCGCCACGCCCAACTCATCTTCTACAATTATTCACCTGCGAACAAACGATGCATTCAGAGCTCTATACTACGCCACAACCTGACCTACCGGGCGCAGTTAATTGGGAGGCCCTGCAGAGAGACCTGATCAAAGGACTGTGGATTAAAGAACAAGAATTGGCAACCGACATACTACAGCAGTACATTGATCAAACCGTGGAGCAGAGGTCTGTCAGAGGTGACAGACGCTAGGGGGGGGTAGAGTGTTGGCATCATATGGGAAGAAACCAAGTATGGGCATGCATGCGGATCTAGCACTAAGGCAACCTATTAAAATTTTTCCAAACCTTACATCATTATAAAAGTGATTCTCATCACTAGAAACCCTTGTAAATATCATTTCATCTTTTTATAGCTCCATTTTGTACAAGCCGAGGAGTCCTCGAGCTTGGGGAGCCTTAGAAGTAGTTGCCTACCAATTTTCATATTTTTTAGATCTCGTTTGAGCCCTCAAATAAGCCCTGGAACCTAATTTTTAACTAGGCGGGACACTAGGTCTGGCAGGGCCAAAGCTAGTCAAAAACTATAAATAGAGCTAGAGAGCTCATTTTTGGGCTAGCTTCTTGTAGTTTTGAGCTTGTATGAGAACTTGTTGGTAATAGAAGTGATTCCATTGTCCTACTCTCTTTGTTCTTGTTGTGTGTGCGCGTGTGTGTGTGTATGTGTGTGCATGTTGGTGTGCTTCTCACTCACACATTTGTGCCTTCACTTGCTCGAGGTCTTCATACCATCCTCATGTCTTCCCGGATTGACATTAAAGGAGGTGCTACTCATCACTGAGCTACACCAAGCATATTCTTGGCATGCACATTACTCCTGATAGGTATAAAAGAAGCATGCAAGGATGATTGCACCAAATTAGATGAGGAAAAGGAATTCATGACCAAAATTTCTTATCAGTTTGCTATCGGTAATCTCATGTATGTTATGGTAGCTACAAGGCTAGACATTGCATTTGGAGTGGGATTGTGAGCAGATATATGTATAATCCATGCAAGCAACATTTGGAAGTGGTCAAGATGATTTTGAGATATTTGAGTGGAACTAAGTACAAGTGTCTATGCTTAGATAGAGGGAAAGCATCCATTATTGGTTACACAGATTCTGATTTTGTTGGTTGTGTAGACAATCATAAGTCTACATTAGGGTACATTTTCATGTTGTTGGAGGTGCTATCTCTTGGAGATCTCATGTTCAAGAATTAACAATTGTTTCCACCATAGAAGTAGAGTATGTTTCAGTAAGCGAGGCATGTAAGGAAGCATTGTGGCTTTCTCATCTTTCTTATGATATGGGTTTATGTCAACATGTACCTCGTTTGCTCATTGATAGTCAGAGTGCCATTGCATTGGCTAAGAATCTAGTCTATCATGCAAAGAAAAAGCACATTGAGGTGCAGTATCACTTCATTAGAGACTGCTTATCCATTGAGCATATTATTCTTGAGAGGTTTTATACTTGAAATAATGTTGTAGATGCTTTGATTAAACCTCTACCACAGGATAGCTTTCGACACTCTCATCACTTGATGGGGCTACTTAATTCATGATCTTACATAGTTACTTGTATACTCCGTAACATGCCCATCATGTGGGAGGTATAGTTTGTATACTTACACTCAAGTATTCTTTATCATTATTTATTTTTCTCCCATAGTCACTTTGGCCATATTGGCCTTTAATGGGAGATTGTTACCGTTAGTTTCCATGTGAAAGGCCAAATGGCTGCTAGACACTTTTTGTATATCTTCTTTAATAAAACATATAGTGGCTTGGTCAACCACAGACTATGTTTGATCGCATTTGTACAACCTAAGAAATCTATGTTTGTGGTCTATGTATTGTGTGTTTTCTATGTATCCTACACCTCCTATGCAAAGTATTGAGTGAGGCACCAGAGTTTGGGTTTTTATAACAAGGGTATTGTTGTAGAGATCTCGAGAAGGAGAGTCTACCATCATGGATCACCATAGAAATACTTCATTCTATGATACAAACAAAGGATAAAATGAGAAAAATTCATGTCCTTTTGCAATAACCATATTGCCCTTTGATATGCAAAAGGATTGAGCGTAGAAAACCACTTTGTAACAAAGCCATCAAGTTGGCCAAACGGCATCAAACTATGTGATAAGTAAGGCACATGGCATAAATTATGCATATTAAACTATAAACCATCTATGAGCAACACAACCACAACCTGAATTCCAATAATGTCACACTAGTAAGAATTACGAAGTCTCAAAGTAGCAAGAGACTTTGTTGCATAAGTGGAGAACCATTCTCTATGTGGTATTATCACATGGAAAGAAGCATCATAATCTAATATCCATGTGTGGGAAAGAGAATCAACCATAAGAGCCTCGGTTAGCACAATACTATCAAGTTTCAACACATCAACGTCATAAAGAATAGCATTAATTTCTTATCATAGTTGAAGCAGATGGTATAGGTAAGTGTTTAACATGCCCATCAACATTTTGTTCTTTACCTTTAGCATTCTTTAAAGCATAGCAGTCTTTCTTCATATATCCATTCTTATGAAAATAATGGCACTCGACATCCCTCTTCCTTGATTTAATTCTACTCCTTGTTATTTCTCTTGCCATGTTGCTTATTCTTTCCTTGGTAGGAATCATGAACACTATATGCATCTCCACTATGAGTGCCAACTATAGACTTTCTATGGATCTCTTCACTCAAGATTGCTCCATATATGTCATCGTAGACTAGTTTACCAGGAGGTGCACTATTACTAGTAGTTGTGCAAATCATATTCCATGATCATGATAAGGTGCATAACAACAAGATTGCTTTCATTTCATTATCCCTCTCCATCTTCTTACCCTATAACTTAGAAAATATAACATCAAACTCATGTAGATTAGCAAGAACACTATCTATGTCCTTCATGTGAAGGTCATCAAACTTCCCCATCAGATACACTTCATTTGATGTTGTTTCTTTTTCATAAGTATTTTATAACTTCTTCCAAAGCTCCTTTGCACTTTCACAATCAAATACTATAAAGTAAACATTTTCTACCAAGTGCAATCAAATGGTAGACCTAAACATTTAATCCAACTCATCCCAATCATCATCATCCATATCAATAGGCTTCTTTGAGATTCCATTTATTGGTTCCATTGCCTCCTTCGAATCAACAAACCTTTAATCTAATTCTTCCATAGAGCAAAAATTGTGCCATCAAATTTTTTGATCTTCAAATGGTCTTTGCCCTCCAAGTTACAGCCCTTCTTGGTAACACTGGCACTAGACTTGGATCCATTAGATGTGACTCAGACCTCCAATGCCATGATGATAGAGAAATAATTAGAATGATAATGGAGCTAGAAGAGTCCAAACAACACTAAGGATAAAAAAGATGATCAAGTGTGAACTTCTAAGAGAATTTTGATAGAGTCTCCCCTAAAAATGGATCAAGGAATAAAAATCATTAACCAAAGAGATTGTGTGAGAATGCATGTGGTCACACAAATAAGTGTGTCAAGGGTAAAATCAACCATTATATAGTTGAAAATCTATAATTTGGAGAATTTTTGCTAGAATCTCCTCTACAAAATGAGCATATGAACACTATAGAAAAATCATAAAACTATGAGTGTTGACATGTAAACTTGCATAGGGGATCACTGACTCCACTGCATATAACCACTTAACTAAAAGAAGCCAGCTAGGCTTATTCAGCACCTATGGACAACTAGTATACATCTCCTATAGTGAATTTGGGTAAGTCATCCACTTCCATCATCAAAGAGATCCCAACATCTGTATGTCTCCCAATGAAGAAAACCTCACCACAATCCTCTTTATCAATGTCAAAGGCTTTATGCAAAAGTGTAATTGCTATATTAATGACCACATGGGTGTACATAAGCAATATCCACAAAAGAATACATAATATGTATGTGCTTAGTATATGTAATAAAATGGCACCAAAAGGCTAAATTTACAGCCCAATCATTAACCAACAACACTTAAAAGCGTCCATCAACTCTGTTCTTTAGACCCAAAAAACTTGCATAGATTTGTGGCTATTCCCACCAGAATGGAAAACATATGAAGAAACCTACAAGAAAACTCAAGAGTGAAAAATTTAGCGATAAAGCTAAATGTTCACTACCAAGGAGACATAATCTCAAGTGCCTCTAGCACAAAAATTTATCTTTAGACTAATCTTTTCACTTTTCTAGCTCAAAATATCCCAAAAATACAAAATCAAATTCTAATTTTCCCCAATTTTGCACCCAAAGAAACTCTTAGAAAATCAATGCACAATGCCCAAGAAGATCAGATAAGTGTGCCATGGGAGGAACACTATTGGAATGGGTGACCTCCCTCTGAGGAACTACTATAACTTTGTCTTCCTTGATCATTGAAGTCCTTCCTCACCTGCAAAGAATGGTTCCAAGGGTGACTTAGGTGGCTCGTATGACAAGGTATGCCACGGTCTATGCCTTGGTCACCACCTTACTCGCCATCTTTGCAAAAAGCCGCTACAAGATACAACGTGTCAAGAATCAGTGGTGTTCGCACAATAGATAATATCATTTATTACAAAGTGCTCTGATATTAGTGAAGTGGTTCGATGATGATGCACCATGGTGGATTCCCCTTTAAGATATCTTCACGATGATTCTCTCACAATAGAAAACCAAGTTGTGCATGATGCTAATGGAATTTCGCACATACCTACAAAATACATAGAAATTATACAATTGATAGAGACCTCACACATACATTTTATAGGTTTTACAAATGTGTGACTGACCAGACCACTATGTTCTATTAAAGAACGTGGACAAAAATGTTATGTGGCCATTTGGCCTTTCACATGGAAACTAATGGTAACAAATGGAACCAACAATACAGGATATACAGTTCTTAGCTAGTTCAAGGAGTCAGATGGAAGGGTTTGTGTCTATCAAGGTGATTAAAAGATCCATATCAAAGAAAAAAATACGATGTGTATCAAGTGAAGAAGCAAATTCAATAAATTGCAAAAGCAATCTAGAAGTGAAAACAAAAACAAATATCATAGAAAGAAAAACAAGAAAAAGTGTAATCCAAGTAGGGAAAGCATGTAGAGAATCTAGAGAAATCCCATAGGAAAATTCAAAACCACTAAAAGAAGTAGAGTGTGATGATAAGGAAACTAATAGGGAACTTGTATGTAGGTCATTAGGCTTAATACTATCAAAACCCTTACCCAGATAAGTGGATAATAATAATGATAGCACTTTAGGATAGGATTAATAATGGATAACCATAAAGAAACATAACAAAAATTACCCTAGGAAAGTCTTAGACATAGATAGATTTCAAATATTTATAAAGATGATAAAACTGACACAAGATATATTGGAAACATAAATTCCTCTTGTTGATACAAGGATTCTAAACAAAAACTTGGGGTTTTTATGGAGCAAGAATCCTCAATAGCAAGTGTGAAAATTGAAAGAAGATAAGTTTAGATATGAAAAGTCTTCATTTAGAAGGATGAGTGGAAAATTAAATGCCAAAGTAGAACATGTTAAGATCTAAGGTAGAAATATCAAAACCAAGAAAGTCACTTTAGATTTCAATTCAAAGATGCTTGGTGACCTAATGAATTGTTAGGCACAATCCAAATAGGTCATCATTATGTGTGTATAAGAACAATGAGTAGATATGATTGAGATACAAACTTCCCATGACTCCACAATCTCCGTACTTGAAGACAATCTCCTCCAAAAGTAGATATGATATAAATCTATTACACCCCTTGTAAAAGATGAAGAAAGCACACCTCCACCTTTTTCAAGTGGATGAAGATCATCCTCCTCCAAGCTTTCTATCAACTCCAAGTAAATGATGTAAGTGATCAATAACACACTCTTTTATAGAGCTCGAATTCAAGATTTTTCTACCATTGATTAGATTTTGCACCAAATTTGGTATCTTTTTCCAAAATAGTAAATGCATTTTTCTAATTTTGGGAATAGTTCTTTCTTAGACTGGTGCCTAGTTTTTCTTGAAATTAATCTCATCCCTTTGATAAATTCTATAGGATATTGACATGTGGCATTAAATCATGTGAAATTCTAAAATAACATGTGCAAATTAAAAGGCATGTGCACAATTAGGGTTTAACTTTTGATCAACCAAATGAGGTCACATAGCTATGTGCTATATATCATTGGAAAGCTCTCTTTGAGATATTCAAGATTAGGTAAAATTTCCAAGATTTTACCATTTTCGTTTAATATGGTTTGAATTTCATATTTTTGGATCTTTCTCTACACATTGAACTCCCTTGTTGAAGGTTCCAGACAACTTTCTCTAAGGAACTCGACAAAATGGCCACGTAACTTCGGGAGAAGGGGTGCCTCCTCAAAAAGGAGGTCGCCTCCATTTGCATAATTTTCACGAGTGCCTACACAATCGACATTATTGACATCCTCATTTTTTCTTTCAAAACTAGAAATGTCCTTGGCATTCTTCACATAATCCACCTTTTCTAATAACCCCCTTTTAACATGAAACAAGGGGAGTATGCATGGTAGGTATGTTGTCAGTTATTGATTATTTATTTACTTTAGGTACCACCAATTTTCATGTATGATGCCAAGTATCCACCAGAACAAGGACCTTGAACATGAAGATCTATCTCCCAAGACACATCACAAAGAGAACTCACACATCCTCACTCTTCTTAAACAAGTACTACTGAGAAGGATAGGGACAACTAGAGGATGCTAAGTAATATATAAAATGTAGATTTAAACATATCTCCTAAACCATTAAGGTTGGATAGGCCCGATCAAGTGAAAGTCATATGATCTCATCTACACCTATCAAAAAAATACACTCACATATACATGAAGGTGTGAATGTCCACCATAAGATTTTAAATGTAGATAAATTACCCCTTCTTGCTCACATACATCTTCTTCCATGACCACAAAGTTGAACATGCCAATCACCACATACATGGATGAGTGAAAAACCCCAAGGAGCACTTAGAAGGTTGACTAGTAGGTTGAACATCATCTTCTGAAGTATACATGGAAGCAATGCTCTCCAATCCCACAAACTCATTTGCATTCTCTACAAACTCATTTGAATTCTCTACAAACTTATTTGCATTCTCTACAAACTCATTTGTGTTCTCTAAAACTCATTTGTATTCTTTGGAAATTCATTTGCATTGTCTACAAACTCATTTTCTCCATCTAAAATTGGATAATAACTAGCACAGAAGCTATACTCTGCTACTCTGAAATATGCTAAACTTATCAGTGATTGTTACTACAATCTTCCAAGGTTGATGTGACCCCTCTTAAAATTGACTATCCTTCAATCATATACTTATCTTCTTCATCAAGATAGATAATTTGGATCATTGATTGCTTCTTCATGAACATGAAATTGAGCTTGATGTGCATCTGTAATAAAGATTTCACTATTCTACATGGTGGATAATTCTCTATTGTTGGAGTTCAAGGTCTGTGGAAGAGTGTGAACAACACAAGGAAGAAGAAGAAGCTTGGAGCACTACACACAATATTGAATGTATTACCACTAGAATGTACAAAGATAACCCGTTAGGGCTATAGGTGTATATACAAGCTGAGGGAAAAAACGTCCTAAGGAGGGAAAAAAGTGCCTCGATAGTCCTAGTGTGTTCACACACATCAGTACTTAAATATATCAACAAATCCCCCTTGGGAGTGATGTGGTGAACAAGGAGTTGGCACTCATGTATAAGGAACATCCAAGCTATGTGGAATCAATCCACAAAAGGAAGTAAGCCCAAAGCTTTGCGGAAAGCTTCAAACTTCTCCCTAGGCAGAGCCTTTGTGAAAAGGTCTGCAATGTTCTCCTGCGTGGGCACATATGCCAAGCTGATCTCTTGAGCAGAGAACCTCTCCCTGACATAATGATAATGCACCTCAATGTGCTTAGTGCGAGCATGGAACATAGGGTTCCTCGCAACTACCAATGCGCTCTGACTATCAGTGAAGATAGTGGTGACAGAAGACTAACCAACACCCAAATCAGCCATAAGGCGTCTGAGCCACACACACTCAATAGTTTCCATGAAAGTTTTCCTATACTCAACCTCACAACTGGAAGTGGCCATAGTAGGCTGCTTCTTGCTCAACCAAGATATACATTAGCTACCAAGCATGAAGCAAAAGCCTCTAGTGGACACACGAGTGCCATAGCAACTAGCCAAGTCAAAGTCAAAAAAAGCATGTAAATCTGGTGGTAGTGGTCCACCCTTGGGATAAAACAATCCAAGTAGTCATGTACCACTCAAGTAATGAAATATGCGCTTAACCACCTGCCAATGCTTGACACTTGGGCATGCATAAACCCACTCATCTATGAGACAACAAACTGAATATCTAGCCGAGTAATGCATAAGTAAATCAAGCATCCAATAGCTTGATGTGGCATCAAATGCATCTCTAGCATCATGAAGTCTCAATCATAAACCGTCTCCATAGGAGTTGCAATAGCTTTATAGTCTTCAAGGCCACTATAATAATGAGTCAAAATATTTGGTTTGACAGAAAGGAATTCCACCATCAAGTTGCATATGCTGAATGCCCAAATAATGATGCAAATGCCCCAAATGTGACATCTCAAATGAGGCATGCAAATCAGCCTTAAAATCAGTGATATGCTTCTCATGAAGACCAGTGACCAGCATGTCATCAACATACACAACAATGATCAGAAGCACATCATTAGCACGCTTAACATATAAGGTGCTCTCAGTTGGACTGTTCTCAAAACCATGTGCAATGAGATAGGCCTGTATCTTTTCATACCAAGCACGTGGTGCTTGCTTTAAACCATATAATGCCTTCTTTAACCTGCACAGCTCGTTTTCATGCCCTTTCTACACAAAGCCATGGGGCTGAAAACATACATTTCTTCATGTAAGTCACCATTTAGAAATGCATTTTTAATGTCCAACTTATGTACATTCCAACCATGATAAGCTAGAAGTGCATAGATGCTAGGAACAGTAGTCATTCAACATGTAGGTACAAAGATCTCATCAAAATCAATGCCTCTTTCATGCACATAACCCTTTGCAACAAACCTAGCCTTATAGTTGTCAATTGTTTCATCAAGTTTACGCTTCAGCTTGTATACCGAGTTAGTGCCAATGGCCTTCTTGCTAGGAGGCAAGTCACATAAAGAACAGGTACCATTTTCATGATCGCATCATATTCAGATTGCATTGCAGCCATCCAATGTTCAGCATTTTGTGCTTCATCAAACAAAACAAGCTCAGTCTCATCACAGAGATTAGAGGCACCCATATCATAGCAATCTGATGCAAAAGAGGCACTATGAGAGCTGAATGCGTATGGTATGATAGAGGTGCATCTAATTTGCTGTCATACAAAGTCTGCACCAACCATTTTGGCATAGTTTTTGCCTCCTCAATATCAGCTCTCTCATCAACAAGTGCACCATGTTAATCTACATCAGAAATAGAATGATCTGCATCATCACATGAAACCTGCAAAGGCTGAGAAGTTTCCTCATTTGGACCAGCACTAGATTGTCCATCTATAAAGAGAGAGCAATGTATCATACATGTCTTCGGAGATAATAGATGTCTCCTTAGTACATGAAAGTAATGGTTGAATAGCATCTTCCACAAAAACAACATCATGGCTAACCAACATGCATTTAGTTTGTGGATGATACAGATGATAACCTTTATTTTCAGAACTATACCCAACAAAAATACATTTCACCGCTTTATCATCCGATTTTCTACGTTGTTCTCCAAGCGTTAATGCATATGCAAAACAACCAAAAACATGCAGATGAGCAACAGATGGCTTGTGACCATGACAAGCCTCATATGGAGTGATAGATTGCAGCGCTTTAGTGGAACACATGTTAAGTACATATGTTGCACACATAACAACCTCAAGCCAAAAACTATGGGGTAAAGCCTGACTCTTGACCATACACCTCACCATCTCCATGAGTGACCTTTTCTTCCCTTCAGTAACTCCATTTTGTTGAGGTGTATACCACACTATACATTGATGTTTTATCCCGCATTCATCCAGAAATGCATTAAATTTAGAAGACATATATTCCCCCCCTCGATTAGAATAGAGGGTGCCCATTTTACATGCTGACAGATTTTCAACCAAAACCAAAAACTGTTTGAAGCACATAAACACTTCGGACTTTGCTTTAAGTAGATATACCCATGCATGCCTAGAAAAATCATCAATGAAAGTCACGAAGTAAAGATAATTCCCAAAAGAAGGTGTCTACATAGGACCACAGACATCACTGTGAACAAGATGCAATTTTTGAGTGGCTAAAACTGAACCATCTATTGGGAAGGAGGAATGCTGCATTTTGCCCAAAATACAACCTTCACAAACATGTTTTCCAGGTGCCTTAAGTTTGGGCAAAGATGACACCATTTTAGATTTTTGTAGACGTAGTAGACTAGCAAAATTCTGATGTCCAAAGTGTGCATGCCAAAGCTTTGCATCTGACATAGCTTGAGAATCATGTACTGCACATCCGAATCATTCATAGATTTTTCATAGTCTATGAGCTTATACAGCCCACGACATAAAATTCCAGAAGCAATAATCATATTGCCATTTGACAAATCATGAACTATACATTTGTCATCAATAAATTTCACAACCAAGCCAATCTTGGCTAATGCAAAAATTGATAACATTTTTTCTTAATCCCAATCACAAATAAAGCATCTGACAATGTAAAAGAACTACCATGAATAGTAATCATAATGATCTTACCAACTCCCATGATAGGATAAGAGGAGTTGTTGGTACATGTGACAGTATTCCCTATAGGGGCAGGCTCAAGTGAAGTGAAGAAACTACGCTGCGAGGTAATATGTTTGGTTGCCCCACTATCAAAGTACCAAACATCTAAGTCTACTACAGACATACACTGCTCATGAGAAGATGGGTCAAAACTGCAAACAATAGTAAACACCCATTCTTCATTTCGCACAAGATTAACAGACTCTATTTTTGGTGTAGAGTCCTCTACAACAACCATTCCAACCTCTTTTTTCTTTGCCTCCTTTGCAGCCAATTTTGGATAGTTCTTTATGATATGATTGTTTCCTTTACAGTACTTACAAAAGAATGTCTGCTTTTTTTATTTCTTCTCATCTTTGTCTTCCTTCTTCAAATGTGCAGCATTTGCATATTTTTGCTTACTAGTAGATGAGCTCCATTTACCTTTGCCCTTCTAACTAGCCAAGAAAGCTTGATTTGCAACATGCATAATGGACCTGTTCTGCCTAGACTAATCTTCCTACAATAGAACAAAGACTAAGTCCTCAAATGTCAAGGCATTTGGATTGCCTTTCATCATCAAACAAAGAGTAGAAGAAAAACTCTTATATGAATCCGGAAAACGAATCCCTGTTTTGTCGTGTAGTGACTTCAGACTAAAACAAAAATTTTAACTGGGGGGCCATACTTTCACTTTTGCATACGCTACCTCTTTGCATATTTTCCCTTTTAATTTCTCAAATGGCACCTAAGAGAGGGTTCACCTGAACCTTCCAAAACACTTTTGAACCTTAGGGAAAATACAAAAATACCTCTGCATCTGCAACCAACTTTCTGCAATTTTACCCTTTGTGGATAATTAATTGTGCACTACCTGTGCACCTTGACACCTGAACTTTGAACACTTTGACTTTGCCCATGTTGACTTTGACCTTGACCTTGTTGACTTTGACTCCTTTGACTTTGAGCCTTTTTACTTTGACTACGGTTGACTTTGATTGTGATTGACTTTGACCATTATGACTTTCATGGGCTCAATAGTTGCCCACCACCTAATGTGCTCTCCGTCCTAGAGAGCTACAGCCCAAACTTGGAGCAGAGATGACACCATATGTCTGTGCTGCAAAATCTTCAAAAGGACACTGGAGTAGCAACAAAATCCACCAGGAGCAGGAGAGACAAACACCAGAGAAGAACCAAAAGTAGAGAGGTTGCATAGAAAAGCAAAGGATGGCGAATGGATGGTAGGAAGAAGGGGGAATGGAGGGCTGAGGGGACTGAGATCGATAGGGCAGGGAGGCTTAAGGATGGGGCTAGGTAGAAGGGTAAAGGGAGGGTGAGGACGTAGGATAAGGGGCTCTGTAGAGGGCCAAAATTATCAAACAGTAGAGCTACAAGGGGTGCATATGGGAAATTTTGAAACATAAGGTAAAACAAAGTGAGAATAGACCATGTGGACCAAGTGGAGAAAGAAAAACATATGATCAATGCACTCAAAACATGTGGTTTTTGACCAAAAGTTAGAGAAAATTTGGGATTTTGGAAAAATGAAGGCAAAAAATGAGTCCAGAGGAGTCAAAGTACATGAAAAAGACCCAAGTTTGAAAAAAATGGCCATCCGAAGTGCAATTTAGAGCCAAAAGCATGAACCATAGAAAATAAAAATAATATATATTTTAAGGGGGGGAAACGGGTGGGTGGGGGTGGGGGAACGATGGGTGGGAAAACGGTGGGTGGGGGGTGGGGGAACGATGGGTGGGGGAACGATGGGTGGGGGATGGGAAAACGGTGGGTGGTGGGTGGGAAAACAATGGGTGGTGGGTGGGAAAACAGTGGGTGGGGGAACGGTGGTGGGGTGTGGGAAAATGGTGGGTGGTGGGTGGGAAAATGGTGGGTGGTGGGTGGGAAAACGGTGGGTGGTGGGTGGGAAAATGGTGGGTGGTGGGTCAGAAAACGGTGGGTGGTGGGTGGGGGAATGGTGGGGGTGGGTGGGAAAACGGTGGGTGGTGGGGGAACGGTGGGTGGGAAAACAGTGGGTGTTGGGTGGGGGGGGCGGTGGGTGGTGGGTGGTGGGTGGTGGGTGGGGGAATGGTGGGGGGTGGGTGGGGGGGGCAGTGGGGGAACGGTGGGGGAACGGTGGGGGGTGGGTGGGGAAACGGTGGGGGTGGGTGGGGGAACAGTGGGGGTGGGTGGGGGTGGGTGGGGGGTAGGGGGGAGGGAACGGAGGGGGTGGGGGGGTGGGGTCGGCGTTTTTTTTTCCAAGGAGGAGGGGGCGACAGGGGAGGAGGGTGGGGGCGGGAGGCGGCGTGTTTTTTTTTTTGGGGTGGGGAGACAGGGGGAGGATGGGGGGGCGGGGCGGAAATTTTTTTTTTTGGCAAAAAAAATCCGTGGAGGCCTTTTTTTGGTAAAAAAATCCAAAATTGGAGAAAAATCCCAAAAAAATCCAAAAAAAATCCAAAAAAAATCTCAAAAAATTCCCTACAGGTATATGCCAATTTCATCACTCAAAACCACAGAGAGCTTCCTTTATTCCTCCAATTTGATATGAAAATGACATTTTAAAAGGAAGAAAATTGCTATAAAAATTATAAAAATGCTTGAAAAAATCCCAAAAATTTTCCAAAAATTGTAGTTATGCCAAGGACTATGAAACAGTTGCTAAATTTTCTTAAAACTCAAAGAACAAGCATGAAAATGGATAAAAACTACTAAAAGTTAAGAAAAAATGACAAGAGAAGGCTATGTACAAATTGGACAGATTTGGCGATTTCTAGGTGATCCATGAATCTTCAGTTGTTTTGATGATAAGCCTTTAACCATGATATGATGACTAAGGGAAACCCCTCCATAATCTCCAATTATACTGCACTTCATTTGTTTTGTCTTCTTGTTGGGTACACTGATCATCTGATAGGACCACCCTAAATCCTTCAAAAAAATATTATCTCCTCCATATTGTATCTTTTGTATCTTTGTTTCAGCAACTTTATAACTTAATCTGCAAAAAATCATTTTTACTATTCCTGCTTCTTCATCCAATGGAACCCTCTGTTTCTAAAGACTTGCAGGTACTCCTTCCACATCCTTGTAAAGCCCTGCACTTACCATCATAAAAATTGACATAACAGATGATATCCGTACCAGTATCCATAAATAAGTGGTCATTGACATATGATTTGAAGTATCTTCATCACGGTTGCACTTAAGGGATCTTCTTTTCTTCTCTCTTCTATGGCCTTTGACTAAGACTGTCTCACTTGAGTCAGTAACCTGAATGATGTCTTCTTTTTCTTCATATGCTTCCTCTCTACTTGAGTTTGGAAAAATTCCATAGCAGTAAGATGGGTTGTCTGCATGGAGCCAAGCCAACATGTTTTCATCTTCATATAAATTTGCTCCTTCAAATAGATCTGCTTCTAGTTTTTCCAACAATTCTTCTTCCATACAAATACCAATTGTTTGCATCATGCTGGTGTGTCTTTGATTGTCTGGACCTTCTTCTAAAAATATTTGTTGCAACTCTTTTCCCTCTTGCTTTATCCACATTGTGTCCTTACCACAGTCATGCAGGACGTTGGCATGCCTTAACCAAGGTCTCCCAATTAACAGAGGGAAAATTCCTTCTACCTATGGCAGCCTTAAAACAACAAAATCCAAATTAAAGATGGTACCTTGTATCTTGATTGGGACTCCAGGGACCACTCCGATAGGCTTTACTATGCTTTGATCTGCCAGTGTTACAGTGAAGTTTGCAGGTTTTGAAGGGTGTAGTCCAATCTTTTTCATGGTATATTCAGGCATCAAGTTAATGCCAGAACCACCATCCACAATAAATTCTTGAAACTCATGACCTTTGATAGAGACTATTAGTCGAGAGCTCTTATAATCTGTGAGGGGTGCTTCCCCTACGCCTTTATCTTTATGCATAATAGTAGCCTTTGCCACTAAGCTTGTTGTGGACATTAAATCAATTATCTACAAGAGTTCTGACCTGAACTTCCCATCCATCTTTATTAAATCAAAAATATTGACCTCCTTTTTCATGGACTTGAGTAGTCTAGAAGATTTTGATTCCTTAAGAGCATGGGCTCCCATTGACTTATCAAACTCCTCATGAGCCCTAATGAATGCATGTTCAATGGCATCACTGGTACCTATGAAAATTTCTTTTTGCCTTGTATCTGCACATGTGGTGGCTTTGTCATCAGATGCAACTTTGTCTTTGTTCAATCCATTAATCATTGATTCTTGACCTATTTCCATTTGAGCCTTCCCCTTGCTTCTTGTCTGCGCTGTAAAACATTCAATTTCTTCTAACTGCACCACCTTGGTAGATGGTGATGGCACCCTGGCTTGATCTACCATTTCTTCTTTGCACACAGAAATCATTTGAATGTGGGGCCCAGATGAAGATGCTTGGTTCTTAGGACAACAATTAGTATAGTGGTCTCTAGCCTCTGGGCAGTTCCTATAAGGAGGGGCATTTTTTGGTAGAGCACACCTACTTTGATAATGCCCACATTCTCCACATCTGAAACAAATAATTGGCCTCCTTGTCCCATTTCCAAAGTTATCTCTATGTCTAGGGTTGTAATTGTTACCTTGATTCGGTGCAGCTGCCATCACATTTGCTAGTGGTTGGGTCCTCCTTGTGTCTAATATCTTGTTGCAGGCATTCCTCTTGATTGGCATTCTTGGGCCTCATGACCAGCTTTCCTGCATAGTTGGCAAGTCACACTTAACAGAGGACATTGACTTACTATATGACCTTGCTTGCTGCATATGGTGCACCAAAGTCCACTCTTGATGCCACCCCCTTTGAGTTCCTGCAACTCATGTCGCAGCTGAGACAATTCCTCTGCTTGGGCTTCCTCCTCCTTTTGGAGCTTTAATGCCTCAATCTCCCTCCTCAACTGAGTAACAGCATTCTCCTCCTCTTTTTAAGGCTTATTCCTTTTTAAGCCCTCCAGCTCTTTCCTTGGCTAGATTACTGGATCCTCCATTTCTGTAGAATAGGGTGGTTGAGAAGAAACTGCTCCATATTGTTGTCTTATCTGCTCCAGTCGTGTAGTTGTGTTGATGAACTCCTCTATGGAGGCTATGGGCAACACTAATTCCTTAATTTTACATTGGGTGGTCACTGGAAATGGCTTAGCTAGCCATTTCTTAACAAAAAAATCGTGTGGAGGATTTGGCAACTTAGCCATTAGTGGTTTGGCCCTAGTTACAAACTCTGGAAATTTTTCACCTGGACCCAGTCTCAAGTTTTCTAATTCCTCTATGATGATCTCTGTAGTATTTCCATGCTGGAATTGAGTTTTGAATGCATCTTTCATTAAGTCCCAAGTTGTAAAATGGTTCTCAGCAAACTGGCTGAACCATTTATCTGCTAACCCTTCTAATGTGGCAGGGAAGAGTATCAAAAAGGCATCCTCTCTTCCCATTAAGCCTCTAGTTTTTCATAGTACTAAAAACCTTCTAATATGCTCGTCCGGATCTTCCTGAGCTAGGCCTTTGAAAGAAGGAAATTTTATATTTAATCTTGATATTAGGGTTTCCAAGTCTACCTGACTTGCCATGCTCTTAAAGTTGACGAAAGTGGATTGGAGGATCTTCTAACAGCCTTCCTTCTTGTAGCCTTGCAAGTGATCCTCAATGTTTGGGACCGGGTTGCGGTCATGAGCTATTCATAGCCGTCTTAGTATGAGATAATTGATAAGAATATTTACCTCTTAGTCCAATGAAGTAGTACTGTCGGCACTTGAACTCTTCTACCCTTTGCACTTTTCTTCTCTATGCTCAAATCTCCTTGGAGTCCCATCGGGCGTGCCAAAGTTTATTGGGGGATTCTTGGACAAGAAGGGATTTGAGTGTTTGTAGGATTAAAGGGGAAGACAATAAGAAAGATACACACTGGAAGCCTCTGTCGATTGATTATAAGAAGACAAATACAATGGCGATGCACAATACAATGCAATGCTTCTGTGCAAAATCCCACAGAATGCTCAATCACAAAATACCAAATACCCAAGGGTCTTGTTGTTGTCGGCCTTCTCTGCCACAGACCTCCACCTTCTCCAAGCCTCCACTTTTGCGCACCTTGCACCAAGCTTCCAATAAGCGGGAGGGATGGACACCTTCTGTTTGCACACGCGCAGCTTCAATGAGGCCTTGGGATCCTTGGGGTGAATAGCTTAGCACTCTCCGCACACTTCCTTAATCACTCTTCATGCACACCTTGCACTTCACTTCTTTGCGTTGCACATTGTGTGTCTCTTGCACTTCTCTTTCTTGCCTAGCTTAGACTATGCTCACCTTGCTTAGTCTTGCTTAGTCCCTCAAGAATAGTCCTTGCCTTGATTTTAGTGTCGATTCACGTACGCTCCTGACCGCAAGAGTATCTTGGTGCTCACTTTGTTGTCTCAAGATTGTCTCCAAAAGTGGCAGCCAACGAATCCCTGTTTTTTCTTGTAATGACTTTAGACTAAAACAAAAATTTTAATTGGGGGGGGGGGGGGGGGGGGGGGCATACTTTCACTTCTGCGTACGCTGCCACTTCGCATACCTTCACATTTTCCCTTTTAATTTCTCAAATGTTCACCTAAGAGAGGGTTCACCTGAACCTTCCAAAACACTTTTGAACCTTAGGGAAATTAGAAAAATACCTCTACATCTGCAACCAACTTTCTACAATTTTACCCTTTGTGGACAATTAATTGTTCACTACCTGTGCACCTTGACACCTGAAATTTGAACACTTTGACTTTACCCATGTTGACTTTGACCTTGACCTTGTTGACTTTGACTCCTTTGACTTTGACCCTTTTTACTTTGACTATGGTTTACTTTTACTATGATTGACTTTGACCAATATGACTTTTATGGGCTCAACATTATTCTATAAAACATCTTCTAGAGGTAGCTTGGCAACCACCTGTCCTAACATACTCATGAACTTCTTCTTGATCTTTGGAAATGAATTTTCTTGTTCCCAAAAAGTAAAAGTTCATGTTAACTTCTTGTTAAGATAGGTGGTTTTAGGTTTCAAGGCTAATCAAATCATAAAAGTATGGTTTTGAGGAGGTTTTCAAGGGTACATCTTCTTGTTTGTACCTTAAGAAATTAAAGTTTCTCCATTAAAACTAGTTCATTTCCTAAAGAAAACATTTCCTTGCTTTCTTATTGAGATTCAAATCTCTTGAATGAAGCCTTAAATTAATTGGGAAGTTCTTGTAAGAGGAGGGAATTTTTTAAGTTTCATGATGCCTTGAATACTTCTCACCATTTTTGTTGGTGAAAGCAAGCTTTGCTCATGTTTGCTTTCCATCAGTGTCTTTGATGGAATCGACTTAGTGCTTTACATCATGAGAATTTGAAACCATTTTGGGGTGCCATCTCATTTAGGATGTCTCATCAAGAGCTCCTTTGGAACCTTTTAATTAATGCCTTTAATAATCTCTTACACTTAGAGTAGTAGTATTGTAGGTTCTCTAAAGTAATGTAAGAATGTGACCCAAATTTTTTAATTAGAAAAATCATTTATGCCGTTGTAGACATTAGATGTATTTAACTGCCATCATAGTTTAATACACTCATTTAAAAGCTTGTTTTGGAACCTTCCTAAGTATCTCTATTATATTTAGAGTTAGAATTGAATATGCTAGGTTCTCCTATCCTAATGTATATAGGAAAATGGGCCCATGTCAAAAAGATTTACACTGAGAAAATCTCTATGTTTTCAAACAACTTACGTATATTCATATGCTCACTATTTTATTTATACATTATTTTGTGCTAACAATCATATTGAAAGGATTGATCTCCAAAAGTTTTTTCAGATAAATAATCTAAGTCATTGAGAGCTTGAATGAGTTTCGATGCTCTCCGATTCATATAACCATTTCTTCCTTACCAATTATTTTGCAAGGGAACCCATGCAAATTTTATTTTAAGTTTACATCATTTCTAAGCAAGGAATACTTAATGTGGAGTTCACATTCAGTATTTGATACCTTAGTGTCACCTTGTAAAGGAGTCACCAAGTGCTTGTATTGCAAAATTTGCTTGGCATGATTTTGCAAGTACCGTAGCTTAGCTTCTTTCCAAGCTTCTTGCTTCCATGAACTTTCTATTGGGGTAATATATTCAGTTATTTATTTTCATTATGTAAGAAAATAAAAATTGAATGCTATTTGCATGTGCTCACATGTAAATGCATGTATTTTGCATGGTGTTTATGGTTCAAGAAACAATCCTTTGCTTAGCATTCATGTGTTCTATACTCATATGCTCCTTCTTGTGCATAGATGTGCATCCTTTTCAAGAATCGTTTAGATAATGCACATGTTTTTGTGCCTTTAGAACATTTCTAATGAGAAAGAAACTTGTATGCGCACAAAGGAAAACTTAGAACTTAAATCTATGCATTGAAACATCTTGTGTCACGAGAAAATGCACATACACGTGTACATCTCCATATACACCTCAACAGAATGGAGTTGCTCAACAGAAGAACAAGTCACTCATGGAGATGGCAAGGTGTATGGTCAAGAGTCAGGCTTTTCCACATAGTTTCTGGCTTGAGCTTGTCATGTGTGTAGCATATGTACTTAACAGGTGTCCCACTAAAGCACTACAGTCTATCACTCCATACTCATCTATGTGTTTTTGGTTGTCTGGCATATGCATTAGTGCTTGAACAACATCGTAGGAAATTAGATGATAAAGCAATAAAATGTATTTTCATTGGGTGCAGTTTTGAAAGCAAAGGTTGTCGTCTATATCATCCATAGACTAAATGCATTTTGGTTAGCCGTGGTATGTTTTTGTGGAAGATGTTATTCAGCCTTGACTTTCATGTACGAAGGAGACATTTGTTAGCTCCAAAGACATGTATGATACTTTGCTGCCTCTTTTTATAGGTGGAGAGTCTAGTGCTAGTCCTATTGAGGCAACTTTTGAGCCTTTACAGGTTTTATGTGACGATGCATATCATTCCATTTCTGATGCAGATTTGCATGATGCACTTATTGATGAGAGAGTTGATATTGAGGAGGCAAAAAGTACACCAAGATGGCTAGTGCAAACTTTGCACGATAGCAAATTAGATGCACCTCTATCATATCGTACTCGTTCAGGCTCTCATAGTGCCTCTTTTGCATCAAATTATGTTATGGTTGCCTCTAGTCTCTATGATGAGACTGAGCCTGTTTCATTTGATGAAGTAAAAAATTCTAAAAATTGTATGCTATCATGAAAAATGGTACCGGGTCTTTATGTGACTTGCCTCTTGGCAAGAAGGCCATTGACACTAAGTGGGTATACAAGCTAAAGTGTAAACCTGATGGAACAGTTGATAGGTATAAGGCTAGGCTTGTTGCAAAGGTTCATGTGCAGGAAAGAGGCATTGATTTTGATGAAACCTTTGCACCTACATGCCGAATGAATACTATTCATAGAATATGTGCACTTGCAGCTCATCATGGTTGGAATGTACATCAATTGGACATTAGAACAGCATTTTTGAATAGGGACTTGTATGAAGAAGTGTATGTTTTCTAGCCCCGTGGCTTTGTGTAGAAAGGGCATGAAAACCAGGTGTGCACGTTAAAGAAGGCATTATATGGTTTAAAGCAAGCATCACATGCGTGGTATGAAAAGATACATGCCTATCTGATTGCACATGGTTTTGAGAATAGTCCAACTGAAAGCACCTTATATGTTAAGTGTGCTAATGATGTACTTCCAATCATTGTTGTGTATATTGATGACATGCCACTCACTGGTCCTCATGAGAAGCATATTGATTTTAAGGTTGATTTGCATGGCTCATTTGAGATGTCTGATTTGGAGCATTTTCATCATTGTTTGGGCATTCAGTTTATGGAACACGTTGACGGACCTGGAATGGATTTGTGTCAAACAAAATATATTGACACATTATTGCATAATTTTGGCCTTGAAGACTGTAAACCTATTACCACTCCTATGGAGATAGGTTTACGATTGGGTCTTCATGATGCTAGAGATGCATTTGATGTTGTTCTCTATTAGCAAGCTATTGGATGCTTGATTTACTTATGTATTATTTGGACTTTGCACCTACATGCTGAATGAATACTATTCATAGAATATGTGCACTTGCAGCTCATCATGGTTGGAATGTACATCAATTGGACATTAGAACAGCATTTTTGAATAGGGACTTGTATGAAGAAGTGTATGTTTTCTAGCCCCGTGGCTTTGTGTAGAAAGGGCATGAAAACCAGGTGTGCACGTTAAAGAAGGCATTATATGGTTTAAAGCAAGCACCACGTGCGTGGTATGAAAAGATACATGCCTATCTGATTGCACATGGTTTTGAGAATAGTCCAACTGAAAGCACCTTATATGTTAAGTGTGCTAATGATGTACTTCTAATCATTGTTGTGTATATTGATGACATGCCGCTCACTGGTCCTCATGAGAAGCATATTGATTTTAAGGTTGATTTGCATGGCTCATTTGAGATGTCTGATTTGGAGCATTTTCATCATTATTTGGGCATTCAATTTATGGAACACGTTGATGGACCTGGAATGGATTTGTGTCAAACGAAATATATTGACACATTATTGCATAATTTTGGCCTTGAAGACTATAAACCTATTACCACTCCTATGGAGATAGGTTTACGATTGGGTCTTCATGATGCTAGAGATGCATTTGATGTTGTTCTCTATTAGCAAGCTATTGGATGCTTGATTTACTTATGTATTATTTGGCCAGATATTCAGTTTGTTGTCTCATAGATGAGCAAGTTTATGCATTTCCCAGGAGTCAAGCATTGGCAAGAAGTTAAGCGTATCTTTTTCTACTTGAGTGGTACTTGGCTACTTGGGTTGTCTTATCCCAAGGAGGGATCACTACCGCAAGATTTGCATGTTTTTTCTGTCTTTGACTTGGTTGGATGCTATGACACTCGTGTGTCCACTAGTGGTTTTTGCTTCATGCTTGGTAGCTCATGCATATCTTGGTTGAGCAAGAAGAAGCCTATTGTGGCCACTTCCAGTTGTGAGGCTGAGTCAGTCTGATGTCTTATGGTTGATTTGGGTGTTGGTCAGTCTTCTGCCACCACCATCTTCATTAACAGTCAGAGCGCATTGGCAATTGTGAGGAACCTTGTGTTCCATGCTCACACTAAGCACATTGAGGTGCATTATCATTATGTTAGGGAGAGGTTCTCTGCTCGATAGATCAGCTTGGCATATGTACCCACAGAGGAGAACATTGCAGACCTTTTCACGAAGGCTCTGCCTAGGGAGAAGTTTTAAGCTTTTTGCAAAGCTTTAGGCTTACGTCCTTTTCGTGGCTTGATTCCACATA
Source organism: Ceratopteris richardii (assembly GCA_020310875.1). Taxonomy (NCBI): domain Eukaryota; kingdom Viridiplantae; phylum Streptophyta; class Polypodiopsida; order Polypodiales; family Pteridaceae; genus Ceratopteris; species Ceratopteris richardii. The sequence goes on from CM035419.1 coordinate 150,752,751, forward strand.
GTTTTGCACTTCCTTATACATGAGTTCCAGCTCCTTGTTCACTGCATCACTCTCGAGGGGACTTGTTGATATATTTAGGTAGTGATGTGCAAGAACACACTAGGACCATTGGGGCACTTTTTTCCCTCTTTAGGAGGCTTTTTTCCACTGGCTTGTATATACGCCTATAGCCCTAAGGGGTTACTTATCTTTGTACATTCTAGTGGTAATACATTCATAATTGTGCTTTGTGCTCCAAGCTTCTTCTTCTTCCTTGTGTTGTTTGTGTGCTTCCACAAACATCTAACTCCAACACAGTGCACAGAGGAATGTGAAAGATTATTTAATGAACTTAAACAATGCTTGTGTTCAGCACCAATTCTGATGAAACTAGATTGTAGTAACCCATTCCATGTACACGTGGATGCATCCAATTATGCTATTGAATGTGTGCTAGCACAACCCAGAGGTAATTGCAATATAGATCTTCCTATAGTATATGCAAGTAGGCAGTTGAATGCAGCTAAGAGAAATTATACCACCATTGAGAGAGGACTAGGAATGGTTTATGCAGTAAAGAAATTCAAGCATTACTTACTAACAAACAAATTCAAATTCTTCATAGACCATCAAGCACTATTATACCTAGTCAACAAGCCTCGTAACACGAGAAGATTGGTATGATGGTTTCTCGTATTAATGGAGTATGATTTTGAAGTGGTAATCGAAAAAGGGAAGATCCATCTTAGAGCTAATCATCTCTCATGATTGACCACTAGAGAAGCCCCTCAAGGCATAGCTGATGAATTGTCAAATGCATATTTGTTTAATCTTGAAGTAGTACCTGAATAGGCCAAGCCAATTTTCCCCATTCTCACATTTGGACCCAAGAATCCTAGAGTCAAGGCCAAGGAAAGGGATGTAAATAAGTCACAAAGATATCACATAATGGCAGGAAGTATTTACTGTTGATGACATGATTGCTCCTACTTCATCTACATTTGTATCCGCATGAGTGCATCTCCATTTTGTATCCAGGAGGCACTCCATTTCTAGTCTATTTCCATTTTATATTGTATTTCCTTTGTATTTGGGTACCTTGCCATGTGCTTCTACCAATTGTATTCATTCTCCTTTTAGGAGATTTATCCCACATATTATGTACTTTTGAGAGCCCCTCCCAAATCTATATAAGGAGGGCCTCTCCCCTCATTTGTACTTGGTTAGAAGCTTGAGGAGCCTACTCCATGCTCTTGGCAAGCTCATTTCTAATCCACATGAGTTTACCCATTTCATGGTCTACTCATTTTGTGTCTCACACATTCTTTGTTTTGTGAGAGTACTTTACTTTTCATTTTGCTTCCGCATGCGTACTCTCTACATGGTATCAGAGCGCTAGGTGGAGGTCTTGGTGGTGCTTGAGTTTGATGGTCTTGCTCTCCACTCACTTTGGAGAAGCATCTTTGCCATCACTTTACTCTTTGAGGCTTCATTTTGCCCATTTGCCCACCCTCCCACCAATTTTCTTCATCAATTTGTTCACCATTTACTCCCATTTTCCCTCCCACCTTTGTCGTTGATGGATTTGTGCTCATTTTGAGGTTCATTTATTGTAAGCTTAGTGTGGAGACTATTTCTGTTCACTTTGCAACTCTACATTCTATTTTGTTTTGTTATGCAACATGGCATTTTGATGAGCAAGTTGTTGTGCAGCTCACCGATTGTGAAGTGTTTATAAACACTCTGTCTAATTCTTGATGCATCTCCGATGCACAATCTCTATGCATGTTTTGTACTCTCTTTGTGTGCATTAACAAGCGATTTCTGGGTCGTTACTAGCTCAAAGTTCGGATCAACCGGGAAGCCATTATGAGGAACGTGTGCGGGGCTTATCTTTCTTACAGATACTATACTTGGTGAAAGGAAAGGTGTACAATATCTAATCAATGGTCTTGATCATTCGTTGGGAGCATCTATGGGGAAGGACGACGAATGCCTGAAGCACCCTCAGGAGCAGCAAGGTTACAACTTTCTACAATCATTACAAAGGACCCATCAATGGATACAGCACAACCTGCAACTCGTGCCTAGGCAGTCTAGGTAGGCATTCTACCTCTGGAGCTACTCCCTATAGCCCAGGTCGGCACTCTGTCAGAGCAGAAGCTCCCACGTCAAACACTTCCAACATCAGGTTCAAAAGACTGACAAGGGCAAGAAGCTGGGCACTCACGCAGTAGTAGCGGAAGCTTTGTGTTCAGAAATCTCTTTCCTTCAAGGGTCCATAGCAATAGGGTCCCTGCTTCCAAGTAGCTTCAATCTTTCTGTCTCGGATGAGACAATCTCATTGGTACTTTAGTGATGATCTGTTTGGCAGTCATGATCGAGATCACAAGAAATAGAGAACTCCCAGCATTCCTGTTTGTTGCGACTTTCGTTCTTGCATCCCGAAGCAAGTTTTAGGAGCATATCAAAGTCTTTCTATACCTGCTCACAACACATCTACTTCTCTGAGAGAGAAAGAGAGAGAGAGAGAGCAACAACAGGGCCTGAACCTCTAAACGCAAGGAGGAAATGTGGATGCGCTATGGACCAGCATTGTCGTTGAGGAAAGGAAGAGAGAAGTCGCCTATTAGGAGTTGAGTAGACGAAGCAGAGCGCTGCCTGCCTCTCTCAAGCGAGCTTCGGTCGTCCGCACCTGTAGCTGCTAGGCAAGCTCGGTGGAGGAAGCTTGCAGACCGCGAGTGGCAGAGGCGTACTAGTAGAGGAAAGTGAGGAGCGGTGACCTAAGCTCACGGCAATTTTCGTCTGTCTGCAAGGAACACACACACACACACAGAAAGAGAGCGAGATAGAGAGAGAGAGTGTGTGGCACTCATCTCTGCAACACATACTTCCGGTTGAGCAGTCGATCCTCCATCCCAGCCAGTGCATATAATTTTTATGAGCATCGTTTCTGGTGTCTGAGCGGAGGTAGCTGTCAGCACAGAGGCTCTTTTAGCACAGCATTGGCTAGTAATTCACGTGATAGCTATGGTTTGCTCTTGATGCATACTCAGTACATGCACCTTGAACTGAACTAGCGGAGCAGTTATTGCTCTGACATACAGTTTGCATAACGTGGACAATATTCTCTGACAGTTCTCTATTATTGGTAGACTTTCCTTAAATGATCTCTCCTATGGGCCGTTCATCTGATGCAAACACATTCATGTGAGAGAGAAAATTCTTCATTGATCAAGAGGCAACGACTTTTCTTTTTTTTATGAGATAATTTGTGATGTAAAAAAAAAGCTATATCATTTTAGTACGTAGTACAGGGACCATTTCCTCTTCGAATTCATACTTCATTATTTTATGAAGGACCTTAGCACTTAGAACCAGTCATTCTTCACTTTTGAAAAATGAATGTCCCATAATGAAGAGTCATTTTAACATCTAAGGATCCCCTACCCTCCACTTTGCTTTTGGTCAATTTTATTGTAATTTATAAAGGGATCTTTCCTTGTAATTTCTAGAGGTTCCCACACATAATCTTGGGCACTCAATTTTCTTGTATTCCTCAAGGGTACAATCACTCTATGTTGGCACACTCAAGGCACTAAGTGCCCCCTCATTGTACATCAAGCATATAAGAGAAAAGTGTTGTGTGTGTGCATACTTGTGGGTTGGAGGGTAGTCTAAGCCCACCCACAAGCTTCTTCAAGTCTCTAAGCCTACTCTAAGGCTCCATCAGTGTACATCGGGCTCATCTAAGCCCTCTCCTCTCGCTTCAACTCATCATGATCCTTTTGCAAGAGTAGGGCTAATCTAAGCGCCTCCCCCTCTCCCAAGAACTTTAAGTGTGGTGTGCAGTTGTTCATTTCAAGCTTTGCAATTATTTTGCAGCGGTATTTTTGGCAAGTATCTTTGATAGTGTTTCTAAAAACTTTATCCTCAAAGCTTTGTAATGACCAAAAGTGAAGGTAGCTCATCATTTATGGCTAACTTCTTACCCTCTTTCACCCCTATTTTTATGCCTAAGGATGAATGTCTCAATGGACAAAATTACAATCTATGGAAAGATGTCATGCGCGTGTATCTCTACACGAATCTTCTCCATGAGGCAGTAGACGGGTCAGACCCCGAACCCAATAGGGATACCAACTTAGACAATTGGCATGTGTGGAATGTCAAGGACAAAAGAGCTTTAGGTCAGCTATTACTTGCCTGCGACGAACTGACGAAAGGTCATATCACGGCCTGTAAGACGTCCAAGGAAGCTTGGGATACAACTTTCTGCTTTGTATGAAGACAAATCGAAAATATATGCATTAGAGGCCGAGCTTCATAATTTGACAATTAGGCCCCACGACACAATTACCAAGGTCATAGCCCAATTTGAGGACTACCAGTGTAAATTAGCACTATGTGGTATGCAGATCTCTAGTGAAGACATTGTCATTCAGCTTCTCAACAAGTTACCTAAGTCATACGAGACATTTGTCACAACTTTGTATAATCGCGGTCAAGTCTTATCCTGGGAAGAGGTTCGTCGACTATTGCTCCTTCACGACTCGCGAGCCAAATCGACTTTCTCCCAGGAATCTGCCAGGAAGGCCAAAGGCCCATCATGCTAGCCATGGATCTAAGCAAGCATCGCATACTTCATCGAAGAAGTTCACCTGTAATTTCTGTGGAAAATCAGGACACTTAGAAAAGTTTTGCTATAAAAAGAAACAATCATCGAAGGCTTCTACGTCTAGGCAAGCAACCAAAGGATCCCAACATAGATCCCAGTGCTCGAGTGAGGAACTCTTCATCTCCACAAAAGCCAATGCCCTAGTCACTTCTAGCTCCCGCATGAGTGGATCTTTGATAGCGAAGCTACCTCCCATATGTGCAAAGACAAGGACTCCTTTCAGGAACTCGAAGAGCACATGGAAGAAGTCTATCTTGGCAACAACAAAAGCTTACCCATTGAAGGAAAAGATAAAGTTCAAATTACCAACAATCAAGGCGAATGCAAGTCGTTATCCAATGTTCTTTTTGTTCCAAATTTATGTATGAATCTACTTTCCATCAAGGCCATTACATTTCGGAACAAACAAGTATGGTTTAATAACACCTCAGTTAAGGTAGTTGATCCCCATACAAAGGATGTCATTGCTCAAGGTATTGAAGAAAAGGGCCTCTACAAACTATCTTGCTTTATCTAAAGAATCACCCTCAAGTTTGTGGCACCAAAGATTTGGCCACACTTCTTACTTATCAAAAATCTCTTTATCCCAGCTTGTGAAGGGATTGCCAAAGATCGGGCAACTTATTGATGTCTGTCAAGTTTGCACACAAGGCAAGCAACACAGGGCCCTAGTTCCCAAGGAAGCTTCAACATGCACGAGGAACCCACTAGCCCTCATCCACATGGACTTATGTGGATCTATGAACACCCCATCCTTGAGTGGATCCCTCTACTTTTATCTTCTAGTAGATGACCACTCTCGCTATATATGGGTGTACTTTTTGAAGTCAAAGGCAGACACATTCTCTAGATTTCAAACTTGGATCAAGGAAGTTGAGAATGAAGCTTCCACTAAATTTAAAACCATCAGATCAGATGGAGGTGGTGATTTTATCAATCATGACTTTGATAACTTTCTCAACCAGAAAGGGATCAAAAGACAAGTCACTCAGCCTCATACTCCATCCCAGAATGGAGTAGTTGAAAGGAAGATACGCAGTGTGATGGAAATGGCACGAACAATGCTTCATCACAAAGATCTACCCTACAAGTTCTGGGCAGAAGTTGTGCATACTGCCGTTCACATTCTTAATCGAGGATTTACAAGTGCATTACACAACAAAACACCCTTCGAAGCATACTATGGAAGAAAACCAAATGTGAATTACTTTCGAGTCTTTCGTAGTGAAGCTTTTATCCATGTACCAAAAGAAGATAGAAACAAGTTACAATCAAAGTCCAAGAAACACATATTCATAGGCTACAGTGACCAATCAAAGGCGTACCGTCTATATGATATGGAAAACCACTCCATCACCATTTCGAAGGATGTGATCTTCAATGAAGCTTCCTCATACTCAAGAAAAGATTCAAGTACAAGTCTTAGTCCACCTATCTACACTTCAGAGGGGGACTCAGTATTTCCAAACTCCAACTCAGAAGAAAGTACTTCAAGTCATCCAAGAAGATCTCAAAGACTTATTGACAAGCGACAGCGAGAACAAAGTCATTATGTCAATTACGCCTTAATGCATCAGATTCAACAAATCCCAGAACCATCTAATTACAAAGAAGCTCAAGGACAACCTAAGTGGGAAGAAGTTATGCAAGTCGAAATGGATGCAATCGAGAAGAACAAAACTTGGACTCTTGTGCCTAAGCCCACAAATCATCAAGTCATTGGAGTTAAGTGCCTTTATAAAGCTAATTACAAGTCAGATGGCACATTAGACAAGTACAAAGAAAGGTTGGTAGCTAAGGGATACAAGCAACAACATGGCATTGACTATGAAGAAACCTTTGCTCCTACTACAAGATTCACAACCATAAGAATCATCTTAGCACTAAGTGCTCACTTTAAGTGGCCCATTTACCAGCTGGACGTCAAAAGTGCATTCCTCAATGAAGATCTTCAAGAAGAAGTATATGTTGAACAAGCTAAAGGCTTTAAGATCAAAGGCAATGAAGATCAAGTCTACAAGCTTCACAAGGCACTTTACGGACTTCAGCAAGCTCCCAGGGCTTGGTATGAAAAGATTCACAAGTTCTTTGAAGACGAGGGATTTCACAGAAGCAATGCTGATGCTAATCTCTATATCTATCAAATGAGTCTTTAGTAGCCATCATCATTCTCTATGTAGATGACTTGATCTTGACAGGCTCAGATGAAGAACGCATCTAGTTTATCATCACACAGCTTCACCTTGAGTACTCTATGACAGATCTTGGCTTACTACACTACTTCTTGGGTATGGAAGTTTGGCAAACAAAAGAAGGTATATTCCTATCACAGAAGAAGCACTGCTCTGATCTACTTTCCAGATATAACATGGACCAGTGTCGCTCAGTTTCTACACCACTTGATCCAAACATCAAGCTTACACTGGAGGACTCATCATCACTTGTGGATGTGCATACCTATCGACAGCTTGTTGGCTCATTACTCTATCTTGCCAACACTAGACTAGATATTGCTTATGCAGTTGGTATACTCACTCAGTTTGCACATCAGCCTCGTTAGACTCATTGGGATGCTACTCAGAGACTACTTCGATACCTTGCCCTCACCCGACATCATGGTCTTTGGTACAGAGGGGGCATTGAACTCGCTGGATATTCAGATTCTGATTAGGCTGGTGATCCTGATTCTCGACGACCTACTTCTGGGTATATATTCTTGCTTGGCTCAGGACCTATCTCTTGCAAGTAAGAAGCAGCCTATAGTTTCTCTCTCATCCACTGAGGCCGAGTACCGAGCATCCAGCTTTGCATCATGTGAGGCCATCTGGCTTCGACGTTTATTATCTGACATGGGTGTTTTGCAGGATACTCTGACATGTCTTCACACGGACACCCAATCAGCCTTGGCCATCACCAAGAATCCAGTATTCCACGCTCGGACAAAGCACATCGAGATCCAGTACCAGTTCATCCACAAGAAGCTCATATCTCAAGAGATTACTCTGGAGCAGTGTACCTCTCAGAAGAACCTGGCGGACATGTTCACGAAGGCTCTACCTCCGGTTCTGCTTCAGCACTTGGTGGACCTCTGTAGCATTCAGCCGCTCCAAAATGGAGTTGTAGAGGGGGTGTTGACGACATGATTGCTCCTACTTCATCTACATTTGTATCCGCATGAGTGCATCTCCATTTTGTATCCAGGAGGCACTCCATTTCTAGTCTATTTCCATTTTATATTGTATTTCCTTTGTATTTGGGTACCTTGCTATGTGCTTCTACCACTTGTATGCATTCTCCTTTCAGGAGACTAATCCCACATATGATGTACTTTTGAGAGCCCCTCCCAAATCTATATAAGGAGGGCCTCTCCCCTCATTTGTACTTGGTTAGAATCTTGAGGAGCCTACTCCATGCTCTTGGCAAGCTCATTTCCAATCCACATGAGTTTACCCATTTCATGGGCTACTCATTTTGTGTCTCACACATTCTTTGTTTTGTGAGAGTACTTTACTTTTCATATTGCTTCCACATGCGTACTTTCTACATTTACAAGCAGAATGATCAGAGAAATTTTGCTTGTTGTGTAGAAGAAATAGAGTATGATAAATGGTTGCAATTAGCACATGTAGGTGCATTAGAGCAACACCATTCACAACACCGCACCCTATAGACTCTACATAGGTTAGGAGTGTGTTGGCCTTCAATGGAAGCAGATGTCCATAGGATATGCAAGGAATGCCCGATTTGTTGCATTAGACCACCTGTCGAGCATGATACCTTATATCACGTTGCTCTAACACTAGAATGGAGCAGACCAACGATAGCTTAGTTGAGCACAAAAACATTCCCCCAAGAAATGATTTTAGCAAGACAAAGAAGTCTAGAACACAAAGCTCAAAACTACAAACTCATTGACCATAATTTGTGCAAAAGGGGAAGAGACGGATTCTAAAACAATGTGTTCATGAGAGTGACTACTTGAGAATATTAGAGGATGCACACTAGGGTGTCACAAGTGGTCATTTTGGGCCCAATTAGATAAATAAGGCCATCCTATTTTCAAGACTATCGTGGCCTACTCTTCATATGGATGCACACACATATGTAAAGAGATGTGATGTCTGCCAAAGAGCTCAATTTCCAAAACACGGAGATCAGATGCCATTGAAACCCGTGATGGGAGGACATGCATTCTCCAAGTTGGGCATAGACTTTATTGGACCCATTAACCCTCTTACTAAAGGCACTCATGATGAATACATCATTGTAGCAATAGATTATCTCACCAAATGGGTAGAAGGCTACCAAAAAGAATGATGCACACATGATAGCAAAATTCTTATTTGAGAATGTCTTTACAAGGTATGGATTGCCTATAGAACTTGTGAGCAACAGAGGGACTCACTTTCTAAACAAATTCACTGAATATTTGTTACAAAATTTTAGAATTATGCACCATATCATCCCCCTGCCAATGGACAGGCAAAAAGTACTAACACGATCCTTTGCAATGTATCAACTAACCTCATAAACAAAGAGCGTTTAGACTGGGACAAACAGTTACACCACATTGTTTGCACATATCGAGTGGCCTAAAAGATGGTACTCAATGCAACTCCCTTTCATATGGTTTTTGGTCAAAATGCATTGCTTCCCTTGGATTTTTTGATACCCACCATTAAGGTTGCACAAGAGCATCAATGGGCTGGCCACAAGTTATCAGCAAGGATCATGGAATCAGAATGATTAGGAGAGACTAGCTTAAGAGAAGCAACGGGAATATATGCAGCCAAGAAGAGATAAAAACCTATTTTAATGCACATGTAAAGGAAAAATGGTTGAAGGTAGGAGATTTAGTCCTAATCTGTACATTGACGCAACATGCAAGGAAGCTAGAGAAATGTGGTTATGGACCTATGATTATAAATAGGCTATCAACAAGTGCACCAGTATAGTTAGCCACCCTAGAAGGGGACATAATGCCTAATTATATTAGTGGTTGTAGAGTCAAGATTTACCAAAAGCCTGTGACAGAGGATATGCTTAGATGACTCACTATGGCAAAGATGCACAAGGACGAAGAAAAAAGAATCAGGGAGGAAGCTCAGGCAAAAGCCCTAGAACGCATCAAATGAATGAAATCAAGAAGACAAGGACTAGAGAGGAAATTCTATGATCAAGTCTCCATGCCATCCCCTATATCAATGAAGAAGCCTCCAGATATCCTATGGAAATGTGTCAAACAAAGTCAACTACTCACCCTAGCATAGTGGATAGGAGACCATTTATTACAGTTGTTCTAAGGTAGGGCACCACTCTCAAGGCGATTAGGGTGCTAATTGATTCAGATGTTGCAACTAGTGCAAATAGGTGGTCTTACTATCAAGACATGGGACTTGAATTGCATCCTATGAAGGCATACCTCATAGGGTTAGGAGGCACGAAAGCTCCTTGCATGGGTGAGGTGGAACTTCCTATCCTCATAGAAGATGTAACCTTGATGGTGATGCTCCTAGTTTTTCATGATAGTGACTTGATGGAACCATGGATTCTTGGCCAAGATTGGTTATATGGTCACTCAGTGGACTTAAATCTTAGAAAATGCTCCCTTCAACTTGGGATAGGTAGCCAGCAGCAAGTGATACCGCTCAAGATCCCTAACCACCCCCACTCAGAGGAAGGCAACCCCAGTTCCCACATAATGAAAGTGAAGGCAGACCAAAATATCTTTGGAGAAATCCTCCAACTAATGGAAACCCTCTCTGGATAGATGGGAACTACCTTTGGACATAGGAGCATTAAGGAAATCCTCTTCCCCTTCTTTGGCCAGATGGGCACAATCAGTGGGCAGATGGGGACCATTGATCCCTTGAGCATACCCTCTACACTTCTTGCATGTTTGCCTAGATCTATTGTACAAAATGCCTCATATACTAATGGGTAGAACATGCAAGTCTTGGACCTCCCCTCTTTTCCAAAGTAGAGCATCCACACAACCTCTCACAAACCACCATGGGAAAGTCAACCACAATCGAGAGACCTCAATCGAAGGCCAATCTAGACTACTCCATGGATGCAGCCAAGACTTCAAGCATGGCTAGAAAAAAGCAAATGTGGATCCCCAAAAGCAAGCTAACATTCATGACTTTCTTCAATTCATTGCACGAGCCAAGGACAATGACGAGTCAAACTCGACACTCATCATCACAAAGACATTCTCCTCCAACAAGAATTCGACAAGTCTGGGTACCTAAGAAGTCTCTAACAACCAAGTCTGACACCACTCAAGTTTAGGTGCCAAAGGCTTGTCTAGCAACTCAAAAACTAATCCATGTAACAATAGTCCATCCAAATCACTCTGATCACCTACCTCTTCAACTCCCAATACACCTTTTGTATCTAAGCCAACAAATTGTTTCCCTTCATGATTCACTAGGAAATGAGTGCCTAAACAACCCCAAAAACCTCAATCCCATCCATCGTAAAAATGTGACACATCATGAAACTAACCTTTCTCTTTGTAATAATTCACTAACACCCAAGCTAATTGATCACCCTTGTAAAAATCAACCCTTACTAACTCGCCACCATAGCTAATGCCATCTTTCATGAACGGATATGTGTGCATTATTCATAGCATGTAGGAAGTCTAGAGACGTGCATTTAGTCACTAAGAGATTCTTTAAAAATCATTTCATAGTACAAGGCTACATAAGAGGCACATCAGTTATGGAAAGGTATTGTGGTCTAACTATATTGGGATCAAGGTTAATTTCATGCTAATGTGTTACCCTTTTGTAGCAGATCTTTTCCGCGAACATTCAAGATCAACATGCAGGCAAAAGAATCCTCAAGGGCAGGCACTAGCTTACCCCTTGTGGATTTTGACAATGTACAGGTAGAAGTCCTTACTTTGATGATACCTCTAGATTTCCAAGATTTTATGGGCCCAATGCCTATTGATGACCCTCCCACCAAAAGGATAGAAAGGGTTCATAGAAAATCTCATTGGTTTCAAGGTCTAGCAGGACCCCTTGTCGATGTAGAACACATCTATGAAGGTACCCTATGCTTTAGTGGTGACATGTAGAGAAGATACCAATTCTTCTCCAAAGACTTTGAAGAGCTCTAGAATACAGAGGAATTGAGGCCAATATGGGCGAGAGAAGGCTTCACCAAGTACTTTAGTGCACCCTTGCCAAAACTAGATTTCTATCGCTGTTATTACTTGGTCACCACCCTCCAAGTTTCAGTAAGGAAAGAACCCCAAGGTACCTTCATACTGCCCTCCTTGGTAACAGAACCGCCCTTCAAGGAGTTTAGCCTCTTGATAGAGCTCATATGGGTAGCATTGAAAATTGGTACTCACACTCCCACAAATAAAGAGCGACTTATTTCGGAGCCCATGAAAAAAGATGATGTCTTGAAATGGGCAGATATATCCTCAATTACACCATAATTATCCAAGCCACTGTGCATTTGCATGTAGCATTTTGCATTTTTGGCTCAAGACTGCTTTATGCAACCTCACAAGAGAATCTAGTTTGGACTATACCTAGCAAATATTAACCCTCAGACTATCGGCTTGGCTAATTGGGTCCAAGACCAATTATTTTTAGCCATCCATAGATGCGCAAGAAAGAGAGTGATCCATGGATGTTGTGTTGTTATCAGGATCATATATAGATATTCCAATTGAGAGAGCCTTATCCAACGCTAAGCTACAATAGTATAAGGTTGTCAATAAGTCTCAAAAATAGCCAGAAACTCGCTCAGGAAAAAGAATGAGATGACCCTTCCCTTATCTACAAGTACCTACCTCACCGTCCCCTCAACCATCACCGCAATAATTACCTGTGGAACCTCAATCAGTGATTCCTCCAATTTGTATTTGATTATCACGACAACCCACACCAGTAAGAACATCCTTCCCACACTCCCATGAGGGTCACCCTAGTTACGAAGAATCACACAATTTCAGAATATACAACTGCAGTGGGGCTAGAGGCATTTGTATTTCCAATCCCAAATATGGAGGCTAAAGTTCTAGACACTACATTTGACTTTGAGATGCATGGTGCATTCTCAAGTGAGCTCCAATTCTCAGATGCACAATTCTTCTCCCAAGAATACGAGTGCCCAAGCTACCCTAGTTCCCCCTTGGACCATGTGGACAACCATTTCACATCAAACCAAGAAGATGATGATAGGACGGTCATCGAGGACAATGAAGAGGATGAGAAAAGATAATAGGATCAAGAAGAGAACATTGTGGATCAACGAGAACAGGAGGAAACACAACACGACACTCAAGGTGATACAAGTATGAGAGAAGAGGACACAGTTGAGGCAGCCGCATACACAATTTCCATTCAATGCTTATATAACACCATCCAAGATGTGTGGGCTAGACGTTAGATAACAGAGCAACAGATCTAGGAAATCATGCAAGAAGAGCTTGCTAATGGTGGGTTTCAGGCCGCTTTTGTAAATGCATTTGATGAATTGTTTCAAGTTGTGGGTACGATGGAAGCATTGCACTTCTTGAAGCGCAAATCCCTACCAACATTTGATCCACGATGAGTGTGACTCCTATCTCAATCGAGAGAATACATTCGAGTTCTTATCGACACCAGCACTTCCATTCAACATGATGTTCACGAACATTCAATGACAGCTACACCAACCTGGGACCACACCACCTACATAGACCCGTTGAGCCCCCTATCACCCCTTTATCTACCTTGCAATCACCAATATAGCCTGCATCACCCCTTACTAGTTCCCCCCCACAATGTCGTTCCCCCCACATCTTCACCTATTATCACCACTTCTAGTTTAACCGCCCCTAAAATAACCAACCCCTTCTTGCCACTTTCAACATCATCCACCACACCAACTTTCACATCAGCTACCTTAAATCACTTCTTGACACCACCAAGCATGCCTTTCCATCCTCTCCACCCTCTTCCTACAATTAATTTATCATCTATGCTCCACTCCACCACCAACATTCCTCATCAACCATCCCCCTCTTCTTTCCCTTTGTGAGAACTTATCCTTGTAAATATAGTGTCATCAGCACAATCAAACACAATCACACCATTCTACACAATTAGCTCACTAGAACACACATCCAGTGATATGGATATTTCACCACCCATTGCACCTCCACTCACTATGTCCACTTACTTCAACATTACTCAAACACCCAGAGCAACACCTACACTCTTCTCCACATACTTTTCCACAATCACATCTACATCCACACTTGCCCACCCCACCCCCATCCCCTTTCCATCAAATATCAAACAACATGCAATTATACGATCACCTTCAACCTTTTCATCATCTATTTTAGATAATGCATTTCAACAAATGTTTTCTTGTATGCACCAAGTTTGAGAAGAATTTTCATCTTTAGGACAATAATATCAGGCTCTATAACAGAATACAATTCAGCTACAAGTGAGTCTTAACTCCCTCACAATCGAGAATGCTTCACTCAATGCACACAATCAAGAGTTATGAGAATCATATAATACTATGGAGCTCAAGTTGGAGCAAAAAGAAAAAGAAGTGGTTGTAGATATTGAGGAGCAACTTAGACTACAAATAACATGCAACACGCAACTTACAAGGAACATGGGACTCCTCTGACATCATTTGGAAGCAGGAAAAGAGGAGAACCAGTGACCACAAGAGCAGAACATAGAGGACTTTGAAACAGCAATGGACCATCCTGATGAACCACTCAACCCAAGCCAGTTCAAAGCTCTCCCCTTAGAAACAATCAAGACACTCCTCGAGGACCATGCTTGCCTATAAGAAGATTATGATCGATTATCCAAAGAGTGAAATGTCCTTTGAACGGATAATAAAGCTCTGTGTTTATGGGAACCACCCCTGCCAATGGCCACTCAAGAGATGATACCACTTGAAGTGATGGAAGAATTAAATATATTGTCAGCCGCAAGTGAATGAATTGCAAGGACAACTACTAGATCCAATAGCCATTCCATGACCAGAATCACTGAATGGAATTGTAGAGAGAAGAAACAAGACATTGGTTGGATCAGCGAGAACAATGCTTGACGAGAAGAGGTTGCCACATTATCTATGGGCAGAGGCTATTTCAACTATTGTGTACCTTGTCAATAGACTACCATCCAAATCACTTCAATCTATGATTCCTTATGAAGCATGGCATGGAAGAAAACCTAGTCTTGGGTATTTCAAGGTATTTAGTTGTTTAGCTTATGTTATGTACCATCAAAATAAGAGGTAAGCTAGATGAAAGGGCAACAAAGGCAGTGTTTATTGGGTATGACTCAACTCAGATGGGTTACAGGTTCTATAATCCTTCAACCAAGCAATTCACTACAAGTAGAGATGTTTTGTTTGAAGAACACAGGTCTTGGTATGATGAAGACAAACAAAAGGTAACTCTACCATATGATTTTGATTCTGATTTTGATCAATTAGGAAGCAAGCATGATACATAGGTCCATGATCCAAGAAGTGATACAGATGATGACCAAGATGAAAGGGAAAAGGATTACAAGCTCTGGAAGTTAAGAGGCAAAGCAAAGATGCAAGAGTGTGGAGAATGTTCTAAGCGAGCTCCTAGAAGATCAACAAGAGAGAAGAAACAACCAGAAAGGTATGGATATGATTCCATATTTTTTACAAAGCATTCAATCTACTTGGTAGAAGACTCAATTTTAGAGGAACCCTCAACCTATGAAGAGGCAAAGGGAAACCCTAATTGGGAAAAGGCCATGAAAGAAGAAATAGATGCATTGATGGAGATGGATACTTGGGATTTGGTTCCAATGTCACCCAATCAAAAGGTAATTGGCTATAGATGGGTATATAAAGTTGAAAGAAACTCAAATGGATCAGTTTGCAGGTACAATGCAAGATTAGTTACCAAAGGATTCTCACAAACTCATGGCATCGACTATGAGAACACATTCTCACCCCAGTTGCAAAGATGATTGCAATGAGAATATTGATAAGTGTAGTTGCTGCAAGAAATTGGAGACTCCTCCAACTCTATGTAAAAAATGCATTTCTAAATGGTTGGATAAGTGAAGAAGTATACATATCACAACCTCTAAGTTTTGAAAACCCTAATCATGCATCTTATGTTTGTAGACTTAAGAAAGCATTGTATGGATTGAAACAAGCTCCAAGAGCTTGGTATTATAGGTTGGTTAGATACCTTCAAGATCAAGGGTTCAAACCTAGCAATTCAGATCCTTCTCTATTCATCAAAAGGGATCATAATGAGGTTATCTATCTATCAATCTATCTATCAATCTATCAATCAATCAATCAATCACCTAAAAATAGAGAAAACTAGATCTTCACTTTTCTTAGATTGTAGAAAAGTGAATTAATTCCCTCCAATACCTAATCTCGTCTTCATTTGAATTCAAAGTCCACTTGTAGAAGTCGTGGACACTTCAACTGTCTATATAAAGACTTCAAATCACTTGTACATTACATGGAAGCAATATACATACACTTGTGGCCATCATTATCTTGCTCATTCATTTTTTTGCATCATCTTCTTCAACAATAGTAAGCTTGCAGAGGTTGTTGCTCTCTCTACAGAGCTCAAAATTGGATGATTCAGCGCTCATTGGAAAGGTATTAGTGTCTAGTTTATGTTTATAGATTTTCAAATTTTCAAAGCATTTGATTTAGTAGATAGGGAAAAATCTTAGTCTTTCTATCTTAGAGTCTATCTCTACACATTCCTAAAAAATAGGAGGTACCATTGTTGAGTATATGATTCATTCCAAAAGCATATTTTTCTTATTTCTTGTAATCTAGTGCATTCTATACATTGAACCCTATGTGTGTCACTCCTTCAAAAGGATTTTTTCTAATTGTAATCACACTGGTCGATATGAGCATTTGAAGTTGATTGTCTCATCCAAAGATAGTAAGTTTTTTAAGCTCGTCAATGTGCAAACCTATCTGTTTTGTATCGACTCCTTCTCCTTGATGCTCCAAAGTACATAGTGCATTTTATTGCACTTATCACATTCCTATAAGGTGTATTTGAGTCTCCTTAAGCTCGAGGGATGTTCTTGTGCCGATTGACTAGACCAAACTTCATCACTTCGCAACTCACTTTTCTACCTCCTACAAGCTTCTCCAAGTTCTTTCACCTCGCAGCCGCCAATGCACTCTCACTATCAGTGATGACGGTGGTGGAAAAATACTGACCAACACCCAAATCATCCATAAGGCGTTTGAGCCATACACACTCAACAGTCACTATGAAAGCTTCCCTATACTCAGCCTCATAACTGGAAGTGGCCATAGTAGGTTGCTTCTTGCTCAACCAAGATATACATGAGCTACAAAGCATGAAGCAAAATCCACAAGTGGACACACCAACATCATAGCAATCACCCAGTCAGAGTCAAAAAAGCATGTAAATCTGGCTGTAGTGATCCCCCCTTGGGATAAAACAATCCAAGTACTCAGGTACCACTCAAATAGCGAAAAATGCGCTTAACCGCCTCCGAAGCTTGACACATGAACAATGAATAAACGTGATCATCAATGAGACAGCAAACTGAATATCTGGGCGAGTAACGCATAAGTAAATCAAGCATCCAACAGCTTGCTGATAGAGAAGAGCATCAAATGCATCTCCTACATCATGAAGACTCAAACATAAAGCTGCCTCCATAGGAGTGGCAAAAGGCTTGCAGTCTTCAAGGCCAAAACGCTATGATAATGTGTCAATATATTTCGTTTGACACAAAGCTATTCCACCATCAACTTGCATAAACTAAATGCCCAAATAATGATGCAAATGTCCTAAATTTGACATCTCAAATGAGGCATGCAAATCATCCTTAAAATTAGTAATATGCTCCTCATGAGGACTAGTGAGTAGCATGTCATCAACATAGACAACAATGATCAGAAGCACATTATTTGCACGCTTAACATATAAGGTGCTCTGAGTTGGACCATTCTCAAAACCATGTGCACTCATGTAGGCATGTATTTTTTCATACCAAGAATGTGGTGCTTGCTTCAAACCATATAATGCCTTTTTCAACTTGCACAATTGGTTTTCATTCTGTTTCTGCACAAAGCCACAGGGCTGAAAAAAACATACACTTCTTCATTCAAGTCACCATTCATGAAATTTTAATGTCCAATTGATGTACATTCCAACCATGATGAGCTGCAAGTGCACAGATGCTATGAACAGTAGTCATTCAGCATGTAGGAGCAAAGGCCTCATCAAAATCACAATCTCTTTCTTGAGCATAACCCTTCACAACAAGCCTAGCCTCATACCTGTCAACTATTCCATCAGGCTTATGCTTCACCTTGCATACCCACTTAGTGCCAATAGCCTTCTTGCCAGGAGACAAGTCACATAAAGACCAGGTACCATTTTCCATGATAGCATCATATTTTGATTGCATTGCAGCCATCCAATTTTCAGAATTTTGTGCTTCATCAAATGAATCTAGCTTATTCTCATCAAAAAGACTCGAGGCAGCCATAGCATAGTATTCTAATACAAAAGAAGCACTATGAGAGCTTGAACCAGTACGATATAATAGAGGTGCATCTAATTTGCTATCACACAAAGTCTGCACCAGCCATTTTGGCATAGTTTTTGCCTCCTCAATATCAGCTCTCTCATCAAAAAGTGCATCATGTAAATATGCATCAGAAATGGAATGATTTGCATCATCACATGAAACCTATAAGGGTTGAGAAGTTTCCTCATTAGGACCAACACTAGACTTTCCACCTATAAAAAGAGGCAACAAAGTGTCATACATGTCTTTGGAGCTAACTGATATCTCCTTAGTACATGAAAGTAATGGCTGAATTGCATCCTCCACAAAAACAACATCACGGCTAACCAAAATCTGTTGTGTTTGTGGATGATACAGATGATAGCATCTTCCACAAAAACAACATCATGGCTAACCAAAATTCATTGTGTCTATGTGGATATAGATGATAGCCTTTGCTTTAAGAACAGTGCCCAACAAAAATACATTTCATTCCTTTATCATCCAATTTCCTGCATTGTTATTCATACACTAATGCATATGCCAGACAACCAAAAACATGCAAGTGAGCAACAGATGGCTTACAACCATGCCAAGCCTCGTATGGAGTGACAGACGGCAATGCTTTAATGGGACACCTGTTAAGTACATATGTTGCACACATAACAACCTCAAGCCAAAAACAATATGGTAAAGCTTGACTCTTGATCATACACCTCGCCATCTCCATGAGTGACCTGTTCTTCCTTTCAGCAACTCCATTATGCTGAGGTGTATACGACACTGTACATTGATGTTTTATCCCATGTTCGACCAGAAATGCATTAAAATCAGAAGACATATATCCCCCCCTCGATTAGAATGGAGGGTGCCCATTTTACATGCTGACAGATTTTCAACCAAACTAGAAACTGTTTGAATCACATAAACACTTTGGACTTTGCTTTCAATGTGTATACCCATGCATGCTTGGAAAAATCATCAATGAAGATGATGAAGTAAAGATAGTTCCCAAAAGTTGTCTGCATAGGACCACAGACATCACTATGAACAAGCCAGAATTTCTGAGTAGCTTGAACTAAACCATCTTTTGGGAAGGAGGAATGCTACATTTTTTCCAAAATACAACCTCCACATACATGTTTACCAGGTGCCTCAAGTTTGGGCAAAGAGGACATCATTTCAAATTTATACACGTGTAGTGAACTAGCAAAATTTAGATGACCAAAGTATGCACGGCAAAGCTTTGCATGTGACATAGCTTGAGAATCTTGAACTGAATATGCTAAATCATTTACAGATTTCGCATAATCTATGAGTTTACATATCCCACCACATAAAATGCCAGAAGCAATAATGTGCATGCCAAACCTTTGCATCTAACATAGCCTGAGAATCTTGAACTGCACATGCTGAATCATTCACAGATTTTGTATAATCTATGAGCTTATACAACCCATAACATAAAATTCTAGAAGCAATAATGATATCGCCATTTGACAGATCATGAACTATACATCTATCATCATTCAAGCAATGCATGCAAATTAGGGAAATCTATCTAATCGTGACTCATCATAGGGAATTGGTGATAACGGTCCATGATTTTCATAGTGACTAAGAAAATGTGTTCTCTTGCTTGTTGGTCATCTCAAGACCAATGAGCTCTTGCTTTTACTGCATATTCCAATGGAAATTCATATATCTCTATCTATTTGGTGGGTTCAAAATCCTCAGAATCCATCTATAGTTTGAAAAAAAAATGATCAATTTGATAATTTTGAACAATTTACTTTGTCTTTTTGTGTTCAAGCCATCAGTGTTCTCCTTTACACAGGTCCCCTCTCACATAGTTGAGTAAAGCATGATACTTGAGGGTATTTATTATTTTTCATTTTTTTTATTCACTGAAAAGAAACATAAAACATTAGACAAAGCCGAAGCAATAGTTAGTATTTGTTAGTGGAAGTCCTAGACTACTATATGACCAAGCCAATCTTGGCTAATGCTGAACTGATAAAAAAATTTTCTTCATCCCTAACACAAATAAAGCATCTGATAATGTAAAAGAACTACCATCAACAGTACTCACAATGGTCTTACCAATTCCCATAACAAGATAAGAGGAGTTGTTGGCACATGTGATAGTATTCCCGGTACGAGCAGGCTCAAGTGAAGTGAAGAAACCACGTTGCGAGGTAATATGTTTGGTTGTCTCACTATCAAAGTATCAAATATCTGAGTCTACTACAGACATACACTATTCATGTGTAGATGGGTCATAACTGCAAATAGTAGTAAATGCCCATTCTTCATTTTGCACAAGATTAGAAGACTCTGTTTTTGGGTGTAGAGGCCTTTGCAACAACCATTTTAGTATCTTTCTTCTTTGCCTCTTTTGCAGGCAATTTTGGACAACTCTTTATGACATAATCATTTCCTTTACAGTATTCACAAAATAATTTTCACTTTTCTATTTTCTTCTCGTCTGTGCAGAACTAGCGAATTTCTGCTTACTAGTAGAAGAGCTCCAGCCAAAAAGCTTGATCTACAACACGCATAATGGACCACTTCTTCCTAGATTGATCTTCCTGCAATAGAACGGAGACTAACTCCTCAAATGTTAAGGCATTTGGATTGCCTTTCATCAGCAATCGAAGAGTGGAAGCAAAACTCTGATATGAATCTCGAAGACCTTTCAGAACAGTTTGCACAAGCGAACTATCAAGCAAGACTTCATCAACAGAAATCAACTGCTCCTTCAAATATTTGATCTTTGTCAAGAAATTGTCCATGGAATCTCCTTTATTCATGTGCTCACTCTCCAACTATTTTCGAAAGTAAGCAACA